>JAJJKD010000031.1:0-307052 GCA_022376535.1 Xylariaceae sp. FL0662B | reverse complement strand
TATAAATAAGCTAAAAGCTTATTTTAATAACATTTTTAACGTTATTATAAAAAATAATAGAAAAACAATCCTAATAATATAAAAATAAAAATACCCCTTTTTTAACGTTA
Organism: Xylariaceae sp. FL0662B; assembly: GCA_022376535.1. NCBI lineage: Eukaryota > Fungi > Ascomycota > Sordariomycetes > Xylariales > Xylariaceae > Xylariaceae sp. FL0662B. The sequence continues at coordinate 306,942 of JAJJKD010000031.1, read as the reverse complement.
GCCGTAATAAATTAATTACTTATTTTATAAAGGCTAAACTATATTAATTATATTATTAATTTAAATACCTACGGACTAAAAAATTATATAACCTATTAAAAATAGCTAAATATAATAATATTAATACATTAATCCTTAATAAAATTTAAAAGTTTTATTATTATTATTAAATTTATAATCCTACCCTTTAAAGGTTTAAATTTATAATCCGGAATAAATATAACTTTAATTATAAAGTAGTAATAAATATAGTCTATTTTAACGGCCGAAATATACTATATATCATTAATACGGCTATATTATTTTAAATAGTAATATTCCTAAAATCCCTATCAGCTAAAAATATATAAAACGTACTATATAAATGCTAGATTTATATATATTAAAGCCCTTTTAATATTATTACCTATAACCCTAATATAAACTTTATATTTAAAGAATTTAAAAATAACGTATAAATTATTAGCATTATTTATAAAAAAATACCCATTAAGGCCTATTAGGTAGTTAAAAAAATCAAAAAAATATATAAACCTTTAAAACGTACTTATAAAATCCTAAAAGATAAAATTAGCTATTATATAAACCTAAATATAATCCTTTAAATAGCTATAAAAGCATTTAATAATATAACCGGCTTTAACGGCTTTATATTAATATTATTAATATTTAATATATATTTAAAAATTATTACCAATTTTCCACTATCCTTTAACATTATAAAATAAACTAAAGCCGTATAAAAAGCCATAAAAATATTAAAAAAAATACGATTTAAAGTTAATATAAATTATATAGTTAATATATAAAACGGCCCTATAGTATAAAAAATCTTTATATTTTTATTATAAATAAAAATAATAATATATAAAAAAAAAAAAAAATAAAACCTTTTAAAATTACTACTTTTAAAAACCGCAACGTTATTATTAATATAAACGAACTAATAAAATTTCGATATACTTAGGTTAAAAAATACTACTATAATTAATAAAAAATGGTAAAAGCTATAAAAAAATTAATATAAAAACTAATAATGCTAATGGGAATAAAAAAATCGATATAAAAACCTATTAAAGTATTGGTAACGTTAACGATAATAAAAAAATCGATATAAAAACCTACGGGGCTAAAAACGATAAAAAAACCGATATAAGAACCTATAACGGCCCTTAAAGGATAATAACCTATAAAAAAAGGATAAAATAAACCCTAAAAGTATCCCATTATAAATCCTATTATAAATTATACCCTTATTATATATTATACGTTTAATATATTCCTATTATATAAAAAGGAGGTTAATTTTAAATTAATAATTAAACTAAAACGAAATAAAGTTATAAAAGCTTTAAAGAAACCATTTTAAGATGTAACGGTTATACACTATAATATATATAAGTAATTAGGCACAGCTAATGGGGACGTATATTTAAAACTAATAATTAAAGAGGAGAGATTCCTTTTCAACGGACTGATTATTATAAGGGCTTATATAATATAAATAACTGGCTAGTTAACTATATAAGGTAAGGTAAAAAGCCCTACAGTTATAATTATACCCCCTCCCGGATAAAAATCGACCCCGATTCGCTTAGGATATAAATATATATATTCCGATCCTATTTAAAATATATACTATTTATTATTTATAGCGGACTTAAATTAAACCCTTTATAATATATACGTTTATTATTTAGGGCTTATTTTAATAAGCTATAGCGAGCTAATAAGATATTAGCTAAATATAGCGGCCCTTTATTAATTACCCTAATAGAAATAATAACTAGCCTAAATAAACTAATTAAATAAACCTGATTAATAAACTAGTTTCGAGGCTATATCGGTAATATTTTAAAGATATTTCGAACCTAATACATATTTAATTTTAACTAGCTAATATAATAGGCTATTTATATTAAACCTAACGATTATCGCTATTAATATTAAGTTAGCTAAATACCTAGCCTTATTATTAATTAATAAACTAGCTATATTAGCTAACGGATTAGCCTTATTAACTACGGGATAACTAACGGATAAACTAACTAATAGGCCTTATTAATTATAGGATAACCTTATTATATTAGGTAAAAAATAATAAACCTATTTACCTATATCGGTAATAATTTATTAATAAACTAACGGATTAACTAATTAACTATATTAGCTAACGGACTAATAAATAATAAAACGATTTCGGGATATACCCGAATAAATAATAAAACGGTACCGATATACTATTAATACTATATAAACAACTAACTATATTAGCCTTAAACTATTAAATACTATATTAACGATTAATTATTTAAAGCGATATATATTTATTAGCTATAAACTGCCTATTAAAAAAACCTCGTAGGAATAAAAACTAATAAAATATCCTTTATATTATTAACTATATAATAACCCCGGATTAATACCGGGATAAGGGCGATTTGCCCCTAAAATAAATACGAAATAACCACTATTAATAAAAAATCCACTGCTTAATAAAGAAAATTTACGCTATTAATAAGGCTCCCTATAATTTATTTATTAATTATTTTATAATTATTTTTTTCTTTTAGGGCACTTTAATTTTTAATAGGTTTTATTACTATATATATAATAAGGTATTATTTTACCTTCTTTATCTTTCCGTATACTATTTATTAACGGGATTAATAAGGTAATATTTCGGACTACCTATAGTACGTTTAACTTTCTTATTAGCTATAATAATTTAAAGGATTAGGGTATATTAATAAAAGAGTTATAAAAAAATAACGTATCGGCCCCGTTATTAGTATAAAGGATTTCGGTTTTAGCGTTTTTAAGGGTATTTAAATCCCTTAAACCTAGTTCCTAATATTTCGTAGTTGCGGTTACTATATCCTTATAGGTACCTGAAAAAATAAATAGCTATAACTTCAGCTTATTTTATAATAGTTCCGATAGCTTTACGAAATAATAATAAATACTATACATTTATAATTTACGTTCGTTATTTTAATTTTTTAAAGACTAAAGGTAGTTATTAAAGTCCTTAAGGTATTAAATAAAGCGTTAACTAATTTATTTTAGCAATTTAATAATAACTATTTTATAATAGCCGGTATTTTTAATAAATATACTGGTTTATTATAAAAACGCCTCCTAATTACCTTCGATTTATATTATTTCCGTAAAGTTTTCGGTACGGAAATATTATATTTTCCTATTTCATAACGAACGGTATTAAAAGTTTATTTTCGATACTATTAGATTAATATAATAATATAACTTTCGATATTTCCTAAAGGTATTATTAAAGGCCCTATAAAGGTCCGCTAACTATTTATCCCTTTACCTATAAATAAATTTTAAGGTAAAAATTCCAATAAACTTATTTAAATTAACGTTTTAATCCGGCTTTAAATCGGAGCCGTTTCGGTAACGTTTTTGCGATAAAATAAAAAAAATATTATCCATTTATAACTATAATTTACAATATTAACGCTGGAGATTAGCTATTTATTATAACCGTTATACTTATATTTCTATTTATTAAATAGCTTTTACTATAAAGGCTATAGTTATATAACCTGTAAAAGCTAATAAAACTAATAAATCTTATAACAATTCGGGGGTATTTCGGACTGTTTTCGGTAGCGTTTTGCCGATATAGCTAATAGAAAATGTGGACGTAAATATTATAAATAAATAACTATAATATAACAATACAGTTATAGGTAACCCGGGGAGAGTTATTAAAATTATAACGGTTATATATTATAATATATATAAGTAGTTAGGCATAGTTAACAGGGACATATATTTAAGACTAATAACTGAAAAAGAAAGATTCCTTTTTAATGGATTAACTGTTATAAAGGCTTATATAACACAGGTAACTGGCTGGCTAGCCGTATAAGGTAAGGTGGGAAGCCTTACAGTTATATAGGAATTAAATGCTATAAAAATTAATAATCTTACTACTTAAGAAATATTTAAATTTATAAAATTCAATTAAATATATACTACCGAAAAGATCTTTAATATACGGCTTATATAAAAAGTTAAAGAAAAAATAATTAAGCCATATAAAAAATCACGATTAATTATTTAAAGCTATAAAAATAAAAAAAAAGAACTTATCTTTATATAATTATTAATTATCTAATAAATAAATTAACGCTTAATATTTATACTAATACCCTTATTATTTAAAATTTATAATATAAAAAGGGAATTATAAAATATTACTTAAATATATACCTAAACTAATAATAAGCTTAAAAAAAAGATTTATATATAGCTATTAAAAAAAAAATCGTTAATAAATATCCCAAAAGTACCTATTTTAAAATAATTAAACCCCTATATAGCTTTATAAAATTAGGATTATATTAATTTAAAACGTACTATATATACTATAAAAAAAACTAATTATAAAGATATTAATATATAACCTATATTTATTAATAACTTATAAAAATACTAAGGATTTTACCATTATAAAACTATAAATTAATAATACTTTTAACATTACTACGAAAAATTCCTTAAAATTAAAAAAAAATAAACTTAAAAAAGCCGGATTCTATATAAAACTAAAAATAAACCTTATTACTATATAAAAGATTAAATTTAATAGTAATCGAATTTAATTTATAAAAAAAGATATAATATTTACCTAATATAACTAAAGCTAATAACTATAAAAAATTAATAAATCAGCAATTAACGTACTACAATAATATATTACCTAATATATAAAAAATATATATATAGCCTTAATTTATTAACTAAAAGCATTATTTAACCTATTAACGGTAATATAAATTATATAGCTAATAAATAAAGATATTAACGCCTTTAATAACCGAATTAAATAGTAAATAAATAACCTAAAAAAAAACTAAAATATGTACCCCTAAACTTTAATAATATTAAATTATTTATATTTATAAATAAATTATTTGTAAATAATAAAAACCTCAGCTTTTAATTAAAATTCATTATTATATTAATAATTAAAGTTTAATTAGATATAAATTTCGCGATTTACGGTAATATAATTTACTAAAACTTAATTAAATATAAAAAAGTTACTAAAAATATATTAATAAATAAATTATATAAAATAATCTTAGATTTTAATAATATTATTATATTTAATATAATAATTAATTAAATTATTAATACCCTTAAATTATTATAAATGCCTATAATCATTTATATAAATTTAAAATCACTATATAAATGCCTAATTAAGCTGGAAATAACATTAAAAAAAAGGCTAATAATTAATATAATATTATTTTAAAAGTTATATAAATAATAAAAAATATTAAAAATTAAATAAATAAATGGTAAAAATAATCCATTAAACGCATTTACGAAAAAAACCCCAAATTTAGCCCTTAAAAAGCTGATTTTAACGAATTAACTTACCGTATAAATCGAAGCCTTTATTAATAAAATTATTATATTATAAAATGGAATAAAATAACGTTATAGGGATAATATAACGTTATATATATTATATAATAAGGTTATATAAAAAAAAAAACGGGATATCTATATAAAAGAAAAATAAATAGATTTAAGGCCGTAAAACGCGTTTTTTAACAATAAAATAAAAAATGCCTAATATTAAACCACTACAGTTAAACCATTACAGTTAAATCTATAATAGGCTAGTTTAAATTAGGTTTAGCGTGGTCATATAACTACGTCACGTAACCTATAAAACCTTAATGGTAATAACTAAATCCCCACTATTGTAGCCCACAACTTTTACCTTTCAATTTAACAACAACAAATTATCACCACAAATCGCGATTCCATCGTAATTCGTACGTACATACAATAGAGGCCATCCAACAGAAACTATATGTATCGTATGAAGCTTGCTTGTTCCGAGAAGGGCACAATTAATGACGAGGTGGACTTGATAAAGGAGGCGGGGGTTAAGTTCAGTACATATTATCTGTCACTAATTCCATAAGCCAATAAATTACGGAGAGAGGCATTTACGGATAGCCAATAGTGAAAAGGGGACGATTTGGACCGGTATCATAAAATGCCGCAAGTATTGCAGGCAGTTTGGAGGATATATAAGACCCCTGATGTGATTAAGGGGGAAGAAAAAAAGGAAAGGCAAAAGAACTACCATAGAAATTAAGAAAGAAAGAGAAAACAAAAACGACAGGTAAAACTCATAAAAAAATGTCTTTTCCTATTTGTTGAATTGCAGGTTTAGCGAGACTCGGTTGACTTGAGGCTCAACTATCTACACGTGGAGGGAAGTCTGGTGCATATACAATGATGCCACGAGAGTCCTTGTACTGTACCAGTCTTTGACCCTCAAATCAACATGAATATCATAAAGTTACCTCTTGAAGTACTCTCTTATATGAATCAATAGCATGTAGCATGAGGCACTTAAAGCTCTGATTTTCAACACATCAAGTTGGGAAAGGTAGCGAGCGCGCTAGGCGTTCAAACCTTTCCCTACTTAGCTCTGTCCTCAAAGCTAACGGGCATTGTAACGTTTACTTCGAAAACGCATCTACAACTCCTCTAGCTTAGAACAACGTTGCCGGAGGCGTAGTCGCATTCGTCAAGCTTCCACTAGTTGTCATTTTCCTCCTCCAGCACAACATTTGGCATAGGCATGCTGCATGCGCTAGTCTTACTGCTGACGGTACAGCTGAGCCGCAGGGCAAAGTAGTCGTCACATTCATCTCTGAGCTTATAGTGCTCGCCGTGGTGGTTGCAGCCGTGATCCATGGGGTAGGCGGTGATGGCCATACTATGGATGATGAACTTGGCACAGACGTAGCGCCAGAGCCGCTCGTATTCGGGGTCACGACTAACGAGGAGGCACTTGTGCTAGCCTAGGTCGGGTTTGGTACAGATATTATATTTAGATATTTACGCCTGGGCAGACGTAAATTATGCCAAATGCTCGTATAATAACGGATTAGAGTCGTTAATGCAGAACCCAGTTAGATATTTGTTCTTTGCGAGGATAAATTGGCGGTTTGGAGCGTTCGTTACTCAATACTCAGGAGCGTAGTCGATTGATACGCATCATCTTGAACTATCCCACAGCCCACAGAAACTTGCCTATATTGATCGGTTCTCATCGGGACTTGTCGAACAAAGAGGGATAATGCATTTTTCTTGATGTGTAGGTGAATAATTAGCGCTGTTCTAAGGCTAAGCCAATACACTAACGGAGTTCCCCAGATCACAACATCGGTGAATCGGGTGTACAACATGAGTAGCGTTGACTATAAGTCAGACACATCGTGCATGTCAACCTCTTAATGCTTTTACAAGGCTGTAAAAATAAAACCATGGTGTAATAAAGGCTACAATGCAGCGCTGTTATAGTTTTAAATCAAGTCAATTATTATTATTATTATTAACTTTGAATTATTGAAAACATTTGTATATTGTAATGTAATAATAGCGCTGCTTTAATAACGCGATAGGCTACTTTACTTTCCTCTCAACACCAGCGCATATAACATATAAGCTGACGTGATGTTAACGACTACGCCCTCTAAACGCCAATAGGGCCACGTGAACACCATCATGCCACCCCATGACTTTTGACTTCGCCTAGCTGAGCTGTCTCGTTGAATATGTCCGAATCTTGCTCTGTGAATACATCATCTTTTTCTATCTGACATGTTTCAAGGTAGACTATCAGGACTTTGGCACTGCGGGCCAACTGCTTCCTGATAACTCGATATGCGGCGTTTCTATTTAGCGCCTCGTCACATGGTATCAGCCATCTCTATATAGTATAGTTTGGGAGACCTCTTCATTCCTGCGGTGAATACTTCAGGTGACATGTGATGATCTGGTGATGAGTTGTCAATGGACTCTAGCCTGTGCCGCCGCATTGGATTAGGTGAGCTTAGTTCGTGTCGTGAAGCTAAGACTGCTAAGTAGCTGGGGTATGAGCCTCATGGCTCCGCGCCTCTCAGCCGCTAACTCAACACCATAGCCTCCATACGAGGTTCGAATACGACGGGCCGAGTATCTCGATTGGCTTGCTCTAAATAGTCACCATGGAGTGGCATTCGTCTGCTGCTTTACCATTTTTTGAAATATAAAAACCAGCCTAGAGTCGTGTTTCTGGTTTCGTGGCCGATCTACACCACAGCATAGAACAGCAAACCACACCGGTCTTGAAACTTGAGCTCTCCGCTACATTAAATATCGCGACCTCACTTGTTGCCACCAAAATGAAGTTTATCATTCTTTGCACCTTGGTAGCCTCGGCTCTCGCTTTCCCGTCCGTCGAGACTAGGGACACTCCCGCCCCGGAGTGTACTCCCCCGCAATACGCTTGCAAGCCTGATAACTCGGGCTGGCTCGTCTGCAACGTTGATAGCACGTGGCTGGTACGTCATTCTCAACACTCTTATACCAACAAGCCTTAGTTGGCGTGTTTCTAATTTCTGTTATCACTCATAGGATGGCGGTAATTGCCCAGAGCACACTACTTGCAAGCCCATCAACAACCTACCCTATTGTGTCTAACTGGTCACCATGGCTCTGCACCCTTGAGTCACACCGGGTTGGGCCCGATGGGATATCAGGCTTGGGGTCCTCTTCGGAGGTTGTCAACACGAAAATAGTTGCTACTGAAATTTAATTTGTTTCTTCTCTTCCCCGTGTGTTCTGGTACTGGTCGTATGCTTAATGATTGTGTCAGCTGCCGTGCAATAGGTAGTCGTCGCGTGCGAACCCTCCTGCTCATAGCGTGATACCTAATTACGTTACCTAGATTCGAGTCACCCTGGGCGATGAGAAGGAGATATGATAAAGACTGGGGTTTATCCATTAATCATTCGAACTTAAACAATAGAGGCTGCTTCAGAAGCTTGATACTCATTGGTGCCGGAGGTTTAAACCATACTCTGCTTCCTCCGGGTTGGCTAAGACGGTTGGGTAATTGGGCTAATGTGACTATATTCCGCAGTACTTTATTAGAAAATATAAGTACTGATTCTATAATTAAGTTATCATACCTGGCCCCGTAACTTTAAAAAGCAATCTTATACGCTGATCTTGTAAAATCTGTAATAAAATTGAAAAAGAGACGGGTTTTCTTTGTCTAACCCCTTTCCCTTAAGGACCTTTTACCTAAATTCCCTACTAACCAGCGAATCTATTCATTACGATAACTTCAGATGGCAGGTTCTATCATTAAGAAGAAGAAAAAACAGTTCAGATTGTCAGAAAATTTATTTCTATTTACTAATAGAAAGTGCCGCGTATATTTTTTATATTGTAGAGCAGTTCCCTAGCTAATTACTCAGTCGCTTTAGCTAGCTCGTTGTTGATGTCTCTTCGAATGTCTTCAGCGCCTCCTTTACCATGCCATCAATGTCGTTATCCCAGATCTTATGAAAATGCGAACTTATCTGTGGCAAGAACTTTTCGAAATCATCGCCCACCGTTTCGTCCTGCCATTGAAACAGAGCGGCCGCCTCTCGACTCGCTCCTACGAGCCATTGCGTCCGATCATATCTGACGCTATTATACACGGCCAGAGCGTCGCGGCACAGCTTTATCTTTCCCTTGCTCGCCTCGATATCTAGCTTCTTGTTCGCGGCAGCGAGCACATTCGCTAACACGAGCGCGTCTTCTATGCCGAAGCCGGCTCCCGAGCCCAAATGAGGACCGGAAGCGTGGGCTGCATCTCCAGCTATAGCCACGCTCCCTTGGTGATAGTGCGGCGCCGGGTTCTCCAGCATATCGAATATAGCCCACTTGTCCAGCTCCTTAGGAAATAGATCTACCAAGGCTCGCATATGTGTGTGCCAACCCTGACAGGCCCTTACGGCTTCTGCCTTGTCTCCGCGACCGATTTGCTTCCCGTCCTCCGTGGGCCAAGGACTGGGATCGGTGATGACAAGGAGGGCGTTTAGGAATTGCCCGAAGGCCACGGGATAGGTGATACTGTGCGTGTCTGGCCCATTGTACATAATTCTCTTCGTCGTCCTCTCCACCCCTAAAGCCGCTCGAGCATCTTTCATGGGTATCAAGGCCCGGAAACAGTACTTCTTCGTGTAACAGGGGTAAGAAGCCGGGTTGGCTTCGCCTAGAAGGATCTGGCGGACTCGCGAGCGGATGCCATCACAGCCAATGGCTTCCCATAAGCGTTAGCCTAATTGACGTGTTGAAGGTTTTGCGGAGGGTTAATTACCAACATCAGCCTCCTCGGTAGTCCCATCTTTGAACACCAAGGAAACACCGCCGTCGTCCTTAGGAATGATGGACACGATCTCCTTCCGAAACTTCACCTTTTCCTTGTGAATTAAACCTGACCACGCTTCCAGGAAGTCAGAGCGCCTGCCGTATTGGAACGAATCGACGCCGACTAATAACCTAGCAGACACCTTGTTCGTTCGGTAGCCGTCAACCCAAGTGAAGTATTCCTCTCCGTCGTTTGATGACGCGATTCGCTTGTAGACCGTATAAACCTCGGGATCAACGACTTTCATCGCACGTTCTGCGTTTGGACTCAACCCGATCCCGGCTCCGATTTCTGTGAATGCAGGTGCTCTTTCGTATAGAGTAAAGTCCACTCCGCGCTTCTGAAGACCTAGGGCCAGTATGACTCCTGTGATCCCGCCACCTATGATGCCAACGTGAATCGGGCAGTCAAGGCTCGGGTTTGTCGGTGGTAACGGCATCAGGGACGTAATGGATAGGGATGTGATATTAGTGACGGGTCGATACGCTCGTTGTTTTAAATCAGGGGTAGAAACTCAAAACAACTGTACCTCCCCAAGGAATAAGTTACAGTGTGGATAGCATGCACAGGGGCAGTATATCAATATTAGCTGATGAATAAGTCCCTGCATTCGTCTGGCCTCTGCGGATGAACGAGCCCGACTGCGATGTAGAAAAGTCATCCAAACCAAACCAGACGTACAATAACGGTAATTTATCAGCCGCGGAAGAAATTCAATTAGTTAGGCAAGATAGAAGCCAAGTCGAAATGCAACCTTCGGTCATAGTTTGGGGAGACCCCCCTCGGAGCCCCGAAAAGGGGAAGGCCGTGGGACAGCGGATATCTAACGCCGGTATATAGCTGTGCGCCCTCAGTCTCTTGCAATGTTACTAGTAATTATGTTTATAAATGAGTTGTTAACGTCTTTTATGCGCCTAATCAAGCTTCAGAAGTCATGGGAAATCTCAACAGCCCCTTAAGCGGAAAAGTTCTGTTGACTGGTAAGTGACCTGACCAAATATCGAGTTGAAATGGACCCTGATTCATAATTCGAGTAAAGGAGGCAGTGGGTTCATCGCTTCTCATATTCTGGACACACTCCTCGAGAATGGGTAACATATGATAGCCTTTCAAATAGCTTCTTGTGACTGACTATGACCAGGTTTGATGTTGTTGTGACCACAAGGTCTGAGCAAAAGGGCCGTAGGATAGTAGAGTCAGTCGACGCTATTCATCAGAAACACCTATCGTATGTTGTTGTGACTGATATCTCAAGGGTTGGGGCGTTTGACGCTGTAAGCAACTTGTGAACAATATAATCCGATATTAGCATAAATTTATATCTCTTTTAGGTATTTAAATTGGTGCCGTCGTTTGACTACGTAGTTCACACTGCATCACCTTACCACCTCGATGTCCAGGATCCAGTCAAGGACTTCTTGGGCCCGGCAGTGAGAGGAACCGAAGGGCTTCTCAAGTCCATCAAGAAGCATTGTCCGACAGTGAAGCGCGTCGTGATAACATCGTCTTCAGCAGCGATGTTAAATCCAGATAATCATGCCAGAGTGTACGATGAGACGTGTTGGTTTCCTGTAACTTGGGAAGAGGCTATGATTCCTAAGAACACTTATAAAGCTAGCAAGGTATACACCATTCAACAGCCTGCCACCATTGGAACCCTCTATTGATGATATATACATAGGTATTTTCCGAAAAAGCGGCCTGGGCATTTATGGAGGCCGAGAAGCCGAACTTTGACCTCGTGGTGATCAACGGTACCTTCACCTTTGGTCCCATCCAAAGGACGCTCCCGAGCCTCGATGACATAAACACATCCAACCAACGCATCCGAGATATGATCCAAGGGAAGATGAGGGAAGCCTTAGAACCAACAGCGCCGGTCTTCACATTCGTCGACGTGCGCGATGTGGCACTGGCGCACTTGAAGGCGATGACAGTACCAGCGGCGGGTGGGCACAGGATCTACGTTGTTGCGGGACATTTCTCGAATAAGAGGATCGCGGACATCATCATAAAATCGCACCCCGAATTATCGACCCGATTACCCCCGGAAGATGCGGCTGATGATTTTCCGGCAGATGTATACGGATACAACAATGCGAGATCGAGAGATATCCTAGGAATGGAGTATTTGAGCCTCGAGAAGAGTATCAATGACACTGTAAAGTCAATTCTTCATCTAGGTCACATTTAATAGGCAATGTTAGCTTGACTTATTGCTGTGTTAGGTCAAAGATCAATGGTAGCGTAATGATATCCAATTACTAAGCAAACTTATGAATGACCCCCATACGTTCTACCCTGACTTCTGTGTTGTGATGGAGGCTTGAGCTGATTGCTAGTTGACTCATCGTGATTGTGGCTATATTAATCTCTATGTTTTCCCCTATATCTTTTCAGTCTAATATTTGTTTGCTATCAGATAAGCTGATTTCACCTTTGCGATTGATTTTGTTTGTGTTTTTTCCCAAACCTTCAAAACCAACCTCCTCAAAATACTGAAGTACTTTGGACTAGATAAGAAGATGAAAGCCCATTGAAGTTTATCAAGTCTAGGTGCCATTATACTAGCCTTCGAGGGACCTTTAATTATGTATAGTATGTAGTTCGCCCAACCTCCGAATATTTTGACATTTTCTTGTTTTGTACTTGGAGACACTTATTTAGCACATAGTTTACTGATCAGACAATTTTGGAAACATGGTACTTTATCTTTCCTTCCTAACATTCAACTTAAGGAGATTTAAAGGGAAGAAGAGTCGACAGAGTCTAGCTAGAGGAGGACTCGGAGTTGCCGTCACCACGATTATATAATCAAAATGCAGCTCAAATCTAGCACATATCCACCTTGTCGTTGGTACAATATTCAACGCCGGAGGGCCACCGCGTAGCGGCTATCCTCGCGAGCCGGCCTTGAGGCATATTGGGGTGCGGCGCTAAGCAATTTACACGATACATACACGTGGTAGACTCCAGACTAATAACCGCTTACTAATAAATCCTTCTAACAATATTTGCCATAGACGCTCCCCCTTAGGGCGATTCAACGCCGTGAATTCCCCCCCCTCTATGGCCACTTAAGAGTAATTTCCAGAAAATATCGTGAAATAGAATCCAGGAGTGTTATTCCCGTGTGTCTGAGCCCTCTTCAGGCAGTTACAATACGCTGATTGCTGGCTGTAAGCAATGACCGCTCTGAAGCTCGAATCCAGAATCTCCTGATATCACTGTCAAGCTCCGGAGCGAACTCCGTGATGGTCAGACGTCTTGTACTAATCCGGGCGGCCGTTACATACCTAGATATGAAACGCGCGTCAGCCTGGCCATGCTCAGCTATAGTACATATCCACGGTTCTATGAGAGGATAAATAGGGGTTGTCACTGGTGACATCCCGTAGCTATTCACGACACGATCAGTATACGCGTCAAAACACATTCTTACCGTGTTCCACTTCACTTCCGGTCACCTAGACACCGGGATATATAACGGGTCCGTATCTCTAGATACCCTCAGGTATCTACGACACGCTTGGCATACGCGTCAGAACGCATTCCTATCATGCTCCTTCTCACCTCCAGCCACCTGAATACTAAGATATATAACGCGTCAGTTACTCTAGATACCACCAGGCATCCATAACACGCTCGGTCTAAGCGTCACAACACATTCTCACTGTGTCCCCTTTCACCCCCAACCACCTAGGGGCCGCGGTAGATGACGCGCCTGTCACTCTAGATACAGGCTCCCGGTATCCGTGTTTGCTACAACCCGGTCAACGCCTCGTTCTCATCCTCAGAAACGATATGATATTTAGGCATCAACTTTCTGGCAAAAGTATATAAAGGCCTCCCCCCTCCCCCAAATTCAATATTTTCTCTTACTATCTTCATTATCAAGCCACCACCAAACCATCAAGGCTGATACAAAAAAGCAAAACAACCCATCAATTTTACCGCCAACTTCATCATAGATCTCCTCTAAATCATCAAGAGACCTGATATCACCGATATCCCTATTTTCTATCATAAATCCACCATGATTTTCATCACCGTCAAGCGTGCTGTCATCGCAGCTCTTGCCCTTCGGGTAACCGCAGCAAATCCTGTTGACTCAGTCAGCATGACCACGCCCAAGACCGTCGTTGGCGAAGACGTTTCTCACTGCGAGATTCGTGGTTTTCGGACTGCCACCTATCCTTCTCAGAGTAAGTATTCCACTAGCGAAGATGAACTTGGCCGTTATGCTGATACCATCTCTAGGTTACTCTTCATCTCTTCCAACATCTAGCGTTGTGAATCCTGAGACGAATCTGAAGGAAGTGGTAGTGACAGAGGCTAGACAATCCCACCAGTCGAGGTAAGTGATCCACAGAATTCCCCCAAATTCGTTACTACGAACCTTACGTACTAACTAATATTTTAGCAGTGTACCAACTCACACCTCTGGCCAAAGTCAGGCTACCGAGACGGTCCCGCTCCTGGAACAAAGAAAGATGCTGTACACGCCAGTTATCATCCCTTCTTGTCACGAAGCTGTATGCACAGACGAGAAGACCGGATTGTCTAATTGGGCTATCGCTGGTATCACTATCGGCAGCATAGTCGGCTCCGTCATCCTCGCTTCAGTCATCAAGTCTATGATCAAGTCCTGTCGTGCACGATGCCGACGTCGGAACGGGCGAGTCGATGTCCAGAGAGAGCAACGCAAATCTATCCTTCTGGGACGGATTCTTCGAGGCAGAACCGAACGATCTAACGGTGTCCACAGCGATGCAGTTTGATCAACCCTCGACAAATTATCTACGCACATCTCGCTAGATAATCGCAGGCGTCGTCCATCTATTCGTCGTCTAAGCTATGGGCAGTTATGTGGAGGATTTCCTATTGGGTGTTTTTGAGGTTGTCAGGAAGGGGAGGATTAGGGAATTTGTTGATGGAGAGGGAGATCTGGGATTCATTGATTGTTGTACGCTGTACAGATCGCGGGAGCTTGCATAAAATGCATTCCTGGCTGGGAGGATATGGGCGAGACTGTGATATTTACTTTACATCACAAAGTAAATGCTAGCTAATCAATGACGTTCCAGTCTCATTTCTGTTGCACTAACATTTCCTTTTTCAATTTCATAGTAGTCGTATATTCAAGATCTGAGATTTCCACTCCCTTTCTCTTCCCTGTCCCTTGATGTAACGATGACAGTTATCCTCCGCCAACTAGGCCCCGATTATGAGATTTACTAAACGCCATGGTCATTATGCTAATAGGAGTCAAAATAATTGAGGTCTTGGTTATACCGAAATGTACGGCTGTATTACTTAGGCAGGTAAGGACGAAGGGATCTATGTTCAACGAATCAAGTAAGTGCTTGATCTGACTTAGCTAATTTTTGCAGTCTTAGGAGATGGTATAGTTTCCGAAGAGTAACTATAGTCTTAAATTGACAACTGGAGAAAGGAGTGACTAGATACATAGGAAACCTCTCTCTTCTCATACTATTCTTTCCTCCGCCCATCTCAGGTTTGCTCTGTGGTGCTCTCAGAACATCAGAGCAACGCTTCTAATTATGTGACCACGGACAGGAATACCTATTTCCTATCCGATCATGTTCTCCACCCGGGTCCTCAATACGGGGTACCGTCTTCCCTTTCCAAGTTGGTTCGTAACAAAAAAGTTTCTGGTGAAAATCAAAAGGATTGAAGTTAGCAGAATTTCCACTAACTCAGTATTTCTGTCAGAAAGGTGAAGCTATTCAGAGTGATAGAAGCAAAACTCGTATATAACCAGCCATTATATAGAAGAAGAGGTCGTCGAAACCTGTCCCTTCAATAGTTAGGGGTGCTGAGACTAGTATATACCATTACAAGTGAGGGAGTGGCTACGTCACTCTGACTAGCCCCTGACCACCAGCCCCTGACAATTTCAACAGTTTCCAGTAGGCAGAGACGACGAGATAGCTTTTGTCCAAACATTTGGAGAGAAAAGACAGTCTCCTAAATTCAGTAATGTTAATACTGTTCCAATCGTGATCCAGCTGCCCATTTTCAGATCGTAGGTCTTGATTTTGCTGTAATACTAAGAGATAGTCGTTGAGAACCTTCTCCCGCTTTTTTCTCATTACAGCAGCTTGGGCTACATCCCCTGCCTCACGATACCAGTCTTCAAGAATCTGCATATCCTTTAAATGCAACGATTTTTCAGGATGGAAAACCTCAGCAGCATCTATTGCTCTTTTTAAGGCGTACCGTGCCAGATCATGTCGCGGATGTCTGCGAATTGAGATATCGGAGCATTGGCTCCTGTGGAAGAATGCAAGTAACCTCCAGGAACTGTAATAAGCCTTCCACTCATTCTGTTCTGTAGGTTCTTTAACTGCCCGGACGGTAGCGAATGCACATTGCGCCACTCGTTCGTCGTACTGACCGCGTTGCCACTGTAAGATAAAAACATCAGTACGTGACACTTGGGAAAGTTCTTGGAACATGTAACGGGTGGATTTAGTACAGGTCTCGCATGTCAGAGCCACGAGTAAGGAAATTGTCCTTTGGACCTACCATGTGCAATGCTATATGCAGGGGCTCATTGACATCAAAACAATTGTTGATGATGGAGTTGTCAAGTGCCACAGTGGTGGATATGACTCTGCCCAATGATGATATAGGTCTGTTGGTTGCGCGGAATCGATACAAATCGCAAAGTAAGAAAAAGCTGATGGAATAAGCAAGCGCCGAGCCAGATCTGCCATTGTCCAGGAGCACGCGAAGAATGGTGTCTATGCAGCTAGAGATGAAGTTCACACAAAAGTCCGGGGAGCTATACCTCACTTCCTCATCTAAGGCAGTGAATAGTCGACACAACGCGCTTGTAGGCTCTACCAATCTCGCATATGCTGCGAGATATTTCCATAGTGCTATCGTGAGCCCGTGGTCAGGAGAGGCGACAATACTGATTAGCAGGTCTATTATCCCCTGGGCCGACGGTGCTTTGACCAGTAGATGTAGAGAACCAAAGGCACGTTGACTTAATAATGCACTGTGCGGATTATACTGCCTTGACAACCGGCAGGCATCCCCGAAATCCCTTATGGCTTGCCTTGCCTCGCTGCCCATGTAAAGACTGGAGGCTTCTGTGAACGCTTCCCGGGACGATGCATCCATCCAACTGAGCATAATATTTCTCAGATAAGAAACCAGACTCTCTTGCGCGTGCAAATGAGCTGGCAAGGTCATAAACTCAGGCTTAGGCGAAGTAGGAGTGAGGACTTCCAAGTACTCAGGCAAGGTATTTCCATCGCTAAGCTTGATTAGTTCGAGACTTGAAGCGCCTTTTTTTCCCACGTAAGATGTGATGTCAATAGCCCTTCCGTGACGTTTGAAGATAGTCCGTTTTCCTTGAGTAGCCCGTTGACGTTGCAGCGCGATCATAACTGCTACATCTTTCGTTGTGTTTCTCTTGACGAATCCCCATTGAACGAATTTCCTCTTATACATTCGCGGGCTGTGGCATTGTCAGCAGTCTGTTTTGGCCATATCTTACGCAAAGGGAACCGACGTGGCTTTGAAACCCCTGCTTCTCATAACTAATATTACCTCCTTTAAAGTCTTATCTTCATCGAGGTAGAGTCGTCGGATATCTTCTTTGCGTCGCTCCCATGCTTCTGGAGTATAGGGGGAACTGTTATTTTGGTAGACATGATGTTTTATTTGTCCTCGCTGTTGATGGGATGAGGATTTCGGTAATCGATTGCCCATGTCAGTCTCCCTTGGTTGACATAAGATACCTATAGTACCTAGTAGTGACGAGTGGGCATTACCATCCATGTCTACTAATAACAGAATCGGATTCTTAAGATTAACAAAGTAGCGCAATCTTCCCAAGCTGAACTCTTATAGAGACACGGTTGAGACAACTACCAATCTAGGTAAGCTCCTGGCTATCATTTCGTGCTGTCTGGAATAAAATAGAAAAATTTCTTTCTGTTTGGTTCGCATTGCTTGACCATCTGATATAGCGCGGGGGAAGGGGTTGTCTTAAGTATTGTCAAGATTATCATATTGGCATAAAGTGTTAGGTTAGAGAGAGGTCCGTCGACGCCCGGGGGGGAAGGCCGATATATATGCACAATAAATGTAGGCTAGCCAGTCTCTTTATTTTAATAAATATTTATACTCGTCTGCATAAATAAGGTAGGAAAGCAATCCTCCAAACTACGCCAGGCCACGGTCAGCTTACTGTATGTTTCAGTGCCGGCACAGACATTCACTCTTATAGGGTACCACGAAATCCACAGCCCCTTTTGGGGGCCGGTCGGCATTAATGTTGATGTATGACAAAAGGGGTGTGTACAGCTGAATGGGTGGTATTCGGCTGCACTGCCTAGTCTTATATGCTATATCGCACTGCGCTGTACTGCACCCTCCTAGCATTACGTATCAAATGTATTGAAGAGCTGGCAGGTAGTGGCTGTACCGTGAGACATAAGCTGTTTGAACCGTCTTCGCCGCAGTTATGGAGAAATCAACATACGTTATTTATAATAAAATCTACTTTTATTTGAAGGTAATAGCAAATTTAGAGGTAATTATAATGCTGAATTAATTAATTAAAACCCGGTAGTCTTTAAAGCATTTAAAATTAAGTTAAACAGGAATTGAAATTCGATTTGTTGATTTGATACAAATGCTGTGGAGAGAACAATGCTGACGTCCACGAAAAAAAGGTCGTGATAATAGGGGTACATCTAAGCTAAGAATATATTTCGACGACCTGAATCACATACGCACGAAACTTTTGTAATTCAAGCAGAAGGCGGCACTGGAATACTTTTCAACCAATGATACGCCGACCACTCACTCTGGCTTCTCCGTCGTAATTTTTCCATCCTTGTCATAGAAGATCTCCTTCACCTTGACAGACCTTAGGTGATCCACGCCGCCGCTCAACTCGCAATCGTGGTGGAACAGCCACCAGCGCCCCTGAAACTCGACGATCGAATGATGCGTCGTCCACCCCAATACTGGCTCTAGGATCCGCCCGGCATACGTGAACGGGCCCAACGGGCTCGTCCCCGTCGCGTACACGAGGAAATGCGTGTCGCCCGTCGAGTAGCTGAAGTAGTACGTGCCCTCCCTCTTGTGCATCCACGCGGCCTCGAAGAACCGCCTGTCGTGGTCGTCGGCGCGGATCGGCGCGCCCGTTTCCGGCGCCAGGATCACCAGGTCGCGCACGGGGCCGTCGAAAGACCGCATGTCCGCGCTTAGCTTGGCGACCTTCGGGAACAGCGCCTCCGCGTCCGGGCCCGACGGCTCCTTGGGCCCCAGCCAGCTGGCGTCGAACTTGTCGGGCGAGTTGCCTCCCTGGTAGCACTGCAGCTGCCCGCCCCATAGCCCGCCGAAGTACAGATACCCCTCGCCGTCGTCGTCCACGAACGACGCGGGATCTATGCTGAAGCTGCCCGGGATGGGCTCTGGATCGGCCGTGAACGGGCCGGCGGGCGAGTCGCCCACGGCGACGCCGATGCGAAACTTGTCCTCCTTGTCCCGGGCCGGGAAGAACAGGTAGTATTTCCCGGTCTTGGGGCTGAATGCGGCGTCGGGGGCCCACAGCTGCTTGCCGACCCAGGGAACGTCTTCGGTGCGCAGGACGACGCCGTGGTCGGTCACCTTGCCTTCGTAGGGCTCGTCGAGCGATGAGGTGCTAAAGACGTGGTAGTCCGCCATGTCGTACTGGTCGCCATTGTCGTTGAAGGCGATGTCGGTCTCGCGGTCGTGCGACGGGTAGATGTAGACCTTGCCCTCGAAGACGTGCGCGGACGGGTCTGCGGTATAGAGATGTGTTATTAGTGGTGGTGACATTTTAATGGCGTATTTGGATAAGACTGTGTATGTGTTGCTCCGTACGCTGCAGTGAGCGATTGTATCGTGAGGTGGGGTGGTCTTGGTGTTGAGGGGTGGCCAAGATACCCTCCTTTAGTCAGTCACAAGAGCTGTAGCCTGGTATATATCCTCGCTTCAGAATGTTAGAAACTCTTGTAAAAATATCTACATATTGTTGAATGTAGACGTAAGCATCTCTTATATTTATGTCATGACGCCATATCTTGTACGTCGGACTATGGAATCCCTCACACCATCGGAACAAGCCTCGGTCGCATTATGGCTCGACTTTACATTTATCCCTATTTACCCGCCGACCCAACCAATCATCACGTCGTCTTATCTTGTTACGAACGCTGCGACCCAAGATACTAGCAAATGGATTTGGGAGGCAAGAATTGTATTTTTCATGTTCTCCTAAATTATTAACTAATCCTTTCGAAGTGGTCTTAGGCTTGCGCTTAACACTAACAATGCACCCTACTACCTAGGTACTAGCGAAAGGCCGCCCACGGCCGTCTCTCCACCCTTTGATCTAGGGGTTCCGGGCCGCTTCTTGCTTTAGTGTGTTTTAGGAAGCTATCAGAGTGGTTAGGTACGATTCCTAACAACACGATTAGCTCTCGCTCTGTCAGGTTATCTGCATCTTGAACGCACGGGTATCTCCAGTGTAGTCACTACGTTAAGAAGTTGTACCACCTTTGCTCACGGGAACAGAGCCTGGATCCAGTTGTTCCATCACCAATCAAGATCCTCGACGAAGCCGTCAACTATACCTAGGTCCAACAGCATAGCCCCCGGCGGACGAGAACACGATGAACAGGGCGGCATAGGTCCTAGAAACCGTGGTCATCGGGGTGAGACAACTCTGAAATCACCGCGAGCGTGACGCTGCCTCCCGCCGTGGAAATGCCACCGAGTGTACGAGCTAAAACACGCGCAGTGCGTGTAGTCCCCAGGAAAACCAGCCACCAGTGCGAATACGTTGACGGGGAATCCGAATAACGAGGGCTGCTACATCGGCGTTGTGTCAATTAGTGGGCTGAAGAACAAAGCTTTAGTTATCCGAAGGTCCGGCCGCATTCTGCGTAGGGGGAGGCGAAGGGACGGTGTTCCTTCGAAGAAGGGTACTTAGTTTACACCGGGTAAACTCTCAACTGGAGTATCTATTATGTGGAAGTGGTCAGTAAATCGAATGCTTCAACCAACGATGATCGAGCAGGTAAAAGAGCTTGTTGGATCCGACGACGAATCATATACAGTTGGGCTTTCGGTCATCGAGTGTTCTGTGAACAGTTCTGTTCAAAACTTTTTGTTGCGGTGTGTATAGTTGCAAGATAGTTCAGAGTCAAGATAGTTGTTTGTCTAAGCTCTCCCATCTTGAAGATGGGAGGAGGTTCTGCTATGTATCTTGAAGACACGGTGTCCTCAAGACATGGCGTCTTCAAGACCTGACAACAGTTCATATACCGTTATTGCTAGCTTAGCAATAGCGGCATCGCTGTTGGAACACTTCTTCAGCTTGTTCTTCTTCACAATAAGCTTATAATCATCATTCGCAAAGCGACATGGGTGCGTCTGATTCTTCTTCAGAATGAGTTCGGATTTGGCTTCCTTCGGGTTCTCGGGTTCAGGTTCAACGTGTTCTTACAGTGGGCTTGATTCTTCCATCGGTTTATGCTGTCCGTACCCAGGGTCGAAGGTTTGTTCTTATATCGCCCTCAGCCTGAAGCGGCGTCGAATGAACGGAATGGCATGGGTCGTTGTATGGTGAGCTCAAATTGATGAGTATATAAATGATAGTAATGTAGTTGAATTTTTCGATGGTAGCCAGGGAGGTTGACTATAATCGCGTTGAAGACGACAGTATTAATGATGAGGTGGTGAAACGATGGTGGTTGAATCTATTGACTCGGAAAGGGAAATATAAAAGTAATTAGCAATTCCGAAGCCGATTTCACAAAGTTAATGAAATGATTGAAGGTGCGAGTGCCGCTTAAGAATAATCTAAGTACTGTTGTTATTTTCAGTCTTTGCAGGGGGAGACGAGTGATGTCTTACATAAACCCAACTTTATAAGATATTTCCCTAATGTTAACCAGTGTGGGCCAACTGTCCCAAGAGTAATTACAATTACCCCTATTTGAATATTATTTCACCTTATCTAGTATAATTATCCTCACGTATTATTACAGAGTTAGTTACTAGCTGATAACTGCGTGTCATTGCTCAGTCTTAAGAGCTCAGTCGGTAATTAATACATTCTTGCCCTAGAATTTAGTAGGCATGTCATAGAAGGAACGGTTTATTTTTCATGGGACAATTTTCTCGTCTTATATTGCGAGGAAACATGTACGTTACTCTATTCACTCGAGTTGGGCTTGTAAAGATGATGACCAGCGTATGCCAAGCCAACAAGAAATTTTCTCGACTTAAGGCTATTCACACCTTGACTTAGTTATCCAGTTAGGTGTGAAAGAGGGATTCTATATAGCAGCACTACTAGCACTCTGATAAACGAAAACGAACGGTCTAGAGTTCGGCCGGCCCGTGGATTTCGCAAACTCCAGATCTAAACCACGTCATATCTTTCATTGAGAATTCGATATATCGATCTCGTGGAAATTTTCTGGGTCGGGCAAGCTCTCTAGGTGCTTAGTAATTTAACCTCCATGTTCTAGACGGGTGTTTACCTTCTCATGACGTTACATTCTAGCTTAGCCACTCAAGCGTGATGGGTGGTTTATGATGTTTCTAATAATCCCGGCAGAATGCATTGATTTGGAGAAACCGCTAGGACCGTGTGTCAACTGCCGTGTGTATATATGACTTGAATGGAGTATCTTCTAGCAATGGATACGAATACTCCTTCTAGGCGGGGATGGAACCGAAGGGTTTATCTTGTCCTTTGCCACGACTAGTTCGAATCGGTTCTGCGAGCGCTACTTACGAGTTTCTCATGACATACCTACTCAGTGTACATGCTGTAGCTGTTCTTGAAACCATCTACGCGTTTTCAACCAGCTAGGATAAACCGCGCTATGGGCATTAGTGACCAACGCAATAATGGAGTCAAGGAAAACTGGAAGTGCGCGCTCATATGCCTGGGAATGGCCTTCGCAAATGCCCAATACGGGTTCGACGTGTCGGCCGTGGGGACATTCCAAACGATGCCAGGCTTCCTGATGGTATTCGGGTATAGGGATCCCACACTTAAAGGAGGCTGGGGCATCACGACAACCGATCAGCAAGTAGTTGCATCGTTCCTGAACGTGGGGACCATAATCGGCGTGCTCTTTATCGCGCCGTTCGGCCGCTATTTCGGTCGAAGGCATGGGATATGGATGGGGGCAATTGTCGGCTTCGTTGGCTGCGCGGTGCAGATCGCAGCAACTTCGATTGCCAGTCTCTGCGTCGGGCGGGCCTTGATGGGGGCATCAAACGCCTTTTTCATCACCTTCAGCAACTCGTATATCGTGGAGTGTGCGCCGCCTCAGCTGCGTGCTCTTTGCTCGGCCCTGTTTGCCCTTACGATTAACATAGGAACAATTCTCGGAGCTGTGGTTGATGAGTGGACATCACATCTGATGAGCAAGAAATCTTACCAGATCCCACTCGGGTGTCTATTCATATTCCCAGCAGTGCTGAGCGTCATTGTGTTCTTCATCCCTGAATCGCCCCGGTGGCTGATGCTCCATGACCGGCAAGATGAGGCTGAGAAGTCTCTTGCTTTCCTGCGTGGCGATTCGTTGGCCCCTGAGTTCTTCCAAGAGGAGCTTGTTGAGATCATCCGCGGTGTGGAAGAAGAGAATTCTAACGCATCGGCTACCTCCATAGTTGACATCTTCAAGGGGACGAACCTTCGTCGGACGCTACTCTGCGTCGCCGTCGTAGCGTCACGAGCTTCGTCGGGCGTATGGGTATTCTTGTCGTACGGCGTGAGCCTCACATTATCCGCCACGTCTTAAAGTTTGCTTGCTAACGTTCCCCCAAGACGTACTTCTACCAACGAGCAGGAGTGGATGACGTTTTCAGGATTGGTATTTATTCCATGTGTTTGCAGATGGTGGGCGTCGTAGTTGGGCTCTACTGCGCATACAAGGTATGGGGTCGTCGAACCATGATTCTGATAGGAACAGGCGGTGCAGTCATATCGATGGTTGGTCCAGCACTAGGAGCCACAGTCGCACCGAACACAGCCGAGGCTGCCAAAGTCTTCCTCGCCTTCTCCTTTTTCTATTCCATGGTGTATAGCGGCTTCGCTGGGTCCATGACGTGGCCCATATCGGCTGAGGTCGTGAACTCACGTTTGCGGATACTCACCTTGTCCTTTGCCACGGGTGTTGACTACTTCTTCGCTTGTGAGTGCTCTCTTTAAGCTTCCGCGGTGCAACGTAGTACCACGGCGTCTATTGGCCTGCCTACATGAGTTGCGTGAAACACGGCCCGGCTGACTCTGCATCATTAGGGCTGACATCTTTCTGTTCACCGTACTTCATCAATCCCACTGCACTAAACTGGGGTGCCAAGTATTGCTGGGTTTGGGCAGGCTCTAACTTGTTGACATTCGGTAAGGGTTCCTTGTGCTCGGCACATCATCCGTGTTTGCTCACTTTCCCACCTTAGTCTTTTTCTGGTTATACTTGCCCGACATGAAAGACAGATCTCTGGAAGAGATCGACGAGTTATTCGAGAAGCGTGTGCCCACCCGGGACTTTCCCATGTTCGAATGCCAAACTTCCTCGCAAGCTCATGACATTGCTCTTCACAAGATGGAAGAAGCAAAAGTGACAGTTCAACACAATGAAATCCATAACTAAGCTATCATATCAAGATGTACAAAGTCCTAAGCCATGCATAATTACGACAAGACTATGACAGGGGGTATCTAAGGCCGGCCTGGACCCGGAGGACTCGTAGCCTTGAGATTTGCGAAGGGGCCAGCTCATTCAGGTTGCGGGAACGCACCCGTTTCCGAGATGTCGATGAAAGTCTCGGGGGAAACAGTCGGATAAAGTCGTTCTGTAGCCTTGGAATTTAATTACAATGCGTGTTGATTTCCAACGTAAGACTGAACATGTCGTTTCTCGGTGAAGATATTGGCCAGTTGCTTGCGGCAAAAATCCACACGTACGACTTGAAATACAGTCATATCGGGGTGAAACAATGCTGCAGGCGGAAGCCACCTTACATTATGTACAAAGCTTCTCGCATCGACGACGTTCAAGACAATACTTTCTCCATGCCGGGACCGGAAGGTCTTAAAGATATTTCATGTGATAGGCCTAAACTAGACCGTATGGCCCCCAAATGTAACCCAACCGAAACCAAGATCCCATTATCTACATCACCAACCTGCATCTGGAATATGCAGCAACGGCCCGCTGTTGTATCACCCGTCAAAAATATGTCTATGTCTCTATCCGTTTAAATTGCCGAGCCGTTAGTAGCCCAACAGCGTGTAGTCTGCCACCTATCACAACAGGGCTGCGAATCGTCGTCAGTTTTAGCCAATGTCAGACGATGATACCATCTGAGTCGGATGCAGAGTCATTGGTGTGGGATTTCCAACGTGTCGAGTCAGGACGACTGCAGCCCACGCGGGGCCTCTCCCGTATCACAGGGCAGATTCAGGTTTTGTTCATAAATGCCTGAGGATCCACCCCATCACCGCTTGCTAGAACCCGGGGGGGCCGTAGTTCTTGTTCCTGATTTGAGGCGCCCAACCAGGCCTCTTGAACCGCCGAAATGCCCATCGACCTTTCCAGTATAGTCACCACCGTCTTCAAAGTGCAGAAACACATCGTCCAGCGACAGGTCACGTTGACGCAGACGATTCCTTACGCCGACTACACCACCACGACCGTCGTCACGCTCGACCCGGGCAATACCTCTCCAGCGGGTGCTCCACCTCCTCCAACCACTCGGTCGCCGCCACCCGATCCCGACGGTCTCGGGAACCAACAGGTCGGCATCATCGTAGGAACCTGCCTTGGGGCTTTCTTTGTGGTACTGGTGGCCATCTGCATCTGCTACGCGTGTAATCGAAGCCGAGAGGACGATTCCGACCCGGAGAACACAACCCTATATATTTACACGCACCGCCACCCAGACCCGGAGTCCAGCGTGCAAGATCCAGGGAGATGCTACTACCCACAATTCCCACATTCATTACCTCCCCCTGTTGAGCCATGTTATACGGCGGTACCGCGGCGTCCTGAGTGGTGCGCATATGAAACAACTCGCGAACGGGACGCAGGAGCCTAGGGGGGGGAATAGGAGAGGTCGCTCAGCTTAGCGTTCACTTCAAATTTCGACCGATTGGTCGAATTTTCGAGTAGAGAGTCAAGATTTATTGTCCGTTAAGTTATCAGCAAATATGCAAGTTGGTCATATAAAATGGAAACCACTTCTGTATTAGCAATGAGTGAGCAAGAACAAGGTGAGTTGCATCGTCTCAATGTATTAAATAGTCGGCGGAACTATGGCTGATTCTGAACTAAACAGAACTTTACGTGTCACCACATGTGTCACGGTATGATTCAAACGAGAAGAGACTCGAGAGCAATAACGTTTCAATTTGGTCGTGAGATTTGAGGGAGCGCTGTCAACGACTGTATGACATTATGAAATGAGTTATGACCTCACGACCATCAGTATTTATATATTACGGACTAGAATATTATAATATTCAAGAGAACGGGCAGGTCAAGCACAACATATCAGTGGAATTTGATAGGCTTTGGGACCTACCATATAAGTATGCAGAACGAAGGCTTGAGTTGGTTCAGTTAGTAAATATTTGCCTGGGATATTATGATAGAAGCATGGTATGTAATAGATATCGAGGATTACTAGAAATATGATTAGTCCGATCTATCCATAGATATAGAGAGCATCATATATTGGCCTGATAACTCACAGGAAATTTACTTCCTCTCAATACTACCACTACTATGTAAAGGGTAAATTAATAACGATTATTCCTCCAACCGCCCTCGCAAACGTTAATCTAATCAACATCATTCCTTGATTTCTTTCTTTCTCAGCCTATCACACTATATAAATCCTTTTACCACACCTCCTATCTCACATATTCGCAACTGTACTTATTATTCAAGCAACCAAGTTACGCTGCAATGCATATTGAAAGTTTTTTTGTCTCTTCTGTGATAGTACCAGAAAGAGTACCATACTCATAGACATGCTAGAGGATGAATTCTGCGAGTCCCCAACTCGAAGGAGGCGCTTGCCAGCTTTATGGATATCAGCCTCAGTCGACTGTTAAATATCTATAATAGCCTCAAACAACCTCGGTATGTATTAAGACACGTCTCGATTTTAACTTAAGTCGAGGCTTTACTGGCCTAAGTTGAGTCAGGCATTTATTCTACTTGCTGCATATGCTAAGTAATTTTAGCTAGTTGGTAACAATATCTGTATAGTGTTTGTATAATGGTTTCTTTATTACTATCAGGTACTACTCACCTAGGAATCAATGTATCTTTTTGTATAATGGGATTCCGTGGCCTAACCAAGGAGCCAACACGGCACAATCCCTAAGAGTAAGAGGCGCATTAAATCCTCTCCAAGTCTCCGACTAACACGCGTCTTCCTAAAAAGCGCAGTTAGCTCATCAGTAGGTAAGTCAAGCGACGCCTTTTCAGGTCGACTAAGGGCCTTTTCGAACGTACCATTGGCTATCCTCGAACACGCGTCGCCTCCCACCGAAAGCGATGGGAGCGTACTCCAACATCATCCTCTTCGTGCTCTCCGAGTCGACGTCCGCCGCGGCCATCCTCCGATAGGCGGGCAGGCGATCCCACGCGGTCTCGGGCTTCCAGCACATGGCCGCGGGTCGCGCGATGTCGGCGACGATCTCGCGGACGGGGAAGTTGGGGTGGTGCGCGATGACGACGGTCTCGTCGTCGACCAAGGCGAAGCCGCGCGCGCCGAAGCCGAGAACCACCTGGATTCCCCACCGCGCCAGCACCGACTTGCACACGGACGTGTACGCCGGGTCCTGGACCATCAGGACGACCTCGTGGCCGCGATGGCGGTTTATCTGAGCGAGGGTGCGCGCGACCGTCAGCGCCGCCGCGTGTTCGCGCATGTAGCTCCGGTAGACACCGCGTCCGTCGTCGAAGGACAGGGTGCCGAGGCCGAAGGCGACGACCCGCCTGACGGTGTGCTGGGCTAGGTGCGTTGAGGCGGTCAGCGCGGCGACGTGGGTCGCGCACTCGGGGCTGGCCTCCCAGGCCGCGACGGTCTGCTCGAAGGCCACGCGCGTGTCGACCTCGGAGCGGTTCGGCCCCTGGAACACGTGCTTCCGGACGAAGACGCACGAGAAGAGGTCCTGTTTCCCCTCGGCCGTGACCCGCTCAAGGGCGCGCTCGCCGCCGAAGCCGATCATGTTGCGCGCCTCCCTCTGCCCTGGCGGGACGTCGGCGAGGCCGGGGCCGCGGCTTGGGTTTGGGCGGGTGAAGAGGGCGCCGTTGCGAGCTCTGAACTGGATGAGCGGGCCGTCTTTGGTTAGTTCGTTTTCGATATTCACTAGGTCCTCCTTTGTGAATATCGGTCGGTTGTTCTGTGGGTTAGTAGATGATGACATTTTGGACAATGCGATAGTGTTGTATCGGGGTGTGTGATTTTTTGTCCTGGGTTGAAGGTTGCATATCCTCTGGCAGTCGAGACTACAAAGAGGATATATAGGTGTAGCATTCTCGTGAACAGTGACATAGTTTTAGAACGAAGAGATCGTTCATGGAACAAGCGGATTGTACAGCATATCGAACATTGTTACAGAACTCGAGTATAGGTTTTATTGTTTGGAGACATACTAGGTAGGATTGTGTTAATTTCTTCATAATTCAATTCTCTATTGTAACTCTTTCCAATTTTAATTGTGACGTCTATTGCCATGCCATATACCAAGAGTAAGCGAATAACACCAGTCACTTACGAACACATCCAACCGAGGTCGATTAATTTTAATTTCAGGAGAGGGCCAGAACTTATATCACATTCTCTCCTCTTCACGTTTCAGCTTATGTGCGCAAATATGATCAAGGGCAGCGTGAAGGCAGAAATAGGGGTGGTGAAGGAGGTAAAGAAAACAGGAAAACAGGGGGAGGAGGAGAAATGATGACAACTCACCTTATATGCTATCTGTGAGGCTATTGACCAAGTCTTAGGATAGAAGATGCAGCCCTTAAGTTGAGAATAGCTACCCAACTTAGGCCAACATCCCGAATTCCTTCAGACATATGTAACCAATAGTCCTTAATATACGTATCCCCTCCGGTAGACGTTTCTGTAACGAGTGACTAACCAAACCCCTTGGTTCCCCTTAACCCCTATTCATCCAATCAACCATTAGTCGCATCCCCTACCACTACCTATACGCAAGCGCAGCCAACATAAACAATTCTATTACACCGCACCCAAACATAGAAAACCTGTTAGATAGTAGCTTGAATATTTCTTTCAGTATTTCATAATATGTATTTATATATATCTAAATTTCTTATATATTCAATCTGCTACAGCAGGTACTTATATATATAGGCCGGGCATCAGTCAGCCAGTCCGTCATTCATTCATCCATTTATCGTCATATCATTCATACTCTCTCATCTTAATATCTATCAAGACTCGCTCTCACATCACATCACATCACATCACATCTCCATGACCCCGAACGCGAGCCGTCGCAGCGCGTCCTCGTACCGGGCCGGGCTGTGGTCCAGCAGCATGCTGGCGCCGAAGCGGACCTCGCGAAACCGGGCCTCGACGTCCCTGACGTACCGGAGCACGATGCGGCGGGCCGGGCGGCCGATCTGCGGCTCCCCCTCGCCGGCGGCCGCGGGCCGCAGGAAGGCGTCGCGCCGAAGCGCGGGCGTGCTCTCGACCATGAACACCTCGCCCGGCGGCAGCAGCTTGTAGCTCATCATGCTGGCGCGCAGGGTCTTGAGCGCCGCGAACGCCCACTTGTCCTCCTCGTCGCCCGCGCGGTGCTTCGGGTGGTGCGCGTCGTTGTTGTACCAGCGGTCCGCCAGCCCGGACTGCAGCCCCTCCCAGATCCGTCGCCGCACCTCCGCCTTGGCCTCGTTGTTGTCCGTCTTGAACGCCAGCGCGACCGCTTGGAAGTCGTGCAGGACGCCGAGCGAGAGGTACGGCACGAGGTCGTTGCCGTTGACTACGCTCGTTATGAGTCCCCGCGTGGCCTTCTGCAGGGATGGAGACATGGTTGATGGCGGGCCGTAGGCGTAAACGTGGATTGGCCGGCCCGAAGGCAAACAGATATGAGAGGAACCCTCGCCCGAACGTCCGTCGGTAAGTAGTCTCGTGTGCTGCTCAGCGGAAGTGACGAACGCGGGCCCAATCGCGGCTGGTTCGGCAAGCATAGCTCCAAGTAGTGCAGTCACCGCACCGCCAAGGGAATGGCCACATAATACCAGCCCATATTCGGGAAATTCTTCAAGTGCTTCCTTGAGTGTGATTAGTACTCGGCCATCCCCTCCGTAGAGAAGCCGTCGGGCAGAGGCATGGACTCCCTTATGAACTTTGTAAGCCTTGCCTCGCCAATACAGGTCGTCATATTCACACATCATATCTGCTAGAATGTCTTCGAACCCTAGGGTACCGCGACAGGACAGTACAACAGCCTTGGAATCTTCATCTAGAGCGATGGTATGAACAAGAGGTATGCCCGTATCGGTCGAACCGGTAGAGTCAGAACCACCTTGCGGGTCAACGAACGAAGACAGGAGTATGCTGTCTGACGGGAGTGCGGTATGATGCGCAAAAGAGCGTACCTCTTGGTGAGTCTCGTCCAATGACTTTAATACCGGCAGCTTCTTTGTGATGCCTAAAAATTTGAGAAAATTTGAACCATAAGCAGCTGACGCAAAGCGACTATATCGAGTGATGTTCCTCAGGATGTGAAAGTCGGGGAACATTCCATCGACAGTACCTGTTCGCCGCAGAGTGTCGACAGCTGCCGAGTCGCTATAGGCACTCCTCTGATGAAAAGCAGACAGTGCTAACGAGGTCTGAGAGTCCCTAGTCCTCAGTGTGTATATACTTGGCGCATGTAAGCTTCGGTTTTCTGACTGCGTCCTCTTGTGACCTTGCCCTGGTGAGTGAAGAAGCTGTGGTGCAACGTCATGTCCGGACTTTGGCTGTAACGTGTCTCCGTTCGTTTGCAACTCTGTTTTATGCAAGGCTGGGGACGACGGTCGACTTTCATACGAGTGTACCGAAAAAGTATCGGTAAGAGATACGATAGAGTTGCGCCTCCGGTCTCGCAACGGTCGATATGTTGACCGAGACGGAGTCTTGTACAAGCCATAGCTGTCTCCAACACTTCCTAAATCTCTCGATGAAAAGTAATTTGGATTTCCCCGTTGCGGTGCTCTAGGAGCTTCGCGGTTTGGTATCAGACTAGATGACCGCTCTGGGACCGTACTTTTCGTCTGGGTGACCGGCAACTTGCTCGGTAGAGGCTTCTGGCTACCCCAAGGGGGTTTCATCAAATGCTTCGGCTTCGTACTATTTTCGATATTTTCGGAGCCCGAGTCGCGGCCCAAGAAGCTCGCGAATGAAGGAACAGATCCTCTTTTCTTAAGAACACCCCGAAAACTGCTTTTCTTTTCGCTCGCCTTCGTGGGCGCTTGTTCGGACTTTTTGACTGCAGATTTGTGACTAGTTAACACGACAGGAGGGGCATTTCGAGAGTCTCGTCGCGGTTCCTCTAACGGTCTCCGTGTACGCTTTTGATTCGCAACATGTTCAGAACCTTGTCTTGAAGGCGGAGGCTGAGATGCGCGATCTTTCGTGGAAGATCCAGCCGAGCTGTTTGATTTTGGTCTTGATTGTTGGGTAGGATGGTCATGTGCAGGACTTCCTCTGCCTTTTGCCGCTGAAGCAGCTGTAGGACGCGCAATTTTTGGTGAAACCGGAGGAGACGCATCTGGGGACCGAATGCTCAGCGTAGGGGGCGATCGAGATTCGTTATCATTTTCATTTTCATCGTCATCGTCATCGACCGCTTCAATACGGGATTGAGTATCCTCCTCAGGTTCGCTATCAACCGCCGTGCTTCTGACTTTGTTTCGGCTAACCTTATACACGACCCTATAGCTTGGATTGGGTTCTTCCCCGTTCGGTGATAGACCTTCATGGCTGCTCACTTCGCTCTCCACAACATCAATTCCAGGTAGGGATAGGATAGGGACACTAGGGGAGCCTTTGATATCAACCGTGATTGTCTTGGTGGTAGTGGTCGAAGTCGAGATTGAAACCTTTGCGTCCCGGGGAAGAGATTTAAGAATTTGGCGCTTGAGTTGGGTTTCAGGCAGATCGTCGTCATCACTCAAAGATCGTCTAGCTCCATGTTGCTCAATCGCTTCAAAAAAAGTACCATTACCATTCTGATCTGTCTCCTGCGGCGGTTTGGCCGTGCGCGCACCATGTAGATTGTCATCGTGCACGTCAACTCGTTCACCGCCGTCTAGGACGACAATATCCCAAATGATCTCTTCCTGGCCAAGACGACGCGACTCTTCCTGTATCATCTTTCTGCACCAATTCTGCAGATAAGCAAGACCACACAGCCCAAGGAGGAGATCGATGACCCCGACCTTCTCGCCCTGCACACCGGTAGCAGGATTTTGAAACTCTCGGCGAATGAGTGTGATGATGCTTGCAACGGCCTTTGATGAATCGGTAGATCCGAAGAATTGGTCCAGAACAGACAAAAACAACTGGGAAATCTCGGACACGGTCGATACCGTCGTTCCAGTGACATGGAAACCAGTAGCAGTCCAGAAAACGATCCGAGACATTGTCTGGTGTAAGTTTTCCAAGCTCTTGGCTAGGATAGACTCAGCGTCGGTCCTGCCCAGCTCAGACTGAGCCCTCGAAATGACATCCTTCCCAGCTCTACTCAATATTCCCTCGAGTATGCCACGTCCCAGTTCTAGGCTGGAAAGCGTGGTGAATTTCGCAGCGCCCAAGCTATAACCTCCAATAAAAGTACCGACACGGATGGCAAAGGAAGTAGATCGAGCAGCGAAACTGACAGCGCTGGCTACCGGGCCAGGCAGGAGAGTTCTCCCCGGCGTGGACGAGAGGAGTTCTCTTTGGTAAATGTCGGCACTGCTCATGGGCACGCCAATACCGGCAGGCTCGTGGCCAGCTTCGTTCTGATCCGACTCCATGCCCGGTAGGTGGACTCGAGAGATGTATTGGACGGCATTCGTCGGATCCTTAAGACTATCAGGGGTATTTTACGCGGACAAAATCGGGTGATGAATATCGGTGTTGGTCAGTATCGCAACGAGTAACAGATGAGTGAACCCATACGTGCTATAGAGTGTACGAGTATACTACGCGCGCGTGTGCGTTTTGTTGAGAACTCAATGGTAAGCTGTACCGCGCACCGTCTGAAAGTTGAAGCAGTGTTCGAGGCAACTTAGCTGGTTAGTTGGATTTGGGTGTGAATCATACTGTTACCTGACCGGGATCAGACCGGGATCAGACTGGGGCGATTCTGCCATGCCAGCATGCTGTCTTTGTTGGTGACTAGAATTGTACGATGTATGTATGTACTCGTACGTGTAGATTATGCATTTACATGTGATACTTATCACATTATAAGTACATATAACTTGTGCGTGGGATGTAGACTTGGCCTGCCATGTTGTGACTTGTCTGGTTGTTTTCCTGGTGGGATGGTATTTTCCGCTATTGGCCATATTCCATCTGTCCATCCCAACTATAGTATAGTTACCTACGTGGCAGCTATAGCTTCTTAGTCGTAAGCTAACTTAATGCTATAGAGGGGGGGGGGGCGGCTGTTCGGATACACACGTGTATAGTAGGTAGTATAACATTTAGATGTAATAAATCTCACGTGTATGTATTGCATATAAATGCAGTGGACAAGAAGTCGAAGGTAAGTATGGATATATGTATGTAAGGTTATAAGAATGAGGTAGGCAGTACCTAGGGTTCTTCCTGTCTTCGAAATACCGATGAGTTGGTTCGCAAAACTGGAAGCCAAGCACACAAGCAAGTGCGACTTGCATATGTTCCTGGCTGCCTGGGCAGTTGAGAGACCTGTATATACATATGTAAGTACCTAACATACCCACCCAAAGGTATGCGAGGTACAGTAAGTCCAGTACTATCCAATATGCGTATGTACATACAGTGACATAAAACATCCCAGTTCGATCCACTTCAGGGATGACATACTGCAGGAACCAGGGCTACTAGGCTTGCTCAGGGCGCTGGATTGTGCCGACTCGGTACTTTAACCTCGGAATCTCCGCACCACCTAGGTTACTTCGTACTTTGGGTATTGAGGTACGGTAGCTTAAGGTCGGATGGAACCTTCAGAGATCGGACCAAATGTATAAATCAATATGCCTGCCCATCAGAGACGGAGGGAGTTATGCAATAATACAAATCATAGTCTGAGCAGTACAGCCAAATGCAAAACAATCACAAAAACTTCACTCGAATGTTTCTATTATTATAACAATAATAAACATAAAACAGTGATAGCTGACAGCCTGACAGCTCAACTCGTCGACATTACAAGGATGAGATCTGAGTAGTTCATTGGTGTACAGTAAATGAATTGATGAATTTCCCGGCAATGAATTGAAACTGGATGGTGGCAGGTGGCTTGGTGGCTTTGAAGGAAGAACTGAGTTAGGCTGGTTACATAGTATAGTAGGCTGGTAGGTCACTGTTAACGATATCGATCATCAGCAGCCACAGCGATAAGCATCCGCCAAAACTTCTATTCTTAGCGATCTAACTTGGCTGCGTCCCGGCTGTTCAGCTCGCTGCAGCGCCCAACCCCGGCCACTGTATGCACGCAGCAGCCTAAATCTCGCTAGTTGAAGGGGACCCAACTCTCAGGCCAAGCCAGGGCCCCTGCAGAGGGTCCCTTTGTTTTCTTCCACCACTTCCTATTCTTTCGTATCCTTCCTCGCCGACGTCGTCATGAAAGAAAGGAGGCTATAATCCCCCTTTTACGATACTTACCATGACCTTCTTTTAATTCATTGCCAGCCCCTCAATATTCCAATTGAGTCGAGCAATTCTTCTACTAGCCTACCACCCGTAACACCCACATTCGTTCTCATTGACCTGCCTGAAGATATATATCCCGCTCTCGTCTTGCTTTCTTCGGACAACAACAAGGTAGATAACCTACATCATCAATCGATCATCCGCAATGGCAGAGAAAGGCCTCTTTTCGTCCAACCTCATATCACCTAGCGTTTCTGCTGTACTCCCCGGAGGCTACGTCGCCCGCTCGTTACGGCTATCCGACTACGATACCGGTTTCCTCGACTGCCTCCGCGTCTTGACCACCGTCGGCGAGATCAGCAGAGAACAGTTTGCCGAAAGGTACAGCTGGATGTCGTCGCAAGATACATACTACGTATTGGTCATCGAAGATACCACCAATAGGAAGATCGTAGGGACTGGTGCTCTCCTTGTAGAGAGGAAATTGTAAGAGCCATCTCCTCTCTTTTCCACTGCTACAATCGATATTCCAAAACCTACCGCTGTGAGCAGGAAGCCTCCTGCTTATGCTGGATGGGACGCGCGGAAGGGGCCAAACAGATGAGGACACGAGGACACGAAGACACGAGAACATGGATTGCTGACACGACTCGTTTGCATAGTATACACAGCCTTGGTCTTGTCGGACACATCGAGGACATTGCCGTCGCGAAAGACCAACAAGGCAAGAAGCTAGGTCTTCGACTTATTCAGGCGCTTGACTTCATTGCCGAGAAGGTCGGCTGTTATAAGACAATTCTCGACTGCAGCGAAGCGAACGAGGGCTTCTACGTCAAGTGTGGATTTCGGAGGGCCGGACTGGAGATGGCCCATTACTACGAAGGGGACAAAAGTAGGGCAGCTATCTAGCTTCGTCTTTACAGGCTGAACTAGATCGGTCGGTCATATATATTCTTTTCGGGCATCTCGGCTGATTCGGGACATGGCAGGGACAAGACTTTAGAAAGTGAGTGCATATCGGTGCCCCTATACAATACAATCGGGCAGGTTACATACTATAAGGTTGGGTGCTGGCAAGCAACCCCTGTATACGGGATCATTATATATGAGCGATATAGAGTAATAGGTACTTAAGTAGACATGTGAAAAAGACGTCCCAGCGTTTCGGTAAAGCAACATGACGGATGCTTACTCCTGTCGCTTATTAGCTGACGCTACGAAACTTGGAATGTTTAACCACACCAACTGATTCTGACTTATTGATAGTCAGCAATCAAGTCCCGTTGCGCAACATGTGTTCTCGGACAATCGCTCGATAGATGTGGCTTCAGGACTAGTTGGCTATGCGGCCCACGCTGGCCATTCTTGGCGTCTTACTGCGATGCATTCTGACGAGAAATACTATGCACAGCTTACTCGGATGCGACGGCAGTACTCAACTCAGTATCGTCCAGACACAATTCCGAGGAAACATGTGAAAAGTTCGGATTATCCACGCATCACACTTTCACCAGGAACATGAGCTACGTCGTATTAGCTTCCAGACCGAGTGATATAAAGCCTGTTGTGCTCCCGCTCAGCTACGGTCAGAAAACCATCGACGACACATCCCCATACAATACCCGGTAGCATATCCATCCCATACGCGTACGGCTCAAGAATTACACATACCTAGCCACATCAAGCGTCTCATTTTGACTATAGCAATTTCGGACTCAGACCGGATATCCCCAATCTCGTCACTCGGAAGCTCGGATACCCGCATACGGGACAAGGCCGCCGTGCTACTATTCCCATACATAAACTTCTTAATTGATCGCGAGCGTCACCAAAATGGGAGCTGACCACCAGGACCTCCGCAACGCCTTGATTAAAACCCACCTGGCCTTGCTACAACGCGAGTATGTCCTCACAACACCGCCTAATCACAGAACCAGTCAAGCCGCGTGAGGACCTCAGTGTGGTGGCCCCTGTCAAGTGACTCGCGCTTCACCAGACAACAGAACCCGTATACACCTTCACCCCCATGGTTCATCCTGTTATAGTGGGCGAAATCTAACACGAAGGCTAGAGTACGCGAAAAGCACGACTGGTACACGACGCCGCGCGTAGTCATCCGCAAACGCAACGGCAAGATCCAGCTCTCGCGTCTGGGCGCACGCCAGACGTACGCCTCGAGAAACGGGCACGCTCCGATCGACGGCGGGGGCTCTCCCGCATCCGACTACGGCGTCATCGACGGGCCCCTCTCACCAATCCGCTCCTTCGTCTAACCACCACCATCCCACCCTGTGCGGGGAAAAAACGCACCCCCGCACGCCGCCACCAAACAATGGCACCCCACAGCATCGAGGACGAGACCGCCAAGCCGCCCCCGAGGCAATGGCTCATGGGCACGGCGGCCTTCGAGCGCCGCATGCCGCACCACGCCGGCATCCGCGCGCTGTGGGAGACCAAGTGGCGGGAGCCCTGCTCCAAGGCCGTGTACCCGTTCCACGACGGCCAGTACGCGGACTTCGCGCCCATCTTCGCGGACCTGATCGCGCGGGGCATCGACGACGGGACCTCGGACGCGTACACGCGGGCCTTCGAGCCGACGGCGCGCGCGCTCGAGACCGAGGGCGACGCCGCGCTCGCGGCCGGTGACATCGCCGCCGCTGGGAACCTGTACCTGCGCGCGGCCTGCGTCTGGCGCATCGCCCGCTTCCCCTACGTCGCCGCCTTCCCCCGCGTTACCAACGCCGCCAAGTGGGCCGCCTTCGAGGCCCAGAAGACCGTCTACCTCAAGGCCGGCCGGCTGTGGGACGCGCCCGTGGCCGAGGTACGCATACCCCACACACACCGCGCAGGCCGCGACGGCGTCGAGATCCCCGTGTACGTGCGCGTGCCCGCCACCAGCACCACGGACGAAAAGCCGCAGGCTTATCCGGCGGTCCTGCTGCTCACGGGCCTCGACGGCTACCGGCCCGACAACACGGCGCGGACGGCGGAGTTCGTGGCGCGCGGGTGGGCGGCCGTGGTGGCGGAGATCCCGGGGACGGCGTCGTGCCCGGCGGACCCGGCGGATCCGGCGAGCGCGGACCGGCTCTGGGACAGCGTGCTGGGGTGGATGGGGCGGGACGGGCGGTTCGACATGGGTCGCGTGCTCTGCTGGGGCCTCAGCGCGGGGGGCTACTACGCCGTGCGGCTCGCGCACACGCATCGCCTGCGCCTGCGCGGCGCCGTCGCCCAGGGCGCCGGCTGCCACCACTTCTTCGACCCGGGCTGGCTCGACCGCGCCGACGGCCACGAGTACCCCTTCCGCCTCGCGCCCGCCATGGCCGCCAAGTACGGCTTTAAGACTGTCGAGGAGTACAGGGAGAACGCGCAGCGCAAGTTCTCGCTCCTGGAGCTGGGCGTCGTTCAGGGGCCTTCGACGAGGTTGTTGCTTGTTAATGTAAGTTGTGTATTTGGCTTGGTGGTCCCGGGTCGTTTGTTAGCGTTGATTGGGAGTCTTAGAAAAAGGATAGATGCTAATGAGAGTTGCAGGGCACCCAGGACGGACTGATGCCGATTGAGGACTCGATGATGCTGTTTGAGTACGGCTCGCCCAAGGAGGCGCGGTTCTTCACCGGGGCGTTGCACATGGGCTATCCTATGGCGAACGCGTCCGTGTACCCGTGGATGGAGGAAGTGATGGCTTCGAAATGATGCAGTAAAGTTCTTGTTTTATGTATAGATCTCTATTCTAGGTAGATGGTTACGATAGATATAAGATTAAATGCGATATGTACTTTAGCAATCCCAACTTGAATCACAAAGACTCTATAGACTTAAGATTCACCACCCTCACCTCAACCCCCCATCAAGATCATCTCCTCCCCAACCCAGGCGTCCCTGTGTAGTCCACCCTACCGGCCCATCCAGCCGCCATCAACCACCAACGTATGTCCACTAACATACGCACTCGCCTTACTCGCCAAAAACACCACGCTCCCCTTAAAATCCTCCGGGAGCCCCCACCGTCCCGCAGGGATCCTCGCACTAATACTCGCCAAGCGCTCTTTATCATTGAGCAGTGCGGTATTCATCTCAGTCGCGATATACCCGGGCGCGATGGCATTAACATTAACCCCCCGCTCGGTCCACGAGTTGGCGAGGCTCTTGGTGAGCTGGCCGACGGCGCCCTTGCTGGCGGCGTAGGCGGGGACGTTGAGGCCGCCCTGGAAGGTGAGCAGGCTGGCGAAGGTGACGACGGACCCCCGGCGGCCCGTGGTCGGCGAGGGGGCCAGTTCTAGCATGTGCGCGCCCACGTCCCGGCAAAGCGCGAACACCGACCCCAGGTTCACCTGCATCACGGCGTCGAAGTCGGCCGTCGGAAACGCCTCCGGCGCGTGCCGGATCTGGATCCCCGCGCACGTCGCCAGGATCCGGATCTCGTGTCCATCCGCTAGGATCCGCGGCGTTAGTGCCGCCACCTCGGCCGCTGACGCCAGGTCCGCTGTGTACACCCACGCTTTGCGCCCGAGGGCCTCGATGGCGGTCTTGGTCTCGGTCGCGGATGTGTTGCGCTGAAAAGAGGAGGGGGGGTTGTGTTAGTGAGGAAGGTTCTCCTAGTTACTTTGCGCGCTTTTGCGCGCTGTTTGACTCGTTCTCGCCGCTGGCGGTTGAGTCGCTAGCTAGCTGCGCAGATGGGGAAAGTCTCGTACCTGGACGAGGATGATGTCCGCGCCGGCCTCAGCGAGCGCGATTGCGACGGCTTGGCCGATGCCTCTTGTGCCGCCGGTGACGAGGGCCGTCTCGCCCTTGAGTGAGAATAGAGCGTCCATGTTGAAATTGTCTTAGATATATTGTTCCGAGTCTCAGCAGCTGTCAGACGTTGAAGTTGTCAGCTTGATCACACGTCGACATCGTATGCTTAGACAGCAGAATGGCATGTGAATGGGGTTACTATGTAGGTACCCCAAATATTTTATTTCTGAATTACGTTATGACTTCGCTTTCCGCCTTCGGAGTATGAGCTATTGAACCAACCCCCTGACCAGCATGTTTTCCTTGGACCCATTACCCCATCTCGCGATCACTAATAAGCTCAGTGGGGGCGGCGGTTTGGCCCGAGTCTCCGCATGCTCTGTTAGGACCATTCAAATAGGGCAAAACCGGCGAACCATGGACATGACAAGACAGAGACAAGACAACGTTATACAAAAGACTCCATCACTTCATGCAGAGAAATCCACTCTTCCAGAAACAAGCTCCAGAGAGTGTTGACACTAAACTTGTAGCTATATGTCCCAAGAGTCAAGCTCTAAGTTTGGCAGGCTAACCCGCAAGACAAGAAATGGTTCCAAGGTAAACAGGGTACCTGAGGTAGTCGACCCGATTAGGTCATATTCCTAGACAATTGATATACATACCTGTAATGATGGTGAATGCTTCCAATGGCAATGTTTATTGTCTAGGTAAGTTACCCCGAGCGAAGGCCAGGTTGTGTGTCGTCTTTCAGTTTCCAAGGATATATGAGAGCTTAGATACTCGAATATAGGCATTCAGTTAATCTGACGGCGGCACAGTGTTGTTTACAACGATAGGAAGTTGTCTTGGGTATATAACACCAATAGCAAGGTCAACATACGTTGTAATAATTTTATTGTATAGGGACAGTAGATATTCCAGTGATAGATGGACTTTACTTGGAAACCGCTTTCTCATTTTGCATATACCTAATGATTCTGCCTTGCAACAAATCAAGTTAGCGAAAATATGACCGACGGTAATCCATACGAGACCTAGTTTTATTTACCATGCTCCCGCCCCCGGTACCCTATTTAGTCAAGTATGATCTAGATTATGCAAGACACTATGCCCACTTCATGGAAGTCCAATGATGACTTCATCTAATACATATGGAGGGTTCCAGTAGGTAATCGTCGCTCACGGATGTACTAATACCGATATGTTTCAATCCCCATCGGCTCTACTCTATTACAACCAAGAACAAGAGGTCTCTCGGCGCAACTAGACTCGTTAAGCGTGGGGTAGAAATCGGGGTAGTGCGCTTCTCGATCGTGAATTAGCCCCTTCGGCCAGAAATGTCAATTTTCTCCGAGCCCAATAACATACTACACACAAGTAGTTCGAGTAAGTGGGCGAGTTCATGCGGGCCTCCCCACCTATACGATGGAATGACGGGCGTCCTAGGTTGAACTGGGGACCTCATGCAGAGTCAG
This sequence comes from Xylariaceae sp. FL0662B, assembly GCA_022376535.1. NCBI lineage: Eukaryota > Fungi > Ascomycota > Sordariomycetes > Xylariales > Xylariaceae > Xylariaceae sp. FL0662B. The sequence goes on along the minus strand of JAJJKD010000031.1, from coordinate 265,554 downwards.
AACGGTAACGAACTGTATGTAGCTTCGATACATCTCGTGATTACTTTTATATCTCGTGATTAGGCGTGGCATTCCACTTTTCTTCGGCTTGAGTATCGGCGGGCAATTAACGTAATGGAGCTTGAAGACTCCGCGATTTTAGGATAGTAGCTTCGTGGAGCGAACGATGGTGATCTTTTCGGTTCCTCGACGACGGTTGGCATTTCTTACCCCAATTTTTCCATAATTGACCTACTACAGTAGAGCTTAATTCATGGGCATTCGCCAGGACACAGATTCAAGATAATTACTGAGACCTTGGATACATCATGGGCGACACTATAGTAAAAGCATCGGTCCTTCACGGGGCAAAGGACCTCCGAATCGTACGTAAACCCAGACTATCTAGGTAATTGAGCTCAAACTCACCATCAACAGGAAGAACGAAAACTACCCGCTCCCTCGGCCAATGAAGTCCAAGTCGCGGTGCAGGCGACGGGCCTGTGCGGTTCGGACTTACACTACTTCAGCCACTACCGGAACGGGCAGATCCTGGTGCGGGAACCGATAACTCTCGGGCACGAATCGGCCGGCGTGGTCACAGCAGTCGGCGCCGACGTGACGAACCTCAGGGTCGGCGACCGCGTGGCCCTCGAGGTCGGCCTGCCGTGCGAGCAGTGCGGCCTCTGCAAGGCGGGCCGGTACAACATCTGCAAGGGGATGAACTTCCGCAGCTCGGCCAAGGCGTTCCCGCACGCGCAGGGGACGCTGCAGGAGCGCATCAACCATCCGGCGAAGTGGTGTCACAGGTAATACTCTCGGGTGTTGTGTGTCGAGGTCCAGTGTTGACGCTTATGGTCGCCAGGTTGCCGGAGGGCCTGTCGTTGGAGCACGGCGCTATACTCGAGCCCTTGTCCGTCGCGATGCACGCTCGGGATCGCGCGAACCTACAGTCCGGAACTACGGTCCTGGTGCTGGGCGCGGGCGCCGTGGGCCTGCTTTGCGCGGCGACGGCCAAGGTCTCGGGCGCGAAGACCGTCGTCATCGCGGACATCTTGGAAGACCGGGTCAGGTTTGCGGTCGAGAACGGGTTCGCCGACGCCGCGTTCACGGTGCCTATGGCGCGGCCACAGACGATCGAGGACAAGTTAGCGTATGCGCAGGATGTGGCCGGGAAGCTGGTTGTTCTCGAGGTAAACGGGGAGCCGGTTGGGGAAGTGACTGCGACATTTGAATGCACGGGCGTCGAGTCGTGTATGCACACAGCGATATACGTGAGTTTTTTAATTCCCCTCTCCCTTTCCCCTTTTCTGCCTGGGTGATGGAACTGATAGATGCAGGCCACACAACCTGGCGGTAAGGTGATGATCATAGGAATGGGAACCCCGATCCAGACACTCCCCATCTCGGCCGCTTCGTTAAAGGAAGTCGACCTCGTCGGCGTGTTCAGATATGCCAACACATACCCAGAGGTTATCAACCTACTAGCGAGCAAGAATGAGCTGATGCCGGATGTTCAAAAACTTGTCACGCAACGATTCAGCGGGCTAACAAACATCCCCGCTGCGTTTGATATGGCTGGGAAGGTAAAAGATGAGAAGGGCAATCTTGTACTCAAGGTGATGGTGGATATGGCCGAAGAAGCTAGTCTGTAGTCCAGTGAGTGAAACGAAAAGTCTGGTGTTATATATAAGATCAGCATCATAGACGACTATAAAGGAGGTTGGAAGAAACTCATGAATCTTTGGTTCGTGATAACAAGTGCCATATCTCGGCTCTCATAAGAGCAAGAATGTAGTACGTATAAATGAAGGCTACGCGGGGGCATCCCAAGCTGCCCTAGAAGACTTTGTTTTGGCATCGGGTGTTGATTGAAAAGAGATGATTCCTATGTTCGAACTAGCAGGGTCGTCTAGTTAGGGACGTTTTTGCAAGTCGAGTGAGTAGAAAGTTGCCGTAAGATTGATAGTTATGGGACGGTTTGCATCTGAGGGTCAAGTACAAATAAATTTTCGTTTCTCTATATATTACTGACTGCGGAGTTATAGCAAGAAGAATTGGTATAACTTTGAACGACATATATCCATCAACAATCTTCTATGTATCTTGCCGATTCACCATATCCAGAGGTTTTGCTCTTGGTCGCCTGAAAATCTTCTTCTTCCACGAGTTCCACAAAATCCTCTTCCCGTGAGGTATTGCCGTCTGTTGAGAGGTCAAAGATGCGACGAGTGTTGCCCTGTTGCCCCCGGAACCAGCAACGAATTTGCCCGTTCCGCCTTGCCCACTAGATCGTGTCGTTCCAAGGACAGGCTCTGCATCTCTTTTCGTCAGGCTATCACGCGACCTATTCTCCTTTGCCGTAAAGCTATCATTAAGCTTTACGGGGGACGATGTAGTGGTTCCTGAACTCGGGAGTACTGCTTTGTTTGACGGTGTAGTAACATCGTCTTTGGTCAAATCGGCCTCAAATATCAACTGGCCATTCTCCCATTCTCGCTCGACACCACCTCTTTCCGTGACAAGTTTTATAACCTCTTCAGTGTCTTTCAATACGGATAGGACTCTCTTCCGCTCATATATTTGACCTTTTGGAGAAACAGAGAAGGCCGAAAGATTTTTGTGTATCCGATTTAGAGCAAGTAGTAGGGTGCAAGTCTTGCATGCCTCCCAATAGATAGGAATATTCAGGTCGGCACCGTGAATAATCATTATCTTCATTGCAGACACAAAATTGCTGCAAGTGGGGAAATCTGTGATCAGGCGTCCACGCAAACATGATTCCGAAGCTTTGGTCAACTCAAGGTGTAACGTTCGCAAAAACCAGCCCCAGACTGTTGTGGTTCCAAAGGAGTGTTGTGGATTCAAACCATTATCCAGAAGAAGGCGGACTAGATTTTTATGAGGCACTGTATAGCATGTATAATAGAACAAGATTGGAAAAAGCGCATGTCCCAACAGGGGCATTCCCTCTTTCAAGAGAATACCTTGACCGTGTATTGCGACTTGTTCTTTGATATATAACTCCAGACCGAAGCGAACAGCGAAAACGATGAACGACCAATGTCTGTTGTCCAATAAAGATAGCATGTCTCTGCGATCTACCTGACTTCGAAATAAATTCTTACACAGGCTATTGCAGAAAAAGTAGCTCCAATGCGGACTATCAATCCCAATATTTTTGTGTTTAATTAAGTGCTTGCTCATGGTAGAGTCAAACTCATGGAGAAGGATGGAGTTTGATTGTTTGCTTGAGCCTTCAGCATCGTACGCTCTCCGCTCTATGTATACAGCGAGCTTAAATAGAGGCTTCAAATCCCGGCGACAGCTTTTGCTGAACGATTTCAGAATAAGAATCGAACTCCGAAGAAGAGACAATCGGGCATCGAATTCAGGATGACAGTGGGGTTCAATAAAGTCATGCCGAATATCGGGGTTATGGAGAAACTCATGAACAGATCTATGCAGGAAGCGAGCGGTTGCTTTTCGAGAACTTGTAGCTAGACTGTAGACATCAGTCTGCGGGGAAGAACTCTCAAAATATATGGTGCTTCTTTTCGTGGGTTGAATTTCCACCAACCCAAGGCAACGGCTCTTCAAGCGGCCCTCCATTTCATTAACTCGGTCCTCACAGGTTTCATCATCGATGGGGTTGATATCCGTGCTAAGCACCATGTCATGATCTGCTTGTTCTGCAAACCACAAGCCTAGGACACTTAGCTGCATCTCACGTTCGATTCCCAGACGGACCAACTCCAACAGTTGAGCACTCTGACGCCGGTACTTTGGCTCTACCCTCGATAACATTACTTTGAATAAGTCGTAAATGTCCGAAGGGAGTTCCTCTAGTCGAAGTTGCAAGTCATGAATGCTATCGCAGTTGGTAAGTCCACCTAGCAGTGACTCGGTGACAAGCCGAACCCATAGGAAGACGCCCGCAGATGATGATACTATTGATTCTATCAAATTCCTGGCATTTAATGGGTCCCTTTTCAGGAGTATCTGCATCCGCCGGTGGGACTCGAGTTTCTTCATCACATAGTGGTTGATGTCATCTCTAGTCAACTCATGGATACTGAGACAGGAACATCCTGCAAACGCATTCTCAAATTGGGGTAGCGGCCGGCTGGAGACCAACAGTTTGACATTTGGAAAGGAACTTAGAATCTGTAGTACCTCAATCAAAGAGCCGTCAGTCGTCTTGGAGGCCGCTTGGTCGAATTCGTCAAGGCCATCCACAGAGAGGAAGAAGCACAAATCTGGGCTTGCTAGAAACAATGCCTTGAAAGCCCTTTTCATCTCTAATATGAGTGGAGGTGATCTTATCTCGTCATCATAGGTCATTCGGAAGCGCGACCCAAAGGCAACAGATACCAAATCTCTCCTTTGCGATAGCAGCGAGTGTAGCAAAGTCCGAAGCATTCCGAGATGGGATTTCTGGTAGTCGGAGCCGTTATAGAAGAAATAAAAGGAGGCACTCAGTACTTCTTTGCCACCAGCCCAACGTGCAAGATGTTCTCCGGTTTGGGGGTTGTCGTTGATAAATTTCACCAACGTAGTTTTTCCGCTCCCAGCTTTTCCACTACAGCATGTGAAGTTAGTTAGTATTTTCTCTCGAATAAAGACAGAGGGAACACCACTTACGTAATCCAGTACATTCTTGAGTCCCCCGTCAGGAAGTCTACAAAGTTGTCCCATGTTTTACCGCCCGTCTTGGGATCTTTGTATATCCATACCAGCGTTCTTTCGTAAGGTTCCTGGATGCTCTCTTCGCGATCTCTGATACTAGAGTACCAAAGAGAGTCTAGAATCATATCCTCTACTTCGGTTCGGGATGCCACTTTGCGTGGCCGTGGAGGTAGTGCTCCTGCAGAGAAATAGTGAGGCTCTCTAGACGTAGATCCATCTATCTCTGCTCGATGCCGAGCCATTTCGCGAAGTCGTTCCTTTTCCGAGTTTTCGATGTGTGCCAGTATCGTTTTTATATGCTCTTTGTCTTCCTTCAGACTTTTCTGAAGTCTTTCCAAAGCCTCGAGTTCACGCTGATGACCTTCGTTGTTAGACGCGTGTGCCTTCTTCCTTATGCCGATGAGAATATTGAGTGTCATCGCTCCTTCGATATGGTGGAGTCGCTTCTCCTTCGTCCGAAGATCTTCTGAGTCCCACATACCACGGATCGCAACTTTGAAACTCTGCCATGTTGATTTCTGTTCGATATGGACCTTCTTCAAACTCGCTGCTAGCTCGTTGCCTATCCCGGCCGCTCGTAAAGCGAGGGATCTGAGCTCCTGTCTAGATGTTATTACAACCCACAACATAACAGAAATATTCACAGGTACAAGCTGCAGTCCCTGATTTTATAAGGAAACAACTTACTTCTTCATCAGGGTCCAAGCATTTTTTCTCGCCGTCATCGCTTAAGTTTTGTAAGTTTTGCAATTGACTCTCTACACTATCAGCTGCACTTTGTATATTATTCGCAATCATCGCAAGGTCTAAGTTCTCGTCCGTGGCACTGTTCTTATAGACTTCTTTCGCGTCGGTAAAGAAATCGATCGATACGACGACGAGCTTGAACACGGCGCCAGCTAGCCCAATGGCCGTGCTAACTGCGTCCATTGTGAGCCGTACGGAGGGCTTTCGCTCAAATCATCCAGATAGACGACAACTAAAGTTTCACCCACACAGCGAGAACGATCTGTCATGGGAAATAATCTTGGTCAGGGACCGAGACACAGCGTGATTTTCGAGTTCACCCCTACGGCGGGCTGCCTCTCAAGAACAATGCCTTCACATCCCCGCACAGCCCTCGGCGGGCTGCATACAATGTCACGTCAACACATCTAATTAGAGCGCGAATCCCATGCACTCTGTGCAACTTGCAGACCAACAGACACATCTTGCATATACACAGCCCGCGGCGCGCAAGTATGCTAAACCCAGACGAGCATAACCCGATTCGACCACGCTGGCAAAACTCGTCAACGAGGCAGCGCCAAGAAACAGAGTAGCATTTGGTATGACACAAGATGCCCGGTTTATTCATCTATGTATGTACTACGGACAGAACAGCAAGCGAGCCTATTCGAGCTTCGCTGCCTAGATACCTAACATGAACGCGAATCCACCCGGCCCCCCATGTGTAAATACCTGCCCGGCGTAGCAGGCAGAAAGAAAAAGGCCGACTTTATGCCGTGGGCCAGACGTTTGTGTGCTATTAATAAATAATTACCACGGCCGGCTGCTCGCTCATATGCCGTTCGGCATGACCCTGCCCTCGTTCTTGTCTGGGAAGCCGAAGTTGATGCCGAACGGCGGGTAGACGTACCGCTCGACCTTGCCCCTATACGCGATCATCCGACGTTAGCAAGTATCCCTTTCAGACAATTTAGTCGGGGTAGGGGGGTGCTAGGCTATGCCTCAAGAGCCTCAACCCTCGGAACATTCTAGATAGGTGGGCATGGCTGCTGAGACAGGCTGAAACAGGAAGGGGGGGGGGGGGGGGGGGGGGGAAGGCTATGGGGTACGTACGCCTTGACGAGGCTGTCCGAGTAGTCGTTGAGGATCTTCATGTCGTCGGCGTCGAGGTCGATGATCTCCAGGTTGGCCTTGATGCGCGACTCGGTGACGGACTTGGCGAGCACCGTGGAGCCCCGCGCGACTGTATTGACGAAACCGTTAACAATCGAACCTGGTGCCGAAGCAATCTCAGGGGATAGAAGCCAAGACCCGGGATTTAACCGGACAGGAACCAAAAAGAAGTACTCCCGCCGCCGCAGCCAAGCCCGGCCGTGGCTCGCAAAAGCGACAGCGCTCTCAAGGTCACGGAAGGACGCCGTGGGGAATGGGTAAGGCTTACCATGGTAGCTCAACAACACGGTATACGGACTCGCTCCCTTGCGCTCAGCAACCTTCGTAACGGCCTCGCTCTTCACGAGCGGGCTCCCCGTGCTCCCCAGGGGACTGTACGCCACGACGTGGACGCCCTTGCTCTGACACAAATCGACGACCTCCTGCTGCGGCAGGGCGGGAGAATTCTCGATCTGGTTGACAGCCGGCACGACCGTGGCCTTCTGCAGGAGCCTCTCGAGATACTGGCGGCTATAATTACAGACACCGATACCCCTCACTTTCCCCGCGGCCAGGAGCTCCTCCATCTGGCGCCAGGTAGCCAGGTGATCGTGGTCCCAGAGGATGTCGCGGGAGCCGTCGGGGAGCTTCGGGAAGCGGTCGTCGTTGCCGGCCGGGTTCATGCCCACGGGCCAGTGCACCAGGAACAGGTCCACGTAGTCGAGGCCCAGGGCGCGCAGCGATTTCTCCAGCCCCACGGCGGCACGCCCGCTGTACGTGTTCCACAGCTTCGTCATCACGAACACGTCGGAGCGCGCGCACACGCCCGCGTCGAAGGCCGCGCGCAGCCCGGCCCCTACCTCGTCCTCGTTCCCGTAGCAGTACGCCGCGTCGATTAGCCGGTACCCGCTCTTGAGCGCGTGCGTTACCGCGGCGGCTACTTCGCCGGGGGCGGCTTGCCATGTTCCTGTTTTGGCGCGGGTTAGTGCTTGTGCGTGTGCTGTGTGAATGGGAGACGATGGGTCGATGGATGGATGAATGGGAACTCTTGCGAGGTAGGTATATGTGTGTACGTAGGTAAATCCCTAATTTTATCCGCTGTGCGTATGTATGTATGTATGTTTAAGAGTCGTGTGTAGAATGCGGTTCGCGAATTGAGGGGCGTGGGCTGACTGACTGACTGGCTACATACCGAAACCGACAGCGGGGATTTCCTGCCCCGTGTTGAGCTTGAACGTCTTTGGCGCCATCGTGAGAGTTCGCTACTGTTAATTACACTTGTGTATATCGCGTACAGTTCGGCTTGATTGGGATCTTTATAGGTATCCACGGTTGATGTAAAGACGCAAAGACAGAGAGATGGATTTATGTATATATATATTGTCAATAGATAACCATAGTCCGTCCATTCGAATGTCGGCGGCGGCGACGACCTCAAGGTATTTATGCGCATCCGGCAAAATGGACAGCGAGCTCCGCTATGCGGCAACTTCCTGGCCTTGGCTTGGGGGGCTACATACATCTAGTGTCCCTCTGATACTACATAGATACCCTACATCGATGCGTACGCGCGGGAGGGATGTTTCACATGAGATCAACGGCCGGGTAAAAGCTGTATACTACGCATGGATGTATGTAGTAATGCCTGTCGTTCCCTATGCTAGTCCGCGTCCTGGACCGGCGTGCCTATGTGTATGAGGCTTCAACAAGGCAATTCTTTAGTAGGAGACCCCACGCTGGCCGCTAAGACCCGACCCGGCGCCTCGGAGTGAATCCGGGTACTCGGAGGGGCACGTCAGTGGTGGAGTTGTAGTTGATTCAGGCACATTAGCACATAGCTTGGACTGCATCCTGCTAAGTTAGCCTCACTCGAGGGGCGCCAGCCACAGGTGTCGAAAATCGGCGAGAATTGACCGAATATACATACGTAGGCTGCTGTAGTTTGTGGGAATACTTACTCGGGGCGCGTCTTGGTGTGGGGTTGAAGAAATCTGCCACCAGACTCTCGGCTAGATCTAAGACCGAGTCTGTGATTTGGGACAGGGGATCATTACTGTATGGACTCTCGGCAGTAAACACCGCAAAAAATTGTGGGATTTGTTTCTCTTTCGACTACACAGGTAGCAGGATTTTTGGGCCTGTCGAATTTTGAGACGTTAGGAATGAAGCACGACCTTGAAATAATGTCACATAGGATGCCGCACTTGCAGCTAATCCTATATAGTCAGTCATGTGAAGGGACCATGTATACGTTGCCGTCATCTGTATGAATACATCAGACAGAACGTCATTGCTTGCCATTATGCATACATCTAATGTGTAGCCCAGTTAATCGTTCCATGGAAGGGCAAATAATGTACAAAAGTAAAAACACAACAATACGTTGCCAACTCGTCTCTTCTAGCCCGCAATGAGAACCCAAAGTCTGATTGCACAGTCAACTAAACCGTGTCGGAGGAGGGAGAACTGGGGACTCACAGGAAAAAGATCATCAATACCCCAAACATCTTAGCAATGAGCCATCGATTGCTGGATACTCTTGACCAGTACTTCAGCAATTCCCTCTGAGCCCCATGGACATTATCAACGACGTCTTCGGTGTTTGCGTCTCTGCAAGAACGTTAGATACTGACGCTATCAGCTAGACGGCGATCCTGGCAAATGCTTACATTCGTTGGATCATCTCACTCTGTTCCGATACCATCTGAGCCAGTTGACCGAAGATCGATCCCAGCTCGGAAATTGTTTTTTCTATTGCCTCTATCGCCTCCCCTCTCTGCTGTATGTACGAGTTTGCCGGCTGTGCTTCCTCCATCATCAGAACCTGCTGGTCGCTGACCGGACTCAGAGACAGCAAGTCAGCCCCCGGAGATGGCGTTCCCCGACTCGGCGTTCCATACAAGGGCGATGCCGACTTCTGTATCGACGGCTGTGCGTGTTGCGACACGGAAGAGATGAAGTTCTCCGTTCTCGATCTCGAGGCTTGGATGTTTTTGGTGCGTACTTCTAAGACGTCCTTGAAGTTGGCACCGACGTCGCTGAGCTTGCCCTGTAACATCAAAACCACGTTCTTGTTGTGTTCGCCCTCCTGGTCGGCTTTAGGATGTTGCTGGCGCGATAGCATCTGCAGTCCGGATATCTGCTGGTTCAGGGACGACAGATCTTGTTTTATTATGAAGGTGAGCTCGTTGATCTCGACTGGCCGGTCGTCGAAAAGGGTCTTGCGTTTTGCGAGTTGCGCCAGCTTCTCCAGCTTGCCCATGGTGGCTGCGATTCCTCGCCCAATCTCGGCAGCCCTCCTGGCAAAGTCGGAGCGTCGATGCGACGCCGTGTCGCCATTGGCAGCAGCCTTCTGGGAGTCGGTGAGGAGTGATCGTCTTTGCGCGCCGACTTTCGCCGATGCCTGTCGCTTTTGAACTTGAGTGAGGACAGACCGGAACTCGGTTGTTCTATCTTGAATGGACGTAACGGCCATCGTGGTTCGCGTCGAGAAGATTATGGAATTAATAGGATATCGGATACCTAGGTATCGTAATAGCTAGCGACCGGCGCGAAAAAGAGGTGTATTGGTTGAAGGAGATGTGGATGTAGAAAAGGTGGCGCAAAATACGAAACCACACAAGACACGGATAAAGGAACGTGGAGTCTCGTTGGTACGTATGTGCGTATGAACGTATGAATGTACGAAGGTATGAATGGATTGATTGATTGTAAGGAGGGAGGCGATCGATAGATTAGGTAGGCTAATTAGGTCGGTAGGCCGGTAGGTCGGTCTGTCTAGTTGTACGTATGTGTTCAATCACGTTATGACATTGGGTGGAGTTTGCCTGGGTGTCGCTCTTGGATGAGGTGTCGTCAAGTCAAAACGGATATGGAGTAGTATGAAGTTGATACGAATCTCCTGAAAGAAGGCCAGGGTGTTTTGTTCCAACGAAATTGGCAGATTGGCGGACAGCCGACCGGGTGGGGTGGGGCTCGAGAGCTACCTACTTAATTAGGTAAGCAGATAGGTTATATTTTTGTACATAAATACTTAGTACATACATGTACTGGGTAACTTAGACTGTGGCGCTGCGCCAGTGCCACGCAATTACGTTTGATTAGGTATCACGTCTAACCTAATACGATCATCATCCACTACTTCGTACTGATCTGTACCTAACCTTACCGACTTACACCTCGATCTTAGAATACATCACGCATGCAGTATACTTACGTATTTGTATACTTAAATGATAAAAACATTCAATTTTATATGTATCTTATTATCGGAATCACTCAAGGCTTCTACTCAACTGAGTCGCTTTAAATATGAATGTCATGGAACTCCACCGTGTCTCCTTAATTTCTTGATAGACGTGACCTCTCATGGGTACCTAAGTAAACTTCCATAGGTAGGTAATCCGCACCTATGTAAACCTTAGCTAGGTGGTCTCTAGCATGGATTACGTATGTATGTAGAAGAGTTTCGAGTATGCCAGGTGGTTTATGTTAATTTCTGACTTTCTAGAGTTCATTTCAAATAGGTAAACTAACTAACCTACCTGAATTAAGGTCTGGTAGAAACAAGTTGACTGAAGGAACTGTTGATAACGTAATCTGAAGATAACCTCAGTGCTGTATATGCTTTAACGTCATAGGATGACTTTATAAATAGATCCGAGTCATTCTGGCGAGCTGGTTCTGAATCTCTTCTCGAGTATGATTGTTTCTCCTCCTCTCTTTCTACGTAGTATCTGCAACAATCTAATCTACTAGTATGTAATCCGTACAATCCATGCTTCGGTATTCGAAGCATTGTATTACTGATGTCAGTGATATGGTCCGCCAGCCTTGCCGGTTCTCGTTAAACATGTTTCAAACGATCACCGGCATGGGAGATAGAGGCGTGGGACCTAGCATGGAAGTGCCCCATACTCGTGGTGATATCCACTTCGAATGACGCAGTTAGGTAGCCTTATAAGAGCGAATCCTAACTTATAATAAGTCCTTTGCTGAGTGACGAACTGACACATGACAGGTAGTGATTTGGGGGCCATTGACCTCGTTCGCTAATTGAACTGATCGACACCCCCAAGGGTGCACCATTCCAAAGCAGACCGAGGCCGACGTCGTTGTATGTAATCGTTTACAGGATTTTCGTGAGAAGTACACGAAATCTCGAAAGGTAAAATGGCTCCATGACGGCTGCATATAAGTAGCACCGAGATATTGTAATATACAAAACAGTACGAGGACCTTGACTGCTTGTTGAGATTCTAGGAATTGCCGGACAGCTTTAATTCAAGGCCTATAGAGTACCTACGAAAACACTTACTTGATAATGAATATATGTACATACACGTAGAGTATGAATAACTCGAATTGATGTAGATTAGCGCCTAATGTCATGGAACCGCTGGGATGGGAACTTTCCGGACTGGTCTCGTTCTGAACGTTTCAATTATAAGGAATTGCTCCAGTTTTTATAGCGGCCTTCAGTGGTTTTCGGGCACCTAATGCATACGCACCACACTATAAGTAGTATGTACACTTGGTGACTTGGCGCTAGAGATGGCTTGGGGGTCAGGGGCTGGGAGGGGGGCATGTGTTCTTCAAGAATTTGCTGGACAGACGCTATCGTCATCCGACCGACTTACATACAACTTCACTCCTACATACCTACATGTAATCTCTCCTATCAATCGTCCCAGGACTACACTTTGCAACCATTGACATTTTAGTATCGAATATTAAGCATTGAATATTTGCGATATAACGTTATAGCGTTATAGCGACATACCTACTTGTGGCGAACTCGTATATCCCGTACCCGTGCACCCAATTCCTACTCGGCCTGTATCGACTGAACACTTTGCGACACGCGTCCGCTGCCAATCGCTTTGCATTCTTGTGATATACCTCCTTACCTAACGACTCCCGGCTCGAAAATTGCCAAGTTTAGAGAACTGAATACTCGGATCGGCCCAGATTGTCCCTGATCTTGCCTATTTTCGCCTCCTACTATCCAGTCCTGACCTCGATATTGTTTAGATCTACGTTAGGCATGTCGCAATAGTAAATCTGCATATCTCCTCATCTGCTGCCATGAACGAAAGCACGTACAATAATGTCATACGGAGCAATAGCCCCTTCTCTCCCATGTGAGCTCGTCCTCTCATTTCCTACAGTGTCGCTCGTTCGTTCGTTTGTTCGCGATAGCAATACAGATCTTTGTCCTGAGATCTCGCAACTGATATTTGTACCATCCGTGAAGGTCTCCATCCACCCCAAACGCAAAGTCCTACAAGACAAATGTGAACCGGACGAAGACAAGAAAATGGGTGGAAGCAAAGATGCAGAGCTACGATGGTGATGACTGGGGGAATGATTTCGAAGACGAAGAAGAGGAGGAGGAGGAGGAGCCGGAGCAAGCACCACCGAAAGCGACTGGATTACGGCAACCAGGCCAATCTAATTACCATTCTATTTCTCAGCCTGCCCCACGGACCTTCTCCCAACCTGCTGCCGCCGTACCTCAACTACCTAGTCAATCTGCACTCAGAAATCACAGTGGTCCACCATCTTTGCATATACAAACCCAACAGACTGCGCCGGTAGCTGAACCGCCATCTCGAGTTCCGCCGGGTAGGAATAGCATAATCCCGCAGAACGTGTCTAACTCTGGTGACTTTAGCACGCCTAGGTCAGGTTCTCGAGCTGAATCGAGCTCAGCTACAAGGCCGTCGGTAGAGCAGCCAAGGTCAAGCTCCGCTGCCGAACAAGTTGTAGGGAGTCCTGCGAAACCTCTGCCTTTTGCCCGGCCATCAGACATTTATAGTCGTATAGGGGACGAAAGGGGGAAAGAAAGGTTTATGGAATCTGGAAGGTCTAGTATGGATAGCACTCATAGCCGAAGGGATGGTGCATCGTCTCCCGCGAATGCTATGCGCTCGCCACCGGATCAGTGGCAAAGGACTAGATTTGGGAACCAGGACAATTCTGACGCTTCGAGTGGCGCAAAACCCTCTGTAGCCTCTGTTGCAGAGCGGAAGAGCGGATATGGCATAGAAGGACAGATCGCAAACGCTCGAGCTTCGGAATCCGTCCCGGACGACAATAGGATAGATCCGCGACCGCTGTCCACTAGCCCTAAGCTGCCTGACTTGACACGTTTTTCTGGGTTTGGCGAGGACTTCCTTTCGAGTTCTGTCAGGTTCAGCACGCAGGCTGGTCGTCCCGGGGCAGATGGGGCCAGGCTTAGCTTATTAGCTAAGCAAGACGACAAGGAGCGGGACACATCAAAGCCCTCTCCAGAAAAACAACTCCCAAGTATGTTGGATGGACCTAAGCTTGAACCTAACCCTGACATCAAGTTACCTCATTCACATTCGGGCGCCAAGACCACAGAAGAATCTGTAGCCGCGTCTCGTCAAGACACGTCGTCCAGACCTCAGCTTCCCGGCACCTGGGTATCAGAGACGGCCACTGCTGGTTCTGAGAAAATAACACCTTTAGAGAAGGCAGAAGGCCTCAGATTGATGTCCCGAGGAAGCGATACGACTGCTAAGCTGTCTCTCGTGGGGGAGGATGGCGCAGAACCGGCTGATATCGAACCGACCACGACTGTCAAACAGTTACCGTCACAAACTCGCGAATCAGAAACGGTCGCAAAGACCGGGGCCGCACATGAGCATGGTGATGATGCTTTTGATGGCACACCCGGAGAGCACGATAACGCCGTAGCTTCCAAAGTGGTTGCTGCGGGACCGGGTTATCACCCAACGCCCCGGTCTCTCCCACCCTTGAAGACCGACAATCCACCTACAGCATCCAATAAATTGCGAAATGAAGAACCAAATGATATGGCGCCTCCGCAGTCCACCTCTAGAGGCTCCCCGGTGCAATCATCCGCTTCTACACAGCCTAGCACAACCACCACCGGATCTGGAGTCCCTCCCACTGCACCATTGAATCCACGCCGATCCGTCGCGGCACCAGTAGAAATTCCGACACCGACGGAACAGCAACGATACACTATGAGTACGATTACTACAGCATCTCCAGAAAAGGAAAGCGATAAGTTGAGAGAGGAGATCATGAAATCCTTGAGCTCGAGTTCGAGCCCGGCCAACACACCTGAGGCTGGTGGAGTTTTAGACCAAACCCACGGTGGTACGGATCCACTTCCTGGCGCTTTGACCCGAGAGAGCACATACCTGTCTGGCGTCTACGATGATTATTTGACACCGGCGGAGGAAAAGTCTCTCCAAGAAACCGGCCAATATCTCAAGCAGGGATTTATGGTTTCTACTCAAGAGACCGGCCAGTCTCTGGCGAAATCTGGTTCGAGTCACGAGAAGGAAACAGTGACCCCAGACATCGCTCCTTTAGCCTCACGAAAGAGCCCGGAGCCGGAACCGGAACCGGCGAATCGACCACGGAGATTCTCCTGGGAACAAGGGCCTGAGGAAGTTACGCTCAGCCCAGTCGAACCAAACCCCGCCAGTTTTACCCTACCATTTAGCTCGGACCCGAGAAGCCAAGGGAACAAGGACGCGGTGCCGATTGAACAGTCGGATGCACCTGCTCCTGCATCTAATGCTTTACAAGCTCACCTCGAGAGTCCCGCCACTATCTCTCATCAAGTCTCCCAGGTCAGCATGCGAGGCCCAGGAGACGCGTCGCCGAATGTGCTCGAGCCACCTTCTCCCATTTCCCAGACGGCGGACAAGAGAGCATCTCAATTGTCCTTTGCGGAAGAGAAGGAACAGGTTCTTATTCACACATCATCAAATACGTCAGATGAGCAACATCCTGCTTTGTCTAGGCCAACCGAGTCCATAGTTTTGTCCCCGCCGGCCCAAGTGACTCCACAAGCAAGAGTTATATCTTTCAGGGACATTCTCAGCATCGACTCAACTGAGGAGAGGATCAAGAAGTTCGACGAGACGCGCGCTCAATTCTATGCTATGGAGTCGGGTCTCTCGAACTGGATCCTGCACATGAAGAGCCAGCCTGAGCATGGAGGTGTACCAATACCGACAGGCGGGCAACCTGGTGGGACGTTGGCCCAAGGCCAGCACTCACCAACTAGCGCACATCCACCGACTCAGCAGCCATATTATCAACAATATCTCAACGCTAGCAGTCCCAACGCGCCAGCGGGCCAACCAGGAAGAACGTCGACGGGTAATCTGCAGATGTTCTCAGGACAGCCCACGAGCGGATTCGGCTCTTCTGGCAATCAGGTAGGAACGAAAGGCAAGGAGTTCCTACACGCCGCAGGGGCATTCGGCAACAAAGGCATGAAGTCGGGGATGAAGTTGTTCAACAAGGGGAAAAATAAGCTTCGTGGAACGGGTGGTGGTGACAAGGCGTTTTTCTAATACATACTTTTTTACTCTTCTCTGCTTCGCTTACGTCCATCATCACTACTTCTACATAGTATGAATGGTGGCACGTCTAGGCAAAAGCCGCAGTTCGTCTTTTATACTACAAGGCAACAACATAACTACTTAGGTACTGTACTAGGGATAGGTACTGATTTCTCGTTGCGACGACACACACACGATGGGTGGGGTCGGATCGCGCCGGGGGCATATTTTTCGCAATATTGTGTTTTGCCTGCCTGCCTGCCTTTCTTAACTCTTCTTCCTTCCTTACTTCCTCGAGACGACTCGGTTACATAGCTAATCAGGACATACATACTCAACAAGCCGTCAAGCCGTTCGATAAGATGCAAGGAAGAGAGAAGGTCATTTGGGGGAGGGGGGAGGGATTGGATGTATGATTTATTACTAAATGATGAAGGAAGGATGCGAGTGGGTGGACTATGGATGATGATGATGGGAATACCTAACCTAACCTACCTAATTCATCCATCCATCAACCTCAATTGCCTTGCCTGTGTCTGTCCGGTTGAGATAAGACATATGTCATGTCTTGCTAGGTATTTAAATATTCGCTTCCAGGGCATATGTACTGTATGCCGCAGAGCAGATCCTTTTCCAGCAGGGGGGATGAGTCAATCACTTCCTCTTCTGGGCTCTCTCTCGTTTGTTAAAATTCTAAGTATCCACCGTCTATCTGCCTTCCTAGGTATGTACATAAGTATGTAAGCGTACACTACATAAACACTTTTTGTTTCTTCCTGAAGTTGGTTAAGTGATAGGTAAGTATTAAGGTCAAATGTTCTGTGGGCATGTTGTTACGCTCGTGTAAAGTTATTCTAGCGATTCTGCTTATATATACCATGGCGGTGCTACCGCCATAGATCTGTCTGCTTGTCTCAGTATATCGACAGATATAAGATGCGCGTATCAAGATGTTTTCTCGCCGCACGTGCGGTCTGCTCCACTATTCCCTATCCTAAGCTTAAGTTATATGTAGGTATCTCCTTAACTGCTGTAAAGCTGTCTCCCCATCCACGGCTCCACGCCCCCCTAGTCTAACAGCAGCTACATGTAAGCACACCAAATTCTAGTATATGTCTATGTAACCATGTTAAGTTTAGTACTTGTCGGTAAGGTGAATTCTGGTGATAGTAGATGTACTGCGGTGTCAGGCACTTTAATAACACCCATGACTGGTATCTTTTTTCCGGCTATGCCTAAACAAGGAGAGTATCTCCACAGATACTTTTGAAAAGAAACCCCTGTACCAACCCTGTCTAGCGTAAGATACTTGACTGGGAGTTATTAATACCCATAAGGGGTAGTATACTGGTTTATGTGTTTTCTGATCGGCCACTCTCCTGGATATTTGTGGACGTGCTGCTTTAACTATTTACTAGCACTACTACCTTGTTACCCAAGGCAAGGGTTGACATCGGATGTCTGCATAGTACTTCTGATGAGTGCTGGCGCTGTTACGCATACATAGCATGATGAAGATATAAATAGAAGAGTTCGGTAGCGCTAAGTACTTATATCAGACCTAGCGAGTTATATTATAGGTACGTTTAATAAGTTACCACGATCGAATCGCTAGCAGCGATGACCGTCCGTGTAACAATAATCTCAGTATGTATGTACTCGAAACGGCGGAAGATGAAGGACGATCATCGTGGGGCATAGTTAAATAGTGTCGGTATTAACGCACGTTTATTAACAGCCTTACTGTAACTTAGCACTCCCACATACATCCAATACTGACAGGGGAGGTTACCAACGTCCATTACGTGCTTCGCATCACCAACCAACATTTCTTCTCCTCGGTGTCCTTATTTGCCTCGCCTGCTTCGTCTCGTCGGTATGTACATACGTACGAATACATATATGGTATAGTTAGTGGGAGAAATACATACAAACCTGTTTAACCCGCGAACCCCGCAGCAGCGGCATCAACTACTGCAACAGCCTCGTACCTCTTGACACAGCCACCCCAAGCCGCAGAGCCGGTCGACTAGTAGTTAGCACCTCTCACGCCCCCAACTCGGAAGAGTCGAGGGTTCTTACCATATTTGTTCGTGGCGCCTTGGTTCTGGTAGTTCGGGCCTATGTCCGTAGTACTAATGCTGTCTTTGCGTACGTACTGTAGTACGTAGGTACCTTGGGCTGCGGCTCGGTCCGTCCTCAATCACGTGCCCCGAGCAGCTGGTTCGTAGAGATTCATAAAGTGACAATTCTCCTGGGTAATATAAACTTTTGACAGTTTTGTCATATTAGACTCCCGCACCGGTCAGCCCCGGCCGGCAAGTTTTAGATCAAGCCGGTAACTAGTGGGGCCGAGGAGTAGGTAAGGAGGTAGAGACCTCGCGCCGTGTCAAGTTAGGTACTCGGATTTTGTTCTCCAGTAAATCTCGTTCCACGTTCTGGTTATCCAATGCGAGAAAATGATGGCGCTCTAGAATTACTCGTTGGAACATTGCTCTAATGCATAACCTTACTTGTTTCTGTCGTATGGGAGTCGCCTTTGCTCGATCATCATTAAGGTGTTGTTTTATTCCAGTCCGAAAACCTCGCAGCCAGATGTTATTCCGCAGACCGGGCGGAAGACCCAACGTAATCGAAGCTGTCGAACTTGGCCCGCAAACTCGGAGTTCGCGCCTCTTCAATATTACGGACCGTCGAGGTTGACGATGTTACTTGGTGCGTTATGGGAAGGATGGAGGGCGCGATCTTCGAGGGAGTATTAGGGGGGTTGACTAATGCCATGGCTGTTGAATTACAGGGTTATTAATGAGGCTTGATTGACTTGAGGTTCAGCTATCTACACATGGAGGGCGGCCTGATATATATACACAATGCCACGAGAGTTCTTGTACTGTACCAGTCCTTGACCCTCAAATCGACAATCGCTTTAACCCTTCAGCTCCGTGGCTTCGTTCGGATCTGGAGATCAGCGGGGTCTTCGACGGCTGGATCCCTCGCAACCGGCGCTTGTAGGTCCTTCTGGCTTGAAGACCGCTATTGCTTGCCAGCAAGGTCGACCATAGACGATATCAACGCGCTCATAACCTGCTGGATGGAATTTATCTCAATCTTGACGGCAGAAGACCAGAAAAGTTGTATCGCAGCACAGAGCACAGCCAAGGCAGTATCTATCGACAATCACCGCGTTAGTCTTTACGCACCATGGGCCTCGCACATTGGAATACTTTCCTCCATCCATCAGGACATCTTTGGTTCCTGGATCGGGCTTATGCGGGGTGGTACCTATCCCAAATGCTTTGAATACGCTGCTATGCAAGATTTCAACATATCAGAAACTTGAATCGATGGATGAGAGCGCTATGGAAACCGTTATGCTGGATTGCAGATTGGGATTTACCGGGATGCGACTGTACTACGAATAACACAATCGAAATCCACGAGAGTTCCGGCGGCTCGTCGATTTTATATCAAGGCCTAACGGCTACGCATCAAATTCGTATTCTTCATAGCACAGCCTTCAAGCTCTGGTATACTTCCATTCTGTTCTGAGTACCTAGTCACTGTCTGATTGTTTACTTAGGTTGCTGTTGAAATAAAGGGTAACTAAACTTGACTAACTTAACAGCAGGAGTCCTGGTGAACCACTTACTTGCCGTCAAGCGAGATTATGTGATACTAGATAAGCTAATAAGGTGAAAGATAACCGATGTCTTAACTGCAGCTATTTTAATATTACACCTATTAATGATATAGAAGTTTAAAAGGCTGTTAAATTATAAATAATTTATTATATTACAATCCCGTACAAAATTTATGTAGATTTTTCTTCTTATAATCTATTAAATCCAGGGCTCGAATCTGGCCGGGCTTAGACCACAGGCTCAGGCCAAACTACGGCTTAAAGCGGTGTGGCTCGTTGGCCCCCAAAGCTAATCGTCATCTTCTCAGGCCACCGACTTGCCCGAGCAGCGGTCTTCTGTTGTCGGGGGGCTTCCCAAAGACCCCGGTCGGTCTACACTAGTCAAGCAAGCCCCCAGCTCCAGGTACCAGTAATAAAATTTGGATCCAGCCAACCCACTCGACCCCATCCAGTCTGCCAGTCCAGCTCATCCCAGCCTTTTTCAGGCGAGCCAGGCATCCTGACATCCCGACATCCCAATCCCACTTCTTGACCAAGACGCGAACACGCCAGCACGCCGTCTCTCAATCGCCATTGCTTGCTCCAACTTCACCTACTCAATTTCCCCCGTCGTCATCATCACCGTCCGCCCGCATATCGCCCGTTAGGCCTCTCTTTCTCTCTTGCGCGCTCTCGTTCTGTCTCTCGGCAATCGCCTACTGTAGCTCGCTAGCCACGGCCATCTCATCGATCATCAGCTGGTGAGATTCTTTCTGCCTCGTCCCCACCGTCACCTTCTTCCACGCCCGCATCAGCATCTCGTAATAATCGCTGGGACGGGCCTCAGTTCGCTAGTCGTCAATCATCCGTTCCTGCGCCAATTAGCAGAGATCATCCTTAGGATCCATTCAGCGGCACTCCACCACTAGAAGGAGTAGAAGGAGCATGGCTCTGATCTAGACACCAAAGCTAGTCGCATTGCAGAAACTCCTGCCTCAATCTCACCCTCACCCTCTGTGTCGAGTCTTGTCGCACACAATGTGGCGCATTTGACTGC
Source organism: Xylariaceae sp. FL0662B (assembly GCA_022376535.1). Taxonomy (NCBI): domain Eukaryota; kingdom Fungi; phylum Ascomycota; class Sordariomycetes; order Xylariales; family Xylariaceae; species Xylariaceae sp. FL0662B. The sequence goes on along the minus strand of JAJJKD010000031.1, from coordinate 244,973 downwards.
TGATAACAGATCAGGCGATTGCGTCCAACCGACATCTTAGAATATTACTACTTAAAATCCCAGTAGTCTAATTGACCGCACACATCGGATAATGACAGTTCCCATGGCGGCTGACAACGTCAATACTCCAGATTTTGATGTTCCGGATTTTGATAATTCCACCCAGCAACAGGCCATACAGTCGTCTTCTTTCACTCCCCTGCCGCCAATCCGTCGAACCTCGACGTTTGGGTTCCTGACAGAAAAGAGCAACGCCGGCGAGGACGCCGATTCCGTCACGCCACCAGTTGGATCTTCAGAGAACCATGTGCAAGAAAACATGAACTACCAAAATGGAGACGGACCAGCGCCCGATCAAGGGCATTTTGTTGAAAGGAACGCCCACCCAAGTCAACCACCCCAAGACTTAAATCAACCACCCATCCAGCAGCACCCAGCTCTCGCTAGAGGCGCGGATCAGGTTTTCAACGGACCCGCACCCGGCGGCGGTGCTGACCAACCCAATGGAGTTCAACAGTATCCCGCCCCGGCACACACGCAATATCAGCAAATGCCCATGGGCCGAGACGGCCCGGTAGGTCCAGCGGGCCCGCAGCCTCCATTAGGGCAAACGCCTAGTCAGCCTAATGCGCCGCCTATGAATAACCCAGCTCATGGCTTCATGTCACAAATGGGAGGTAATCCAATTCAAAAATTTCCTCCCGGCGGACGGTGGGTATTGGAGGAGTCTCACCTCTCTCAGCCTCTAATCCAGGCACACAGAACTCGTCCCAATGCAAATAGAACTCGGCCTGCACCAAACAGTCCACCGCAACAACAACCAGGCTACTTCGCTTACGATAAGGAGACTGAAGAGCCATCCCCGCCGTTAGGTCCGGGTTCATCACAACAGTTTTCGCCCCGACCAAGGAACAATAGCAATAGTATACCCCCAGTCTCCGCGCAACGGTTCCCTGGGCTTTTTTCCCCGCGTGGACCTGAGCAGTCGCAAGCACCACCTACGCATCAAATAGGTCATGGTCCATCACAGAATCAGGTTCATGACCCGGTAAACGATGAAGGAAAGGGAAGACCCGACCCGTTATCCAAGGAAAGGGGTGGTAAGTTGCTCCAGAACCAGACTAAGTCGATACCTGACTCAGTTGTGGCTCCAGTTCAAGTTGACGAGGTCTCAGTCTCGAGCGTTACTAGTGATGAGCAGAACGGCCATTTTAAACGAAATTCTGCATCCTTTTTTTCCAGACCCGATCGCCGAAACGCGGGTCCTGAGGTGGGTGCTTGGCAACCAGATCAGAAACGTTCATTTTTTGGCACCATGACTGGCCAGAACCAGTCTCCGAAGATCGAATCTAACCTTAGTCACCAGGATAAAAATGGAGAAACCGCACCGGTTAAGAAGCGCTTGTCTGAACTGAAAGGGATGATCATGGGAGTTGGGACCGCAAAGGACGGGGCAAGAGACGACCAGCCTGCGAAATCTAACTCGCCGCATTCCTCGAGGCCTTCAATCCAAGAATCAACGCAGGTTCTACCTGGATCGCAACCACCCCAAGGCCACCCTGCACTCCAGGGTCAGCATGGACAGCCAGGTCCTATGACCCCACCTACATTCGTTGGCATGGGACGAGATAGTACTAGTGGACCTCGTGCTGCTCAGACTCACTATGCCCAGAATGAGGAAAATCGAGGGAGAAATGGTGGAGGCTTCTTGGGCGGGCTATTCAACAAGCACCCACCTATGTCTCCCAACCCAAGACAACAGTTACCCCTAGATCAACTTTCACCGCAGTTCTCCATGCAGCCCGGTCAGTTGCCGCCGCCTGGACGGCTACTCGGCCCGCACTTGGTGCAGGCTGGGCAGCCTCCTCGACCAGGCACACCAAAACAGCAAGGCGTGCAGCGACTCGTTGTACCCAGCCAGCAGAGCTCCCAAGATGTTAAAGGGGATCTAACTTCGCCCACGGTTCTTAGTACACAGATAGCTCAGGCAGTCACGATGCGGAGACCTTCAGAAATTACGGTCTCTACACAGGGTCAACTAACTCCTGGCCCACGGCCCCCGATGCCGGGCCAGCAAGGGTCAGAATCGAATATACAAGTTTCCGCTGGTCAAGAGGCTGCTAGCACAGGTTCGGTCAATCAGCCAGGTGCAGAAAGCGCAGAAGGGCCCTCAACATCTAACGGACCTGCCCAGAGCTCGCATCATCTCTCGTATCAATCATCTCAGGGCCGACCGAATGTTGGTGAATCGTCGACCAACCCGAAGAACACGCCAAATAGAAAGCCCGTAGGTTCCGGGTTTTTGAAACAAGAAGGGGTAGCTCCCCTAGTCACAGCACAGACGAAACCTGACGATTCAGATACTCCACCCCCGTCCGCACTCGATGGACGGAGGCTCTCTAGCCTGCCTTCGGGTCAGCAGAGCCCTACACTTGGCGCATTAGGACACGTGCGCCAGTCATCACTCCCACCGCCTAACCAGACCTCTTCTCGCCTCGCAGGCGACCCGCAGTTCATCCCGCGGCATCCCACACCCTTGCAAGACCAACAGCTACCTAGCCAAAATGACGGCAATCCCCTAGGACGGCCTGGGCCGTCACAGCTGGGGCAGGGTGGGCCTAGTACGCCCTCTCCTTTGTCTGATGTTGATTCTCAACAGAACCTGCAGCAGCAGTACTCTCGAATCTTAGGTTACAGTGCCCAAAGACCATTACCCTCACACATGCAAGGACAACTACCAATGCCACCTGGGAGCCCGGGTCCGAATCAAAAGGTGATGGCAAAAATTTTCGGAATAAGCGATGGCAAGGACAAGAGCTCTAACCTGGCTCCAACAACGAAAGATAAGAGCACGGCATCTAAGTTACTCAATGCGTTCAAACGGAACTCCAAGCCACACGGATCGAATCAGCAGCAGCCCCCGGTGCGACCTCCACCCAGCAAGCAGGTAACGCCACCCACGGTGATGCGCCCTCAGCACCCCGGCCAACCCATGCCGCAGCAGCCGGGCATGTCCCGCCCACTGGTACCTGGTCCTTTGCCGCAAGGCTTCTATCGTCCCATACCTGGCCAGCCTCAAGGTCCGCTGCAGCCTAGCCAGGGTCGCGGTCAGATAGCACTTCCTCAAATGCAAGCTGGCCGTGTTCAGACGTCGCCTCCAATGATGCAGGGAGGGCTTGGCCAGATGCCTCAACCTCAAGTGCAAGCCGGTCGTGGTGAGATGCCCCCACCACAGACACAAGGACCACGTTTCCAAATATTGAACAATCAACGTCGGGCATCTACTCAACGCCTAGAGCCTCAGTATGACGTCGTGCCTATTCCTCGTGGTTATGAGGCCGTGCACGGTTACGGCAATGCTGCCGTGATGGCTCCTTCGCCATACAACGTAGGACGCTCGCTATCGCCTTCTGCGCATCCACTCCAGCAATATCAGAATATGCCATCGCAGCAAGGCCTTCCGCCTCAACCATGGGATCCTCGCATGGTTTCACCCCCACATTCAGTCTCCCCACACGGTCAACTGTCTATTCCATCGCAATCCAGCCAGCAGGGCCCACCCTCCCGACCATCACAGGACCAACTTCAATATGGAACAACCATCCCAGACGACCAACGCACTTTCTTAGATATAACACCTACTCCGTCTCCCCAACAATCGCCAAAAGAATTTCAAATCGATCAACAAGGGACACCGCAAGCTCCCCAAGGCCAAGGATCTCGAGAGCCTCAGGCCCCGCCACAAAATAAGCCCCAGCAAACCCCCGTGACCCAAACTCCCTCTAGTTCAAATTGGGGCAGTGCTCCAGAGAGCAGCCCGGAGTTAATGCATCGTGGAAGCATCCAGGCCGAAAGTGACCTAAGTGTCTCGCCCCCAAATAACAGCGACAATGAACAAAGGTCGCAACCGCAACATATCGCTACCGCCATGAACACTCGGGAGCCGCAGGCATCGCAACTTGCTTTCTCGCGAAACGGTAATAACATAGGTCCTTTCCCTCCAACCAATCCACCATTCAAGAAGCTACCAGACATACCCCCGTCGCCCGGCAAACCCAAGCACATGCGCAAAGAATCACAAGATGCTAACCAGGTCTCCCCACCAGCTCCGGCACCAGGCAATCGAGCAGGACCCTCGAGCGCTGCCCGCCTTATAAGCAAGATGTCCATCGGAGACGATCCATCTCGGAACAAATCCCTCAGTGCCGAGATCGTTCATGACCAAGACCGCGCCATGAGCGTCAGTCCCGAGCCGCCGGGTGCCCGGGCATCTCCGTTCCACCAGGCCTCGAACAACAGCCTCCAGGTCAATGTCGAGCGCGCAAACGACCTGAAGCAGGACGCGGACGACATCTACGACGCCACGCCGAGGATGAACAGCTCCGAGTCTGCGCAACACGAAAACACCAAGTACGCCGGATCAGACATCGGCCGCTCAGGGATGAACGGCACTGCCGTCGCCGGAGGGGTCGCGGGCGCAGCAGCGGGTATCGGTGCCGGGATCGGGACGGGTCTCGCAATAGACGCGGGCGCAATTGAATCAGGAACTACGCCCAGCCCTGAACCGGAAGCGGAGAACGCGGAGCAGCAGCCCCAAGCCACAGTCGTGATCCACACGGAGCCCGAGGAGAAGATCCTCGTCGACCAGCCCGTCGAGCTCGCAGCCGTCAACGATGACGACGACGGCGTGCCCGTCATGAGCGCGACGTCGTACCCGGGACAGGAGTGGAATCCGTACGGAGCGGGCGAGTTCGGCGACTGGGATTGAGCCGGCCGGTCGGTCGGTTTCTTTCTAGCGCGGGTCCCCTCGCTCTCGTAAAACGTATTGGTGCTCGTACGCATGGAGAGCTGGCGTGCGAGCCTTGGATGCCCTCTCTTTCTCTCCCAACCACTTTTCCAAGGCCTAAAAGAAAAAGATGGAGCAAGGGATTCTGTTTAAACGAATAATGTGTAAAATTTGGATACGAAGTCGTTTCATCTGTAATTTTTGGGGGAAGTTCCTCGTTTTTTCTTCATATTTCCCCCTCACGTTTCTTAAACAACGGGCGGATGATATACTGCTTACTACGGACAATGATAGTCCCCCGGCCTCCCCCTTTTTTATTTTATTTTATTTTGACATGCTATACTATCATCTCTACATACCCATACATACCCCGCTAGCGAGAATGGACGAAGTCTAGGTTGCGATGTGGAATTTTTATACCACAACCACATGTATTTGTGTATGTATACATGCATGCATGCATATACGTGCATATGCGAAATCAGCGATCTCCCGCAGCTAGCCTGGCTAGCTAGCGTGCATTCGAAAGGCTGGCTTTTTACGAAAGAAAGAATACCTACTTACTTGCTTACTTACTTGCTATATATATATATATATATATATAGTCCATGATGAAAAGAACGGGAGAAGCGAGAAGATGATGACGGTGGCGTGGTGTGCTACGGCGGTGAGGTATTAATATGAAGTATCTAGTAATTAGAATACCTACCTATGTCTTGAGGACACTGCTTACTTTACCTATTTATCTACCTTACCTACTTGACTTACTGGGTTTGTTTGTCTCTTGCTTGCTTTTATGTGAAATGGGTTGTTTGTGCCTTTCTATGTCTGCTGCTGCTGTTGTTGTGGTTGATGATGGTGATGATGATTGATACGCGTTCTCGCTCTTCCTTAAGTCCATTGTACGTATGTACGCTCGCTTGGCTGGGGGATAGACAGCTAGGTAGGAAAGTAATAGCTGGGACGTTATGTCACGTGTAAGCAAGACATACGGTAAGAAGTTGTAAAAAGCCAATGCCCTCGATTTGGAGGAGATACCTAGTTAATAGTGAGCGTCGCGGAGTCGCGAGATCGTGGGATGGATGGATGTTATGTATGTATTGTAGGTGTGTGCTAGGTAGAGAAATACGTAGTCTTCGACGGCGGCATCCGCTGTGTTAGAATGAGCAATAATAGGACGAAGTGGGATATGAAGCTGTTTGGAGGAGATGATTGTTGTGCTTCGAGGACCTGGTGTTGAGGGCTCGTATACGTAAAGGGGATGCTTTCATGAGAGTTGAGTTTAATGGGTTGGGGGTGTAGGTGGTTTAGGTGTTGTTGATGTTGTTGACGTAGTTGTAGTACTTGTTATATGGTATTATACCTAGGGCCCGCGTTTGTTGCGTTAATAGTCCTAAGAGTCCAGCTAATAAGTATCGAGGAGTTCCGGGGACTTCACGTAAGTCTTAGTTAGTACCCAACTACCATTCCTAACAGTTGACCTCTGCACAGGGCATATGCTACGAACATTGACAGACTGCACCATAGACGGAGGTCAAGGCAATACTTTAGATATACACATTCATTCTTACAACAATAACGCTTCGCCACTCGTGCCAAGAGTCACTAAGAGTAGCTGATATACGGTGACCAGGCAATGACATCAAAATTGATTTCGAACTACCTTCTCATGTTGTCTGTCCTGACCTAAGTGTCTCCTATTCAGGCTTCGGGAACATATCTTTATACTGAGCCAGCACCTCCTTGGGTGTTAGAGGCTTCCTACCCGTGAGCTTTTCGACATGATCTGTGATCTCCACCATGTACCCCTTAGCCAGCAGCTCACCACTGCACATTAAGTCGCCCATACAAAGCTTCATAGGCGTGTTCGAAAAGTCTCCTGAGACGTTAAGCGGTTGTCCTCGGTCAACCCACCACTGATACAGCTCCTGATCCGGCATATCCACAAACTCGGCCTTATACCCCGCCTGTGCGCACATGAAATCGAAGATTTCTTTGTCGGTTATCAACTCGGGGCCCGTGATCTGGTACACGGTGTTCGGCTCGCCCTTGCCTAGCAGCAGCGCACCCAATACTCTCCCACAATCCTCACGGGCAACATAGGCGGCGCCTTGGCCGTGTGAGTTGTTCAGCCATCTATTCCCACAGTACTTCCAGCTCGGCGCAAAAAAATTCGGGATATTGTCGACATATAAATAGTCCCTCTGCAGCGACCACTGCAAGCCAGAGTTCTTAACCTGTCCCTCGTTAAACGCATGATCTCGCGACACTGTCATATTTAGCGTCAGTAACTGCCTCTCATGGTGCGTTTATCAAGGGTAGGTTTCTTATCTCGGCCCGTTCATAGAACATAAAACTACTGAGCCGGTCCTTTTTTTCACTAAGCCTACTCCAGGTGTCTGCTCTTAATCCTTCCTAAATGGGATAGGAAAAGACTTTGAAAGTCGCTCACAAAAAGGGATCTCCTCCTCCGTCTTAGCCGTCTCGGCATCACCAGCGCCAAGGCCAGAGGTATAACAGATACGTTTAACCCCGGACTCCTTAGCCGCCTTGATACAATTAGCAACCTGCCCTCGTCGGCGTTCACCAAAGAGCCACGTTGAGATTACGGCAACGGCCTCGGCGCCCTGGAACGCCTTCTTAAGGCTTTCGACGTCATCATAGTTGGCCACTTGAATGTCGGCCCCTTTGGCCTTCCAAGCGGCGATTTTGTCCGGGATGGTCTCAGGCCGGTAAGTGGTGAAGACAAGTTCTTGGTCTGGCTTTCGGATCTCAAGGGCAAACGATGCTGCAACGGAGCCAAGACCACCATCGGCACCAGTCAAAACAAACTTAGGCATATTGTTGGCACTTGTTCAACGAGTCTGCTTGCAGTGGTGATAGTTCGATGTGGCTTGCCGCGTTAACTCAGGTTGCGGGCGGTGAATTTAGCAACAATGAAACAGATGAAAAGACAAAAGTCCAAACTTATCAGCAATCAGGTCACCCTTTAATAAGTAGACCAGTATGATATGCTCTCGGTCTCACTTCTCTTCCCGATTGCTCTTTTATCAGATGATGATCCTGTTGTTTAGCAGTTGGTCAGACCACCTCTTGAAGCGAAATATGGATTGTTGAGGCGCGGTCGCTTGCTATAATGTATTGGTCAGTAGATAGATCCGGAGCAACACACGCTTCGGGATGGGGGTGTGTGGTCATGGCACACGCCACCATGAGGAGAAACAGAAGACTGGTGTCGACAGTATGATAGTCGAATGATGTCGCTTACAGACTCGCAGCCAGTCTCAACCATCAAAGTTTCACTACCTCGGACGGACATGGTTGAGCTCGATGATTTATTAAGCAATGTCAACAAGTCTAGGAGCTCTATATGCGATCGATTGTATTGAAGTTAATCAGTATGCCAAGAGATGAAGCCGCTGTCCGATTCGCTAATCCCTTTAGGGCTTTGAGATGAATGTTGTTAGATTAAAGGGGTTAGATTAAATTTATGTATAGGGATCGGAATGGATCAATTATAGTACGTAATTGCATACGTAAATATAACGGGTAATGGCAGGAAAATATGGCCTGATAAATTAATTAATTATATATACTATTTAATATATATAAATTTATATATATAATATAATTTATAAAATTAATTATTAAATATATATTAATTTTAATAGTTTTAAGCTATTTATTTAATAATTAAAAGTTTTATACTTTTTATAAATTATTTATAAAATTTACCTTTATATTATGCCGTAATAGCACTTATATTAATAAGGTATGCTAGTATTTTACTACTTTTATAATATATATATAAAGCGTATATATAAAAAACTCTTTTTTTTTTAAGAGTTAATTTTATAATATATATAATTACCACTTAACTTAACTAAGTTTAATAATAATAATTATATTATATTTATTATTATTATTTAATATTAATATTTAATTAATATTATTTTTTTATACGTTTTAAAAAACTATTATTATTATAAATAATTAAAGTTAATAATAATTACCAGATTACGGGTTATAATTTAGCTATTAATTTATTAAATTATTAATATAATATAAATATTTAATATTAAAGGTAATAATTACTATAGCTATATTTTTTAACGCTTATATTATAGCTTTAGCTTTTACCTTATCCTAATTTAAATATATTTCGGTTATGCTTTTTATATTTATAATTAAAATATTAGTTTTAAAAAAATATTATTTTTTATTTATTTTTATTATTTACGCATTTTAATAAAACTATAATAAAGCCTATTTCGAATTATTAAAATTTTATTATATAAGCTTTTTTAAATTTTTCATTATTTAATCCGAATAGCGTTATAGCTATAATTTTATATTATATAAACGCTATTATAATTATAATATAATATCTTTATAAAAATACCGTCGCTTTTATATTAAAAGTATTTTTTTTCCCTTTTTTTATCCGTATTATATGTTATTTTTTATAGTTATTATACCGCATTTACTTTTAATAAAAAGTAGTAATATAGCCGAATTTATAATACTTAAAGCATTATTATAATTTAAAGTTTACTTTATAAAGGTTATAATTAAAAATTTTTAATTTTTAAATTACGCTTTAAATATATAGCTTTATTACTATTTTTATAATATTTAAATAAATTATAGCCGTAACGTATTTAATATTAAGGTATTTTAATAATTACTTTTTAACCTTTTATATATTACTATTATTATTTTATCGGAATTATTTTATAAACTCGTTATTATTAATATTACGTAGTTTTTTTATAAAAAAGCCGCTAATATAAATTATTATTTCTTTATTTTTTAATAGGGCTATAATATAAAAAGCCTATATTATTTAGCCGATATTTTTTAAATATTAATCGGCCTTTTTTAAAAAAATAATAACAATATTATTTTTAGCTAATTTACGTATTATTACCGCTATTTTTTTACCGTTTTAATTAAATATTATATTTATTACTTATATTATTTAGCTAAATATTCGCTTTATTAAAATAAGGTTTTAATTTAATACCTTAATTATTATTTTTTTAATATATTAAAGTAATATTATTACCTTTATTTTAGATCTATATCGCGGGAGTTATATTATTATTATTGCTATTTATGTTTAGGTTTTCGGTTTAATAGTTTTTATTATTTTTAAAGCGGTTCGAAAGCTACTTATAATAATAAAGGTATTATTATTAATATAGCTATATTATTATTCCGATACGTCATATATATTATATATTAATAATAATCGGATTATTTTATTAATAATATTATTAGTTTTACCGTAAAATTCCTTATTAATTAAATTATTAAATTTCTATTTTAATTTATTAATTTTATTTATAATTAAATTCTTTTCGTTAGTTATTTATATAATATTTAAGTTTTATATACTTAAACCTATATTTAGGTAGTATTAATTTTAATTAAGGCTATTAATGCCCGAATTTATTATTATCGGCGTCCTATTTATTATATAAGCGCTATAAATAAGCTATAGGCATATAAACTAAAATACTTAATAGTGTAAATTATAAATCTAATATTAGATTAAAAATTTAACGTTATTTAACCGAATTATTTAATTAGGTTCTTTTTAAAAACGTTTTTATTCGTTTTAAATAAATTATAAACGTTACGGATAAATTTATACCTATTTTTTTTATAAGTTACGTTATTTTTTATATATTTATAATTTAAGTTTTTATTATGTAGCTCTGCTTAATTACTAGGACTAAAACCTAAAGGCCGTATATAAGTCCTTTAGTCCCTCGTATTTTTTAGAAAAAAGGGGACATCTTTAATTATTCTATTTTACTATACCAATATTATTTAGTATTTTATAGCCTTACTGTCACTATATTGTAGTTATTTATACTGTATTTTAGTCCCTAAAGTATTATAAACTATAGTGTACTTTAGGGATTCTATAGGACTCCCTAGATTATATTAACCCCTAGGACTCTTTTACTTCAGCCAGAGTCCTAGGACCACGCAACAGTTTTTATCCTTTTATAAAATAAAGTTTTAATAGTTATAAAACTCCTTTAAATATTTAAAAAAGGTTTAAGCATTTTAATACATTTTATAAAGTTAAATTTTTTATAGCATTATTAAAAATTTAATAAAAAATAAATAAGCTTTTATAATTATAGCTTATTATATTAATAATATAAATTAATAATTATTAACTGTATACCTTTCGATTTTTAGCCTTTTATTACCGTTATTTTTTTAACCTTTTTTTATAAATTAACGTTTTATTAGGCGTTTTTTTTATTAAAATAAAATAAAGTCTACTATTTATATAAATAATAGGAGATTTAACTGTTTAATAATAGTAATATAAGTAAAATAACTGCTATAATAAAGGTATAGCTATAATAAATAAAATAATTATATGACGGCACTTATATACGGCACGGCTAAGTAATAGGTATATTATAATAAAATAATAAAGATAAAGAAAAGGAGGAGGTTTAGGTATATATAGCTATATATATATAATAAACCCTTTATTTACTCCTTATTTTATTTAATCGCTATTTATATATAACTATAGGGTTATAGCAGTAAATAAAGTACGCTAAAACCACTACTATAACACTACCCCCTTAAATCCACTTAATAATAGTTAACGTAATATTAAAGGATTTATTTAATTCGTTAAAATCCGTTAAAAAAACCACTTATTATAAAACGTACGCGTTTTAAAAGCTCGGACCACCTAACCAGATCACGTAACCATAATAATAATATAACTATTACCAATTTATATAATTATACTACTACCCCCTTAATTCCTTTTAATACGCAATTATTAGTTATTTTTATTACTGGTATTGCTATTATTAATAAAAAGCTTACGGAGGTTTAAATAATATAGTAATAACGGGCATTTTTCGACCTTATATATTATATTACTATAACGCTAACATCGACTATTAGCCTTACGGTTATCTCGCTATTTAAATATTAATAAAAATACTATTTAACCTTTAAAGGTTTAAAGTAATATAATTTTAGATATATTTTTATTATAGATAGGTATATTTTCGGATTTATCGGATTTTTAACCGTTTTATAGTTCGATTATACCGATAAATATATTTATTACGTTCGGGTTTAAATTCGAAATCGGTTTATTAAAATAAAATCCTAATAGCCGGTAAAGTAAAAATACAAATTCGTTATATATAATTAGCAATAATTTTTAATCGTTAAGTTTTTTTTTAACGTATTATTAATAGTATAGCGTAAATTTTAAATCCGGATTTTATTAGGTAAATTTACTATACCGGCCTTTTATAAAAGTTTCTCCTAAATAGCTAAAAATATATAAATAAAATTATTTTTATTTTAGTAAAAATTACATAATTTTTCGGCTAATCGATAGGATTTATTAGAATTATTATATAGTCGATTTAAAATAATTATAATAGCTTTATAATTTTATAATTTTTTCTTTCGTTATATATATAATATAGGGATAATAATATATTATATTTTAAATTTTAAACGTATATATATATAATAAAATTTGGCTTAATCCGTATTAATAGCCTTACTATTAACTTCTATTTTATTTTTTAATTATAAGGCCTATACGTTAAAGTTTAATAAGTTAGCTAAAATAAGAATATTTAGGATTATAGGTTAAAGGTATAGCTGTTTAAAAATTAATATATAATAGGTAAATTTTACGGTATTTACTTTAATTTAAAGGAATGCATTTTTAACCTAAAGCTATTAAATTTGGTTATTTAATTATTAATTTTATTAAATTAACTATTAAATCTAGCCGTTAAATTTAATAACCAGTTTAATATATAAGGCTTAAATAATACCATTAACTTTGTTAGCATTAATAAAAGCTATTACGAATAAAATAATAATAAAATAATCTGCTATTTATTATAAAGGTTAAATTAAATAAAAAAAAAAGGTAACCTATTACCTATAAAAAAGGTTATATTAAACTAGGGAAAAATTTCGTCCGCTATTTATTTAAAAAGTTAAATCGAAATAAATAAATTTATGGGGGTTTTTAAATAACTTCGTTAATAAAGTAAATAAGCTTAAATTAGGTATAATTATTTAGGTTTTATTATATTTTAATAACTAATTAAATAATAATAACTTGCCGCCTATATTAAAAGCTAGTATCAAATTAAAAAAGGCTTAATGTATATTAAATAGTTTAACGTTTTATATACTTTTTAAAACTAAATTATTAAGACGTATATTATTAGTATATCGGGTATTAATTAAAGCAAAATGAGGTTATTATTACCTATATTAATAACTAAACCGATAAAATAAAGATAAAAATTCAACGCTTATTTAATTAAGGCTAATATCGAAAATTAAATATAATACCCTAAAAAAACTGGCTAATTAGCTATAAGGAATCTTTATTATAATATAACGGCATTTATATATAATACGGCTAAATAATAAATATATTATAATAAAATAATAAAAATAAAGAAAAGGAAAAGGTTTAAATATATATAGCTATACGTATATAATAAACCCTCCACCTATTCCTTATTTTATTTAATCGCTATCTATATGTAATTATGGGGTTACAGCAATAAATGAGGTACGCTAGGACCAATGCCGTAATAAATTAGCTGTAATAAGTATAAATAAATTAATAGGAATTAATTAAAATTAAGTGAAATGTTATGATAAAAGATAAGCTAGGTGCAGTATTTTAAAAAGTAATAAAGGGTAAAAACTAATCCTTACCTTAATAATTATTAAAATAAAGGAGTTAGGTATATATATAATATATAGCGGGGTTATAAAGCCGGAAGCCCTATACCCTATAAGCCGTTATATAGAATTAATTAATAATAAAAAGTAAAAAAGTAAATAAATTAAATATAAAGCGAGTATTAAATATTACTGCTTATTTAAAAAACTATATAATAAAAGTAAGAGATTTAATTAAATATATATATATATAGCTATTATATTACCTAAATTACTTAATTAATAGTTATATAATTAACTATATATATTATATAAAACCACTTTATTATTTAATTTATAAATTATATAGCTATAATATAATAATTATAATACATTATTATTAAAGTGGTTTTATATAATATATGCGGTTATATAACTGTTAATTAAGTGACTTAGGTAATGTAGCAGTAGCATATACATGTATATTTAGTCAGATCTTTTACTTTTACCATATAGTTTTCTAAATAAGCAGCAACATTTAACACTCGCCTTATATTTTTAATTTATTTACTCTTTTACCCCCTATTACCAGTTAATTCCACTTAATTCCAGTTAATTCCTATTAATCCATTTATACCTATTATAGCTAATTGCGGCCGTGTTATGGCAGTGGTCTTAGCGTACCTTATTTACTGCTATAACCCTATAATTACGTATAGATAGCGATTAAATAAAATAAAGAGTAGGTAAAGGGTTTATTATATATATATAGCTATATATACCTAAACCTTTTTCTTTTCTTTATTTTTATTATTTTATTATAATATACCTATTATTTAGCCGTACTATATATAAATGCCGTTATATTATAATAAAGATCCTTTATAGCTAATTAGTTAGTTTTTTTAAAGCATTATATTTAATTTTCGATATTAGCTTTAATTAAATAAGCGGCGAATTTTTATTTTTATCCTATCGGTTTAATTTTTAATATAGGTAATAATAATTTTATTTTACTTTAATTAATACCCGATATATTAATAGTATACGTCTTAATAACTTAACTTTAAAAGGTACATAAAATGTTAAACTATTTAATATATATTAAGCTTTTTTCGATTTAATATTAGCCTTTAATATAAACGGCGAGTTATTACTATTTAATTAGTTATTAAAATATAGCGAAATTTAAATAATTATATTTAATTTAAGCCTATTTATTTTATTAATAAAGTTATTTAAAAACCTTTATAAATTTATTTATTTTAATTTAACTTTTTAAATAAATAGTAGACGAAATTTTTCCCTAGCTTAATATAACCTTTTTTTATAAGTAATAAATTACCTTTTTTTTCTATTTAATTTAACCTTTATAATAAATAGTAGATTATTTTATTATTATTTTATTTATAATAGCCTTTATTAATATTAATAAGGTTAATAATATTATATAAGCCTTACGTATTAAACTGGTTATTAAATTTAGCGGCTAGATTTAATAGCTAATTTAGTAAAATTAATAATTAAATAACCAGGTTTAATAGTTTTAAGTTAAAAACGCGTTCTTTTAAGCTAAAATAAATACTATAAAATTTATTTATTACGCGTTAATTTTTAAATAGCTACGCTTTTAACCCGTAATTTTAAATATTTCCATTTTAGTTAGTTTATTAAACTTTAATATATAGGCTTTATAATTAAAAAATAAAATAAAGGTTAATAGTAAAGCTATTAATATAAATTAAGCTAAGTTTTATTATATATATATACGTTTAGAATTTAAAATGCAACATATCGTTATCCCTATATTATATACGTAATAAAAGGAAAAATTATAGAATTATAAGGCTATTATAATTACTTTAAATTAACTATATAACGATTTTAATAGGTTTTATTAATTAGCCGAAAAATTATATAATTTCTATTAAGGTAAAAATAACTCCATTTATACGTTTTTAGCTACCTAAAAAAGACTTTTATAAGAGGCCGGTATAATAAATCTATTTAATAAAATCCGGATTTAGAATTTTGTAAAGGATCCTATAAATGACAGACATTTACACGTGTTAAGAGTATTTACTCCTACCAGTTGCCGATTAATATATTAAGGCTTAAGCTTATTAATTATTTAAATTAAGCATATATATTAAATACTTAATGGGAAATAAGGGAAGTTAAATAAATAGAAATTTATCTATTAATTTACCATTTAATCGGCAACCGGTATTACTTTATTTTAAATATTTAGTTATTTATACTATTATATTTTTTTATCTTTTTTAAAAATAACGTAATAACCGGTTAAAATTAAAACGCAAAAAGGAAGGGTAAAGCTTAACCTTTAGTTAAAGATATAACGAAAGTTATAAGTATAACCGTATTGCGTTAAAATACCATATAGTTTAAAAACTAGCTATAAAGTAATCCGAATGCTATAATATTCGGTAAATTAAGGTTACTTAATAATAAAAACTCTAATAATAAAAACTCGAAAAATAATCGAAAATATTATTAATATATTTTAAAAAAACTATTAAAATTAAAAGGTAAATTTTAAGGTATATTAATGCAATAAAAATAACCTTTTTTATAAGATAATTACCGATCGAAAAAGGGTTATTTTAAAGAAAAATTACGAGATAATATTTTAATATTTATTTTAACGGCTATATTTTAAAACCTTTTAGCGTTAAATTATAAAGTAATATTATAAATAATAAAGGAGGTTTTTAAAAATAAAAAGGTTAATAAGTTATAAGGCGGTATAAAACTATCTATATATAATACGAAAAGGTTAATATAAAAAGCTATTATAATTAAGGTTAAAAATTAGATCTAAGCGATTTATAAAGGTAATAAATTAAAACCTAGTCGGTTTAATATTATTTAGATATAATGGGTATTAATTAAGATAAACTATAACCTTTAAATAAAATAATAATTATATGCCGATATATTCGATTTAAAACCGGACTAATAGGTTATAATAAACTATTTTTAAAAATTTATTCGGAAAAAAAACGTCGATTTAAAATTAGCCGAACGCTTTTATAAAACCGATTTAATGGAAATTAGATAAGGGGAAAAATAGTTTTTTCGCAATTTTTATAATAAATAAAGCGTTTTAATTCGGAAATTAAAGGATATTTTTTTATAAAATAATTGCCGATTAATATTTAATTATTAATATAAGCTATAAAAAAGTTTTAAAATAATTTTTATAAAATAAAAGGTTAGATTTAATAGCGCTTAATTGGTAGCCGATAAAGCTAAATAAATCTAAGGATTATAAAATTATAATTAAAGCCGAAAAAAGTAAGGTTATATTAACGACTTATTAAATAAATAAATTACGGTAAATAATCTAAACGTTTTAAATTAAAGATAAAGTAAAACCTATTAATAAAATAATCGTTAATTTAATAATAATAAAAATAAATCTTTATAAATAGATATTAATCGCTTTCGGTAGGATTTATCGGCATAATAAATATTAAAATGTTATAATTATAATAAATTAAAATATAAAAAAACGGAATATAGATTAGTATTACGGTTAAATTTTAATTGCTAACCGTAATAATTTAAAGTACCCGTTTAAAATATAACGATTTAAAATAAGTCGGGTAATAAAAATAAAAGGTTAAAAGCCTTATTAATATAAATACTTATATTTAATTTATTTTAATTAAAGCTTTTAAAATAGTCGGATTAGGAATACTATTTAAAATAAAGGGTATAATTTTTAAAAAAAAAAACATAATCGCCGTAATATTATTATAAATATAAATATTAGGGTATAAATAAATACGGTATATAAGAATTTTATTCGGAAATATTTATAACCGGTTACCGTTTAAATTTTAGGCCTTATAGGTTTTAATAGAAACGAATTTAAATATTACGGGATATATAAAGCGCTATTAAAAATAACAAATAGTTATAAAAATACTTAATAATTTACTTAAATATTTTTCGCGATTAAATATAACTATAAAGCGCTTAAGTTTTTTTTATTCCGCCCGGAAATAAAACGTATAGGTATTTTATTAAATACTATTAATTATTAATAGCTATATAGAGCTATTAAAAAAGTTAACCCTGAAAAGTTTATAGCTTTAATAGTTACCGGTAAACGTATATATATCGCTAATATTATAGGCATTAAGTTAAAAAAAAATACCTATTTTAAAAATTAATAAAAATAACATAACTATATTATAAAACTTTATTAATTTATTAAAGTATTTTAAAACCTTTAAATAAATATACTTTAAATAGGCAATAAAAAATTATTATTATTATAAAAGGCTAAATATATTATCGATATAATTAAAAAGGGGTACCTATTTTTTAGGCCTATATATTTTATAGCGGAATTATAGCAATAAACGCTTAAAAAATATATCTATAAAAATTTAGGTATAAAAAAAATTAGGCATTTAAAAGCGGATATAGGGATACCCGTTTTATTCGTATTAAAAAAAAATAATAAGCTTTAATTATATATTAATTATTAAGGTTTAAATTATATTATTATAAAAAACCGATACCTATTACCGCTTATTTCGGAAATTATAAACCAATTAAAATCTATTAAAATATTTTCGAAAATTAATCTAAAGAATACCTATTATTACATTTATATTAAAAAAATAACTAATAAAAAACTGCTTTTTAAACGAAATACGGGCATTTTAAATATATAGTAATACCGTTCGAATTAATTAATATATTAACTACGTTTTAAGCGTATATATATAAGGTATTCGCCGGGTTAATAAATTATATATATATGGTTTATTTAGATAATATAATAATCTATTTTAACTTAAAAAAGAAATATAAAATGTATTTCTAATAAATTTATAAGCAATTAAAATAATACCAGCTTTATATTAAACTATTTAAATATAAATTTTTTAAATAAAGGTTCAAATTTTTAGGCTTTATAATAAATATAAAAAGTATTTAAATAAATTCCTAAAAGATAGCTACTATAACGGAATAGCTAATATTTAAATCGGTATATAATATATAAATCCTATTAAGATTTACGAATTTTTATTAGAAATTTATTATTAAATATTTAAAAATTACTACCTTAATATTTATATTATTAAAGGGTAATAAATGAGAGGGTAAATAAGCTGACTTATAGGTCTATAAAAGAGCCACTTAAGTTAAACTATATACACCTATCGGCCGACCATTAAATTTTCACCGATGCCTTAAAAAGCCTTTAATAATTGGACTTATTAGTTAGGTCATTTCAGCTGCGGTAAATAAAAAGATAAAGCTTTATTAGTAATTACCACTATTTTAAATGTATATTATACTTTCGGTTATATAATAGATATATCTATTTTTTATAAAATGAAAGTTAAATAAATGTTGTATAAAGTATATTAATCGAAATAAAAATTTAAATAAAATTAGAAAAATTAATATAACAGTATAGGCTGGTTTATTGCAAATGTCTAATAGGTACTAAAATTTAAGTATAAAACGCATATAATCTTTAGTACCTAAAGACAGCAGTTAACTGAACTTTCCAGCGGTTAGGTGAACATTAACCACGGGCCTTTTTAATGGAGTTTTAGTGGTTTTTTTTTAAAGCTACAGGTTAACTTATTTACCCTCTCGTAATAAATAGGGTAAATTCGAATAAATTAAAAAAATAAATAACGTATTTTATATTTTTAAGAACGCATTTTAATCAGCAACCATTTTTCGCTATTAGAATTATACCTTAAAAATAAAAATAAAAACCGATATATTATTAAAGGCAGTATTTAATATATTATTATAAAAATATAATAATAAATAATAAC
The DNA here is from genome assembly GCA_022376535.1 of Xylariaceae sp. FL0662B. Taxonomy (NCBI): domain Eukaryota; kingdom Fungi; phylum Ascomycota; class Sordariomycetes; order Xylariales; family Xylariaceae; species Xylariaceae sp. FL0662B. The sequence goes on along the minus strand of JAJJKD010000031.1, from coordinate 225,644 downwards.
CTATTATTTTTTAATTAAAAAAATTATTAAATACTAAAACCTAATAGTATATAGGTTAATAGGAATTATTAGTTATTATTAAAAACTTAAAATATTAGCGCTAATATTTAAAAAAAATATTTAAGCCGTTTACGGTATTAACGGATTATTAAGCATTAAAAAGCATAATTATATCCTTAATATAAAACTTATAAAAACGGCTTACCCGATAGGTATATTAATTCTCTTAATTTAAGTTTAATATTTAATATAGGTTAGGGATATTAAACCCGGCGGATAGGCTTTTTTGCCGATTTAATTATATATTAAAAAAAATATTGTTGGAATAATATTCAGTTATGCCGTATGTAAGGCTTATATATATAGCTCGCACGTAGGATTTAAGGCTAACTAATTTAACTTAATATTAAGATTCTATATATTTATTATATAATAAATCCCCTTATTTTTACCCTTTTTATAATAGGAAATAAAGATTAATATAATACCCTATTACTATTCCTTATTATATATATAATAATTATTATTATATATAATTATATACCTTATAGTAATTAAGCTATTTAATATTAATTAATAGTTGCCGGTTTAATTGCTATAATATAATTATAGATTAATAAAAGTAAAAAAACGGAATTATACGTTATTATTTTTCCGTATAACAAATTAATAGATAACGTTTTTATACTATTTTTTAAAAATATTCCCCCCTTTTTAATTAATTAAATTAAAAAAAACGACTTTTTAAACGTCCGAATTTTTTTTATCGTATAATTTTAAATATTTATTTATTATCTGCTAATTAAATAGTAATAAATATTTTAAGCTTTACCCGGTAAAAAAAATAAAAAATACGCCATTATATACCTATAAAAACCTTAATTTATACGATCCGAAACGAATATTTTCTATTTTAATTTTAGCTTATATAGTTTAAAATAATTATTTTAAAATATTATTAAACAATAATCCTAAAAGCTAATTCCGTATAAAAACTAATTAATAAAAAAATAATATTTCCGTTATATATAAAAATATAATTAAAAAAAGCGAAATATCGTTTAAAATTTAAAAAAAAGCTACTAATTTAAAGTTTTAAAACGTATAACCGGATTTTTTTTAATTCCTATCCGAAATATAATTAACTATATATTTTATATAAACCCTATAAAACATTATTTATATAAACCTAATAGAAAATAGCCTAATAGAAAATTTATATAACGACTTTAATAAATAAATTATAAATTATTTTAAAAAAATCTATCGTACGTTTATTAAAGAATTTATATAAATTATAAAAAAAAAGGATTAAAATACCCGTTATTATTATTATATAAACCTATATAAAAAAACTTTATAAGCTTTTTATTATAAATAAAAATTTAATATTAATAATAATAATAATATCTATATAATAAATCTCTATATTTATATAATAAATCCTTATATTTATATAATAATTATAAAATATAATAATATTAATAACCGAAAAAAAATCAACTATTTTACTAATAAAAACGTTTATATAATAACTTTTTACCCCTATATAATAAATTCCTTTAAATAGGACGTTTATATAAAAAATAACCAATTTTCCCTAATAATTAGTACGTATAAAAATTCCAAGGCGTTTTTTTTATATAAGAAATACTATATACGACCTATTTCCGATTAAAATTATTAAAAACGGCCCTATAAATCCGTATAAAGTTTCGGTATTTTAAAAAAAATAGAAAAAAAAAAAACTATATAAAAAAGCTATATAATATATTATATAATAAAATACGGATTTTTATTAGCTATTATTAATAGTTAAAAATTACGCCTAATTAATATTATATTATTTTTCCGGATATATTTTTAAATTATATAGAAAAATTTTACCTTAATTATATAAATTCGGATAAAAAATAAAATAAAATATATATAATAATAAATTCGCATTTTAATATTAGCTTTAATTATAATATATATTAAATTAAATAAATAATTTTAACCTTTGTATAGTTTTAAAAAAATAACCCGGAAAAAAATATAATCGAAATTTTAAAAAGCCTTTTTAATTAATTTTAATTTGTATAATATACGTTAAAGAATAAATATTAAAAAAAATAAAACTTATATATAGCTATTATATAAAAATACTATAATATTTTAAAATTAAAAGCGGTATTAATTTAATAAAAACCTATATATAAAGAACTATTTTTAAACCTTAAAGCATTATTTTAAATAGCTATAAACCGGATATTTTTCCAATATTTTTTATATAATAAACCTTTTAATAATAATTATATTAACCGATACTACCGATTTAACTATAAAAATAAATAAAAATAATTATATAATAAATATAAAATATATATAATAACCCTATTTTATTAATTTAATTAATCCCTTTTTAAATTAAATCGTATAAATATTTAAAATAAAAAATACTTTATATATAAAAAACGAGGTTATTAATTTACTAATTATTTTAATTTAAAAAAAAAATATATAAAAAACTAATATTTCTAAACTTTTAAAATATTAAATTAAAAAATATTACGCGAAAATATTAACGCGTATATTTTAAAATATAAAAAAAAAACCCCAAAAAACAGACTTATATAATAATAAAAATAAAAACAGTTAAAATATAGGAAATAATACCTAATTTATATACCTTTTAAATTCCGTATTTTATTATTACGTAATAAATAAAAATATCTATTTAATACTTTAAATTAATACTGTAAGCTAGTTTATATTATAAAACCCCTATAGTATAACGTATTAAAGTAAACTATAAAATGTTACGGTAAATACGCATGCATACAAGTCAAGGCTTAAGGATTTTGCTATATTACTAGTAAAATAATCAACTTAAGGAAAAAAGAGAAAAGAAAAGGAAATCCTCAAGCACCTAGGTGGGATTTATAGAGTTTACAGGTGTGTGCAGGTGGTCTGTGCACACACACAATCACACCTGGTACAATAATACCAACAATACCCTGAGCTTGGACCACCACCGTAACATAAAATACTAAAATAGCTAAATTTTCTACTATTAAAAAGCCCTAAATATTTATATATTTAAAAAAAAACCTTTATATAAAAATAGTTTAGTAATTTAAAACAATATAAATCCGTTTCGGAATATATAATACTATTTTTTCTATCGATATAATAATAATAGAAAATCCCCTTAAATAAATTATATATTATATTTTTAATATTTTTATACTATTCCTATTTTTTTTATAAAATACCGATAAAATATAAACTTATTTTAATAATATATAAAATATTATTATATAATAAAACGAAATAACTATTTTAATAATATAAAAATAGGAATATATATTTTTTAATATAAATTATATAAAAACTATAACGTTTTTTACGGAAATATAATTAAAAAAACTATACCGGCGTTTTAAATACCTTTATACGAAATAACTTTATAGGTTTTTTTTAAAAATTAAATATGATAATATAAATAAAACTATACTAAAAAAAATACGAAAGTTTTACTATTATTATTAATTATATAATTTTACCCTTAAAAGGTTTAAATTTACTTTAAAAAATAAAAGCCATTTTAACTATAAAATTATTATAAATATTATATAATTAAAAAAGAAAAACGTATTTTATATTATTAACGCCGATATTAATTTTTAAATAGCTATATTTTTTAAATCCCTATCCGTATAAAATATTTAAAATATATTATATAAATGCTAAATTTATACTTATACCGAATTACTAAATTATATTATATATAACCTTAAAACGAACTTTACGTTTAAAGAATTCCGTAATAATATATAAATTATAGGCATATTATATAAAAAAATATTAATAAAAGCATATTAAATAATAAAAAAAGTTAAACAATTATATACCCTTTTATAACGGATATATAATATATTATTTTAAAAACTATAATATTATATAAATAATAAAATTATCTTTTAAATAATAATAAAAATATTAAATAATATAATAAGTTTATATAATATTATATTAACTTTATTAATTTTTAATACCTATTTAAAAATAAATTATAGCTCCTTATTATTACCTAATATTATATAATAAATTAAAGCTATTTAAAAAATAATAATAATATTAAAAAATATTTATATAAAAATCGATTTTTATTATACTATTAATATAAAAAATAGCCCGAATATATACGAAATATTATCCCTACTATTTAAAAATAAAGTCTTAATATAAAAAAAACGGTAATTAAATAAAACTATATAAAATTAAAGCTATTAATAGTTATATTATAACGGTTAATATAGTAAACGGTTTAATTTAGTTCTATATTATATACATTAAACCATACTATTATATAAATAAAGCTATATAATTAAATAACCTTAATATAGCCGCTTAACCTTTATATAAAATACTATAACTATAATACCGGAAAAAACCTAAAAAAGGTACCATATAATAAACCTTTTTTTCGCCGAAAAAGAAAAAAAACTATATTTTCGCATTAAAACTATAATAAAATAATATTATTATTACTTTAAAAGCCCCGTTTAAAAAATCAAATATAGCAAAAATTAACGTATTAATAAATTAAAAAATATTCCGTTTTATATAATATAACCGTATAAAATATAAAAATATATAATTTTATAAAATATAAATAATACGTAAAGTTAAAAATAAAACTATAAAGCTATACGAAAAGTTTAAATTAATAATTTAAAAATATAATAATAATAAAAAGGATTTTATATTTATTTAAATTCTAATTATATAAAAAATAAACCAATATATAATTTTAGCTTTAAAACTAACCTTAATTTTATTTATTAAAATATATAAAAAGCTTAGGGATATAATCTAAATATATATTTAAATAAATAACCCCTTTATTAAAATAATTATTATATAATTCCTAACCGAACTAAAAAAGAAATATTCCTTAAATACCGTTCTATTAATAAAAAAACCATTATATAAATTAATAAAGTCAAAACTATATTAATTTAAAACCTACTATTTATATTATATTAAAGCTTTAAATATAATAATATTAACGTATAATATTTATTTATTTTATATAATAAAAAAACTAAATACCTTTAAAATTATTAAGTTATAAACGGATAATACTTTCGGGTTTATTACCGTATAATTTTTTTTAAAAAAAAAAAAAAAAGCTCCAAAAAAAGGGGCTTTATATAAAACTAAAAATAATCCTAATAGAAAATATCCCTATTACTTTTAACGGAAAGTCGATTTAATTAAAAAAAAATACCGTACGATATAATTAAAAAAGTAAACCAAATTTTTACATATTATTAATATATAAACTAAAAACGTATAATAATAATATATAATTTAATAAATATAAAAAGCATATATTACCTTTATATATTAACTAAAAGCATTATATAATTTATTAATTACCGTATAAATTAAAAATCCTAATAAAAAAAATATAAAAACCTTTAATATATAACTATAATAATAGCTAAAAAACCTAAACTAAAAACTAATTTATATACCTTTTAAATTTAATTATATAAAAATATATATTTTTATTAATAGATCTTTTATAAATAATAAAGATCTAAATTTTTAGTTTAATTTTTTTATCGTATTAATAATAGAAACTAACCGTATAAATAAGGATTTTAAAATTTATAAAAACATTATATATTAGAATTTAATTAAATATAAAAAAGTAATAAAAAATATTTTAACTAATAAACTATATAATATAATATAAAGGTTTAATAATAGGATAGTATTTTATATAACCCTAAACCGTATTATAAAATATTTAAATATTATATAAATACCGGTAATTATTTATATAAATTTTAAATTATTATATAACTATTTAATTAAATTAAAAACTATAAATAAAAAAAAACTAATAATAAATATTATATTATTATAGGAATTATATAAAAAAAAAAAATTTTTTAAAATATAATAAATTAATAAAAAAAATAATCCTATTAACGCTTTTATAAAAAAAATACTAAATTTAACGCTTATATAATTTATTTTAATAAATAAATTAAAAATTAAAATAAAAATATATATTAATAAATTAAATAATAAAACCTAATTATTTTTATTATTATATAAAGCCTTTTAAAAAAAAATATACGATATATAATTTTTATATTTAGTATATAATATTTACATTAAAAATTAAGAAATAATTTTAATATATCGAAATACGAAAACTTTTATTATTTATTATAAAAAATCGAACCCCGGGTTATTAATTATTAGCTATCCGAAAATTACCGTATAAAAAATAAAAAAAAAACCTTTCCCCTTAATATATAAAGGTAATATAAAAAACCTAATACAACCCCCCCCCCCTTTTTTTACCTAAACCCCGAACCCTTAACCTAAATACGGTACTAATATTACGCCCTATATAACTATTAAACGTATTCGATATAGGCATTATTTTAATAAAAAATAAAGCAATAATAGTCCCGGAATTTATAAATAACATCGCGCCTATATTTTTTATAATAAGCCGTAATAATAACCCTTTAAAACTAAATAAAAACAGCATAAAAATATAACTTGCGCCGGAAAATTTTTATTATAAAAATTTAGACCGGTTTCCCTATTAAGAGCTGCATTTCGATATTATATAAAAATATAATAATAATATAGGCCTTATTATCCTATATATATATTAATATCTATATAATTAAAAAATAAAAATAAAAATTAATATATATTAATATAAAGCAATTATATTAGCTACCGATTAATAATATTACCGGTTAATAAAACTAACCATTCCCTACCCTATATAATAACTGCGCTAAAGGGTACCGGTATATTACTACTAGCCGTTAAAAATAAAATAGGCGCGAAAAATATTATATATATATATATATATAACGTACGAAAAAAAAAGAAAGGAAAAAAGTCGAAAGGGAAAAAAATTTTTATATATATAATACCTATATAATACTATATAACGCTTTTCCTTTATTCCTTTACCTACTTTTCGTTTTTTTTTTCCTAATTTCGTTTTATTATATTTTATTTATTATTTATTCCCTATTATTTCTTTATATATAGGAATATATTTTCCTTATCTTTCCTTTATATATAATAATTATCGAAAAAAATAGTATATCCTACCTTATATAATTAATAAAAAAGAAAATAGCATAACCTATTTATAATATATAGGAATTACTAAAAATTAAAAAAATAATTTAACCTATTTATAACGGTATAAAAGTTTTACGTACGGCAATAAAAGCTAACGTATAGCTATAAAATAAAAAACTATAAATATTAAAATAATATTTAATTATACCGCATATAAAGCTTATATATATAGTTCGTATATAGGATTTAGGGCTAACTAATCTAACTTAGTACTAAAATTCCATATATCTATTATATAATAAATCCCCTTACTTTTACCCTTTTTATAATAGGAGATAAAAATTAATACAATACCCTATTACTACTCCTTATTACACATACAGTAATTGCCATTACGTATAATCGTACACCTTATAGCAGTTAAGCCATTTAATAAATATAATATAAAGATATTATATTAATGCTAATAAAGCGGTTAAAGTTTGCCGAAAAATTATTAATTAAAATAAAATCGGCAATTAAAAGAACTAATATAAAAATATAAAAATAGGAAACAACTATAGTATAAATAGCGCTTATAGGTATAAAAAGTATACTATATTTTTACTATATAATTATAAAAGGTTTCCGAAAGAATAAAAGTAAAAAGCATTATTATAAATGCCTAATTTATTAACTATATATTACTATAAAGGTATAAATTATAGCTATTATATAATTATCTATAAAAATCTACGATTATAATAAAACCGTATTTTATTAAAACTTTAAGGGAAAAAAAAAGAAGCGTTAAGGCTATTATTTATAACTAATACGTTTTATATTTTAAGATAAAAAAATTAATTAAAAATAAAACGGTATAATAATTAACGGTATTAGCGGGGTTTTATAATAAGGTTAAAGGGCTATAAATTAAAGATTTAAACATTATAGCTTTATCGGAAACCGCTTAAAAATGCGCCGGAACTAAAGGAGGTTATATTATTAATAAAAAAGGGGTACTATATTTCCGGAAAAAATTTATAATTCTATTATAAGGGGCTTTATAACGGTAGCTAATTTATTAATACTATAATAACCTTAAAATAAAGTATATAGGTATAAATAAATTAATTAAACTTCTAATAAGGAAATTTTATTAAAAAGGCCTAATATAGGATATCCGTAAATACGTTATTAAATATATAAAGTATAATAGTATTAAAAAGCCGAGATATAAGCCGTATAGCTAACTATAATTATTACTATTACCGAATTGACTATTTTAAAAAATTAGCCTAGATTTTATTACGGGATTACCGGGCTATTTTAAGGATAATAGTATTAAATATAATATAATTTTAATAATCGTTAACCGATATATAAAAATAGTATTATTTATTTTAACTATTAAAACGTTAAATATAGCGGAATTGGTTTAAATATTATACGAAAAAATAGAATACCATTTCGGATCGTTAAAAGGGATTATTAATAATTAAAATAAATTAATTATTAATAAATTCTGAAAGGAATTTTATAACGTAAAAAAAGTTAATTATTAATTATTTATTATATGGTATTTATAAATTAATAGGTAAATAAAATATATATATTAATTTTTAAAGAAGTAGTTATAATTATATATTATTAAAAGGCCGAATAAATAGGCCTAAATATTATATAAAGTTTTATTTATATATAATAATAATAATTATATAATTATCGGGTATTTATTATTTATAACCCTATATAGGTACTATTTAAAAATAATAAAGTACGTATTTAAAAAGATGGATATTTAAATATAGGGGGTTTAAAAGCGGTTAAAAAAGCTGGCGAAAATATGCCGAAAGCTGCGTATTTATTAAAAAAAAGCGATTAAATTTTAGCAAAAATACTATAATAAAAAGCGCATTTTTAAAAAATTTAAAATAAGGAATATTATAGATTTATTAACGATTTATTTCTAATTTAAAGCCGGTAAAAAGTTATTATTTATATATATATATATAAAAATTACCGAAAAAGTAGGCTTATAAATTTATTAGGTTAAATTGCCGAAATATTATACCTAAATATATAATGTTTTTCCTATATCGTTTTTAGAACTATAAAAGGATTAGTAAAAAAATAAAAAGCAATAAATACTATTTAAATTAAAGGAAAAATAATAAGAATAGGTAGTTAAAAATATAATCCGATATTATAATAATTAAAGGTTTAAGGAATATTTAATAAAATAGGAAGGCTAGTTTATAAAATATAATATATAAAAGCCGAAGGATTATTTAATAAATGTTTTTAAAATATTAATCCGGTATAAAAAAAAGGCCCGAAAGGTTTATTATAAATAGGACAATTATTAATTATTTAACGGTCGGTAATTAAAATATAATAGGTATAATAAAATAAATTACGTTAAAATGGAATTAAAAAATAAAGTAATTAATAGTAAATTAAGCTATAATTATATTATAATATTTAAATAAATAAAATAACCTAATAAAAAATACTATAATAAAAGTAAAAAAAAATAAATATAACCTTATCGGCGTATATATATAAAATATAATATAGCTATTTAAATTAAATATTTAAATAAAAATAAATCTAAATAAAGTATAATTAACGTAATCGGTAAGCGATCGGTAAAATAGTATAGCCGGTATTATAAGAAATCAAACCTTAAAAATATTAAAATAAAAGGATTAAATAAAATTTCTAATTAATTACTAAAGGGTTATTTATTAATATATTAAAAAATAATATTTAAAAAAAAACCCCGGATCTAAAATATAATAACGATTTATATAATTATTTACTATAAAGCGGCCGGTAATAAACCGGCATAAAATTAATAGGGGCTATTAAAAAATATTAAAAATTAACTATAAAAGAATAATTAAACTAATTTTATATATATTAATCGGAAAATATTCGGCTAAAAATCGAAATATTTATAAAGGGGTATAAAAAATGGTAGTTTAATATTACGAATATTTAAACGATAAATTTATAGCCGAAGTTTAACCGAACCTTATTTTTATATATATAAATCTATTAGTAATAATTACGCTTATTTAAAGTTAATTTAAAAGGATAACTATAACTTTATTTAGGTTATTAAATGGACGGATTTTTTTTTTTTATAAATAATAGATATAATAGAAGCTTTTTTATAATTAATAGTAATAATAAAGACGTTTAGGTTAAGCAATTAGAAAAAGGCCGCCGACATAATTAGCGGGATTGCTGGTATCCTTAGATCTGTTTATTAATTAGGTATATTAAACGTTAATTAGCAAATAGTTATAAATAAAAAGGGCTAAGTAGTTATTAATGTCGATTATTAAAAAGTTATAAACGGAGACCGATAAGGAAATAAAAATAGTAACTATTAAAATACTATAGTTAATAAAACGTTATTAAATTTTTATATAATAGGACTTTTTTTTTTATCGCTTTTTAAATAGTAAATATTCGGAAATACTATAAGAAATTAAAAAGGTATAAAGTTTAGTTAAAATATTTAATTATTATTAAATCGGAAAACAATTTATAGGTTAAATAAAGTTATTAAAACTAATAATAAATAATAAAGGATTAAATTATAATACTATTAATAAAAAAAGGCTAGTTATTAAAAGGTTAAACGATTTATAAAGCGGTTAAAATATAGGCTTATTTATAAACGAAATAAATGGTTACTATAAATAATTAAATAAAATACGAGTATTAAAAAAATTATCGGAAAATTATATCGAATTAAATTATTAAAAAATAGGCGTTTTTATATAAATATTAAAAAAGGTAATTTAAACGTTATTATTATTATTAAAACTTTTATTTATTATAGACTTTATTATTATTTATTCGGCGGCAATATAAGTATATTTTTTAAGGTAATTTATAATTTTTTTATAAGTAATATTAAAAACCGATTTTAAAGGCATATAGCGCCGAATTAAGGATAGTAAATAAGAAATAAAACCTATACGATTAAAAGGCGATAGCGTATTTAATATTAATATAAGTAGTTAAAAATAAAAAAAACTAATTTATAATAGCGTTAAAGGGCCGGTTAATTAATACTTATACGGTATAAAAATACCCGATATAGTTTTAAAAGCTAAAAATAAAAAAGAACTAACATTTATTATAATAATAGCAGCAATATAGCTATTAAAAAAGTTAAATAATTTGCCTTTATTATAACGTTTAATAAAATATAAGGCCGATTTTTTTTAAGGTTTGCTTTTAATAATTTTCGCTTTAGGTAATATTCGTAAAGTAAACGCTATTAAAATATATAAAAAAGGGTTATATTTATAGTTAAATAAAATAAAATATAGCTATTAATAATAAATCGAAATATTAATAAAAGCGTAAATTATATAAGCCTAAAAATAAATATTATTAAAAAATATATCGCTAAATAAACGCTAAAAAATTGTTAAATTTATTAAATATATATTAATATTTAATATTAATAACCGGTAAATATTTTATATTTTAATAATTAAAACGGAATCCCGCTTTTTAAATAAAAATTTAATTATTAAATATTTTTTAGCTTTAACTATATACCGGAAATTTAAGCTAGCTTATTTAACGTAATATTAATAATAGTTATATTCCGTTATTAAATTATTAAAAATATAATTATTAGTAAATATTTTATCGTTAAATAACCGCTATATATTAAAAAAGTTAATTTAATATATTAAAAAGTATTAATAGGCGTTTAGAAAAATAAGCGGAATCTATATAATAAAGAAATAAAATAAATAAATAATATTTATTAATAAATAAGAAATTAATTACTTACCGAAATATATTTTTTATAGTTATATATATATATTATATATTTACTATTATTATTATTAATATAATAAATATATAGGTTTAAATAGGTAATAGTCGGATAATAAATATACGGTACGCTATTAAAAATAACGGTACTATCGGGTTTAATAAAATCGACGTATAATTAACCGATTACCTTATTAAAAACGAATTTTTTTAAAATTTTATTTTAAATTAATATAATAGCGGCGGTTAGTTAACGTAAAAAAAATAAATAAATAAAATATTAAAATAAAAATTGGTAAAAAAATAAAAATATAAAAAAAAAGGGGTTATTAAATAAATAGCGATAGGATACGGAAAAAGAAACAAAGATAATTAATAAAAAAATCCTAAAAAAGGAAAATTAAAATTAAAATATAAATAAAAAAAACGCGAAAGTATAAGTAAAAGTTATTTTAATAAATTATAGACTATTAAGTAATTATAAGTACTAAATAACGGAGTTAAAAATTAGCTTTTAAAAAAAGGAAAATAATACTATAGTAACTATAATAGAAAACGTATAGTAATAATACGTTAAAAAAATAATATATATTATTACGGTATTAAAAGTTAATTAATATAATAATAATAATAAATCGATATAAGGGTAATAATAAATACGAAAATAATATAACCGGTAATAAATAATAAAAAAACCCTACTATAAAGTTTAATTATACCTTAATATATAATTGCCGATAGTTTAGTTTTACCGATTTAATTTTAATAATTAGAAACCGATTACTTTAAAAAGGGGAATAGTATAAAGGATCCTATAAATAATAAACACTTATATATATTAGAAATATTTATTTTTACTAATCGCCGATTAATACGTTAAGGCTTAAACTTATTAATTATTTAAATTAAACATATATATTAAATACTTAATAGGAAATAAGGGAAATTAAGTAGATAAAAGTTTACCTATTAATCTACCATTTAGTTAGTAACCGGTATTACCTTACTTTAGGCATTTAATCACCTATACCATCATAAATTTATGCTATATTATTAATAATACGTTAAAAAAAAAGCTTAACGATCGAAAATTACTGTTAATTATATATAACGAATTTATATTTTTACTTTACCGGCTATTAGGATTTTATTTTAATAAACCGATTTTAAATCCGAACCCGAACGTAATGGATACGTTTATCGGTATAATCGAATTATAAAACAGTTAAAAATCCGATAAATTCGGGGATATATTTATTTATAGTAAAAATATACTTAAAATTATGTTATTTTAAATTTCCGAGGGTTAAATAATATTTTTATTAATATTTAAATAGCGGAATAACCGTAAAGCTAATAGTTAATATTAATGTTATAGTAATATAGTATATAAGGTTAAAAAATGCTTATTATTGCTATATTATTCGAACTTCCGTAAGCTTTTTACTAATAATAGTAATATTAATAATAAAGATAATTAATAATTATATATTAAAAGGAATTAAAGGGGTAATAGTGTAGTTATAAAAACTAATAATAGTTATATTATTATTATAGTTATATAATTTAGCTAAATAGTCCGAGCTTTTAAAATGTGTGCGTTTTATAATAAGTGGTTTTTTTAACGGATTTTAACGAATTAAGCAAATCCCTTAACATTACGTTAACTATTATTAAGTGGATTTAAGGGGGTAGTATTATAGTAGTAGTTTTAGCGTACTTTATTTACTGCTATAACCCTATAATTATATATAAATAATAATTAAATAAAATAAAGAGTAGGTAAAGGGTTTATTATATACGTATAGCTATATATATTTAAACCTCCTCCTTTTCTTTATCTTTATTATTTTATTATAATACACTTATTATTTAGCCGTGCCGTATATAAGTGCCGTTATAAGCCGTACCTTTATTGCAGTAATTATTTCACCTTTATTATTACTACTAGGTAATTAGCTTTTTTATACCACACCTTATTTTGTTTTATTATATAAAGATGTATATAAACCACCGTATATAAACCACATTAAGTTATATAGGTAATATTAATAAATTAAATAAGCATATAGCTTCTTTAAAAAGCTATAAAGTGGAGTTTTTTCTTTATTTTTTTCATTTATTAATATATTATCTTTTTATATATATTTTTAATTCTTTATTAAGTTAATAGCTAAAGTGAATTTTATTAATAAAGTAATAATTTTATTATATAGCTTTATTATTAAACTAATTATTATAAAATTTATACTTAATATATTCGATTTTAATTTAAGTAATTAAATTATTTAATTCGAACTTTTTTAATTTAAAATATAATATATAAGGCTTTATATACTTTTTAATAATATTTAAAAAGAGTTTTTTATTTATTCCCGATTTATTAACTATTTAATACTATTTATTACGGTATAAAATTTATAAATTTTAATAAAAATAATACTTAATAATTTTTTTATTATTATTAATTATTGAACCACTGCAGTTAAATCCATGGTAAGCTAGTCTAGATTAGGTTTAGCGTGGTTATATAACTATATTACGTGACTTACGGGACCTTAATAGTGGTAATTAAATCCCTACCATTATAGCTTATAACTTTTACCTTTTAATTTAATAATAATAAATTATTACCATAAATCGCGATTTTATTATAATACGTATATATATATAATAAAGGCCATTTAATATTAATTAGTGATTATAAAGGCATTTATTTATAAAGGCAATTATAAATTTATAAGGGTAAAAAGATAAACCGCAGCTAGCTTTTTTTAAATAAGCTTTTATATTTAATCCGATTTAAATCCCGCTAATTATAACTAAGGTTTAGCCGATTATGCGGTTAAAAGGATTAAAGACCGTATTTTACTATTAAAAGAAGGGAATTTATATGTTTAGCGCTATAAAAAACCACTTTAATCGATAGGATTATAAAGTTATAAGCTATTTTATAAAAAAATTCCCGTATATTTTAAACGGATTACCTATTTATTTATAGCTAAGTACCCCCGTACTTTAAGCGTTAATGATTTTATTTTCCATTAAATTTTAATATATTTTAACGTTTTCTATTAAGATCTATTAAAATCTGTTATTTTTAAATGCCCTCTTTTGATTTTAATACCTTTTACTGCCTTTAATTTCTATATTTTATTAATTATTTTATCGATTATTTCATTAATAATAGTAAACCTTAATAAATATGTTTTTATTTTTAAGGAAATGTATAAAGGATTACCACTTTTATTAGCCTTATAAAAAAAATATATATACTTAAACTTTTATAATAAAGATATTAACCTTAATAATCCTTTAAAAGATCTTAAGTATTATATAACTTTTATTAATAAGGTAATTAACGAATTTAATACCTTTAAGTTTAAAAGCTAGGAATTATTTTAATGGTTTTAAAATGAAGTATTTTATGGTTAAAAAAAAACGACTTTAATAAAGTCTATCCTATATTTAAATTATAGCTTATTAAGACTTTTATAAAGTACGGAATATTAGTATTAGGGAAAAGGAATTTACGAAAACTGGTATAATTATTAAAACTTAATTACTTCGATTAACTTGGTTAATTAAAAGATAATAACCTTAAAAAGGATAAGGGTATATAATAGGAAAATAATAAACTTAAAAAAGATGGTAAAGATAATAATACGTAATAAAACTTAATACTAATAGCGCTAATTATAATAATACTTATACTATTAAATCGAACCTTATAAGTAGTAAATATACTATTAAATCGAACCTTATAAGTAGTAAATATAAAAGACCCCTAACCTATTTTTTAAGATTTTTAAATAAATGCTATTATACCTACCATTAATAGCTAAAACCCTTAAAATCTTCGAATAAGTTCTATTATAGCTACTATTAATAGCTAAGCGGATGAATTTATATATTAACGTACTATATAAAATAATACAGCTAATCTTATAGCATTCATTACTTAAAAAATGTGGAAGGAAAAACGGCTTAATATAGGATAATCTTAATAGTATAGGATAACTTTAATAAATTACCTATAATAGGACTGTTACGTTATAAAGAGGTTTATATAATTATTAACGTTATAGGGATAGTATAACGTTACGTAAGTTATATAGCACAAGGTTATGTATAAAGAAAAAACGGGATATTTATATAAAAAGGAGAAGAATAAATTTAAGGCCGTAAAACGCGTTTTTTAACGATATAATAAAAAATGCCCAGTGTTAAACCACTATTATTAAACCACTGCAGTTAAACCACTATAGTTAAATCTATAATAAGCTAGTTTAGATTAGGTTTAGCGTGGTTACATAACTACGTCACGTGACTTACGGGACCTTAATAATGGTAATTAAATCCCCACCACTATAGCTTATAACTTTTACTTTTTAATTTAATAATAACAGATTATTACTATAAATCGCGATTTTATCGTAATACGTATGTATATATAATAAAGGCCATTTAACATTAATAAATTTTCGTTTAATTTTATATTTATTATTAACTTTAAAGTTATTATAAATAGTTTTTAAATTAAGATTTAAATAATATAAAGTGGTTTATTTTTATAAATTTAATAAAATAGGCTTAATTCGGCGGTTTTTAAATATTTTATACTTAAACTTATTTAAAACGCCGTAAAATTTAAAAATCTCCTTATTAAAAAGCCCGAGTTTTTTTTCTTTATTTATTTAAATTATTTTACGGACTTTTATATAAATAAAGGTATTATAATATAAAAAATCCATTATTAAAATTAATAATATAACTATATTATAAAATGATATAATTAAATCGAGAAAATTTAAATATAAATAAAATAATTACTTAAGAGTATATTCTGATTTTTTCAATTTTTTAACTACTAACGTGGTAACGCAATGGCTATATGTTGAAAATAAGCGAAATTACGGCGTTTTGGGCTTGCCAGGGGTGTGCGGGTTTTTGCTGACACAACCTGGTTGGGTAAGCCCATTAACCCCCACAGCATCTCTCCACGCTCTAAGCCTATTCCGATAATCAAAAATCAGCTCCTCAACCCTCCCCCCACAGAACTCCCCCTTCCCCTGGATGGACCACTTATCAGATTCCCCATATGTGCAGGTTTCATAGATCTGACAAGCTGGCGTGATAGAACCGTAGTGAAAAGCTAATCATGGCTTTCGATGGTAAGACTTTATTGTTATACTATATTTTCAAGCGGTGGGAGATCAGATAAGCTGCTACCCGATCCCCGGATATCTTCAGATCTGCTGTCATAGAGCCGAGTCTTGTGTTTTCCCATGGATCTTGACTTAAGCCTTGTTGGTTTTTTTTTTTTTTTTTTTTTTTTTTTTTGCCCCTTCTCGTCTACTTCGATTCGAAGTAGTTAGTTATTGTTTTTGAGCTATATTTCTGTACTCGTCAAGGGTCTTCGAGAATATTTTTAACTCGCGCAGCGGCTATTGCAGATGCGGATAGCTGCCATCTGATATAATACCATGGTAGTACCTATGATCATACTACATGCATGGAGTAAGTTCGAAAGACGACTACGTGTCGGACACGTGCCAGTAACTGTATCAAACATTCCTAGAACAACCTCAAATAATACCAACCCAAATATTTTATCAACAACTGCCAGACCTTTGTTAGGTAAACACCATGGATTCTATGAACTCAAAGCTACTGAAGGAGGGATTAACTGCATAAGGAGGAGGAAAATGAATGGGATAGTAAACCACCCGATGACAATAAGGGGGGTAGTGTGAATGATTGTTGGGCGAGCTTGTTCTCTCTCTACTAGCTATGGCTAATTCGCCGTAATTACCATGACAATTGCTTGGTGTTTTTGGCAGCTGATTCTCAGTGACCTTATGCCCCGTGTCACCCCTTGCTGAGAGCTGACCACTATCACGTCCGTGAGTCACTTCTAACAATACAATAGGAGGCTAAACAGGGAATTCGGGAAGTTCAGGGGGTTCAGGGGTAAATTCAGGGGGTTGTTTTGTGGGTGACTCATCAAATCAAATCTTAAATACCTTCAAATCAAATACGTCGTGTTGTTTGAGTTGATTTGATTTATTTAAAGCGCTGTTAATGTGAAAGCTACTTCGAATTTACCGGACTGAAATGCAGATGGGACACGAATAAGCTTATGACAGCTTGAACTTTGTGACAGAAGAAGGGACTCGGGGCTTGCAATAATACAATCCATCACTGTTGTAATTAATCCTCGACGTACGTAGGAACAGCCACTCTGCGGCATAGCTTTGTCCGTAGTTGTTTCAGCGAGTCGGCACCGAGATTCCCCATCGAGAAGCAGTATGCTTCTACTAAGGCAGGATCTGATATAATAGGGAGATAGATTATTTAAACCTTGGGTGTCTTAGGCTCTTAGTTACTGCGTCCTATCCTATCAAGCCCTAGACTCTTAGTTTTTTTTTTTTTTTTTTTTTTTTGACGACTTTATCTAGGAACTATGCCTTATATTAGACGAGTGAATTAGCAAAGTTAAAAGACACAACCAGCGCATTTATCAGAGACTACAGTAGCTTATGATAAAGATATATCGCAGAACCCCTTAACGTAACCAACAACGCGTACCAAATTAGTAAATTTCATTATAACTTCGAGTCCAGTACTTTAGCTTTTTAAAAGACCATCACCATTCCTAAATCAATCAACCAATACCGCGTTTGAGGTAGGTATATCAGTTGCCACCGGATTACGTCTTCAAGTTAGTACAGTGCAATTTTACAATAATAATGGTTCTCGTGTAAAACTGAATTAATTCAAGGCCCAATGGCTTCTAAAGGCTCCTATTGTGCGCTTACTTGCCTACAGTACCAAGTACATGCATGTGTGGCGCTCTTGAAGCAACACCGTGGTTGGGTCTTACTTGAAGTATATAAGCGCTGCTACGTAGTAAGCTCTTAATGCTGCAACTTATGATAGCGTCCCTGAGTGGTCGCCTCATGGTGTTAATAATAGCTCACTGTAGCCCCCCCGCACCTTGAATTTCGCATATAACCCTAGTCGGCTCCCGCAGAGCCTGGTGATATTGTCTCGAGACACTTTTCAGCTAACATGGCTGAACATAGTGAGAAAACGAGCCGAAAACGGTTCCCTGGTCGGCTGTTCAATGATGCGAAAGCCAGGTTTCAGCGTTCAGCACCTCCGACAGAGACTCGTCCATCGATCAGCGAAGAGCTCATTCGAGAGTTTCGCACAACAGAGGACATCAATGGCACCATCGAAAAATGGAAAGAAGAATTTATCAAGCGCAGACACCCGCCCGATGGCAGCCCCTTGCGCAAGGCCTGCGAAAAGGTTGGCGCTCATATCGGCGAGATTGTAAAGACCGTTGGCATCGCGCAGTTTTTACTCGATAAAGTGTCAAATGTAAAGAAACATGGCTCGGTTTCTTTTGAAGCAATATGTCGTATCCATGCTAATTAGGTGCGTTTGTTACATAGGCGGTTCCTGTTATAGCACCTGCGGCAACCGTCTTGGCAGCCTTTTCGGGCGTCTTCGACTCCTTCACAAAAGTCTCTGAGGAATTTGATAAAATCGTGGAGTTCTTTGACACTTTCGCAAAGATGTTTCGAAACATAGAACAACTAAAAAGCACAGAGGAGAAATCTGTTGATCTCGATTTCGTGCTTGAAAGTGTGGATGAGCTGATGGCCGCTTCGATAGACGCTTGTTGTTTAGCCATTAAAGCACCGGAACACAGAATAAGTGAGTACCGAAATTAGATTGATGAAAGAGTAAACATTCATAGATACTATCTTAGAATTGTGGATCAGACTCTCGCTGAGCGATGATGAGGTCGGTCCAGCATTGAAAAAGGTGCAAGCTGCCTCGTTAGCAGTCCAAGAACGCATCTCCGTCATCGGGCTCAAAGTGAGCTTTGATATCCGGTACGTTCTCGTTGACGTTAGGGGTACGACAGAAAAGACCTATGGGCGCGTCCTGCTAGGAAACAAGAAGCAAGATGAAATCCTGGAACGACAGAAAGATTCCGATATAAAGAATGAGAGGTACTTCGTGGAGCTCACCAGGAAGATAGACGAGAGAATCCCCGCCGCACAAAAGAATACCAACAGAGATCTCGTGGCAAGAAACAATGCTGCTCTTCTCGAATTGAAGCAGAATCTGGAACCGGTCATTGATCAGTCAGGTTATATACAGGACCTGAAGGACTGGCAGGTAGCTGGGGCTTCCGATTGGTTAATGAAGGATCGCTATTCACGATGGTGCACAAGCGAAAAACATATACTCTGGATTTATGGAGATCCTGGAATTGGGAAGACCTATATGTCTCTTGCTGCGATTAAAGAGTTGGAGAAAGCGCGGGAACTGTTCGCGAGCTTCTTCTTTAGAGAGAACCGTGACTCATGCCGCAGCTTGAAGGGCGCCCTGAGTTCAATGGTGCTCCAAATAGCGAGTAACGACAGCCAATATTGTGAAGAGATTCTGGGCGTGCTAAAGGCTCTCCCAGAAGACCAGGGACCAGAGGAATTGTTCGCGGCTTTTTTCATCAACAGAAAAATTGATCGCGATCTGTTTCTTGTTTTTGATGGCATAGACGAGGCAGAAGAGGATGAGGATAGAGCTCTAACCAATATCCTAGACCTCGCTCTCAAGAAGACACCGAAGATTCATGTCCTCATTACAAGCAGAAATTTCCCGAATATCAACTATTCTGAAACTCGGGCAGCGGCATTTATGATCGACGAGATGGAGGCAGATCATATGCGAGCCTCGTTCAGAGTGGTCTGCCGGGCGCGTATTGAGAGCCTCCGACGACTCAGAAAATTCAGTAGAAGATCGAAAAATTACCTTATTAAAGTACTAACTCGGAACGCAGACGGTATGTGATAACGAACGTATACTCAGCAATGTGACTAACACAGTGAAGGGATGCTTTATATCAAGAACATGCTTACTTTCTTCGAAACGCTTGGATTGGAGAAAGACGTGCTCAATCAAGTCCTCAATATGCCCGGGAGCCTATATGGTGTATATGATATGATGCTCGAAGAATGCTACAAAGAGCGGACCGAGAAGCAATCGGAAATTCTGAAGGAAGTATTTTCGTGGGTTGCATTTGGAACACGGCGTCTGACTCTCCAGGAAGTCGCCTATTTGGCAAAAAGATCGAGCTCAGCGGGCGAGAAGCTGATAATTCAGGAGGAAATCAGACAAAAACTTTCTGGGTAAGTGATTCACACTATACTATACTATAATACATTTATTAACCAATACAGAATCTTTGAACTGGTCAGGTTTATCGAACAGGAGGAAGTGACAGACGTGGACGACGACTATGTTATTAGATTAGACGAGCCTGAGAGGGATGACCCCTTCGCAATCATCTCTTATGCGGAAGACGAACTGTTCACGTTACAATTCCAGGAAAGATGCCTACGGGATTACTTTCGCAAGACAGAGCTAATTCCGTCCGATAATCGTTGGTCGCCTTTCAAGGCTCGACTTTCTGTGTTAAAGACATGTATATCTCTAATATGCGACGAGAGTATCAAACACGACGAAAAGAAAGACGAAGAAAATGACCAAAATGATGATTCGAAGGTATCATACCGACTTAAGATGCATGCCGCAAATAGATGGGATGAGCACTTCTCTGAGTTGAGCAACGAAATATACGAGGCCGAGGACGAAGATATTCTCCAGATGGTGGAGTTGTTATCGAAGCTAATGACTAATTCAGGAAACGCTACAAAGACTCTCGAGGACTTCGCTCAGTGGCGGTATCTGGACTACAAGTTTTCCGAGTATAGGGGCTTGACAGAGGTGATCTCTGAGTGGACCACGCGGGCAGCCGCCATCCCATTAGAGAACCAGAACCCTCGGCTTAGTCCTGCGGTCCAAGAATGGTTGTCTCAAGTCAACTCAGAAGGCGGGATGAGACAGATGATGCTTTCTCTAGCCAAGGCTCATGGGGAGAATTGGGCGAAGGAGACGAACTCGGCGCTAGCAAAAGAAGCCTTCCTTTTTGGACGCGACGCTATTCTTTTGGTACGCCATTGTTTTCCTCTATTTAACAATTCTACAGTAATTAAGGGATTGGCTGTATCTAGCTATATTCTATGTCGTTTGGACATATCCAGCGCTAACCATCAATAGTCGGACGAATCGACTGAGGAGGATAGCAGTTCTGTTTCTACCGAAAACGATCCCGGCGACGATTCTTGCCCGGTTGAGTATTTCGAGAGTTTCGTAGAGAAGCTCATGCCCAATAAAAGCGAGCAGCTGACCAATCGCGCATTGGGGTTGGTATTCTATTGGTATGAGCGTTTCGCTCTTGCGATAGAATACTTGGACAAGAGTTTCGACAAATCCACACCACCACTTGACCGCCATCACGTATTAATGGTTCGTTCTAAGGCATGGGGGCACATGGGAGAAGTTGAGAAGGCAAGACAATCCTTCAACGATGCCCTCGGAGCTTTGGATTCTCTTCCACCAGAAGAAGCAGAGGCGCCAGCTACTCAGGAGTTAAAACGGACTGCCCTCCTGAGATATGCCGATTTCGAGACCGAAAATGAGGAGATAATCAGGCTGCTAAATGAGGCTAGAAATTATAATGCTAGCCTTGGATTTCTGGACGGCAGCTCTCTGGATTACCTGACCGTAGTGCTGGAGAAATCAAAGGACGGAAGGAATCGACTGACATACGAAGTCGAGAGGTGGAAAAGACAGGAGCGATCAACGTGGCTCAAATGGGCTATCGAAGATGAAGAAAATACCAACAACGTCATCACGCGACTGGAGAAGGCAGCTGTGATGGCAAGAAGGCAAAGCGTCCTGGAAAAGATACTAACCCCAACAATTCGAGCATCAAGGACCACGCCGGTCTGGGCACGCTACAGGTTGTCGAGGACGTATAGCCAGGTGCTATTCGACGTGGATAAGGCCGAGAAACTCCTAAGCATGATCATAAAAGAAAAGCCAACGGCAGAGACGAAGGAGACTCTAAACTCCGCCCGCCAGGACTATGTGAAAATCATCTATCATAGGTTCCGCTCAGCGAAGACGAGGGCAGAAAAGCAGAAGTATATCGAGATTATGGACGCGATCGAGAGGTTCGACTCGGATGATCTGAGGACGTCGTATCTGCCCATCATTCAAGCTAGGATGATGCGCGGAGTTGGCAATATTGGCGCATACAAGGAGAAACTGAGCGAAGCGTTCAAGGTGTGTCTAAAGGGCCTAACGGACGACGACCTGCAAAATGACATCTACGCATTCCGCCGGCTTGCCGTGGTCTTAAGCTCGTTAAGAGCGCTGGAGAAAGATGCGAGGATCGCCTACTCGCTTCAGTATTCCAAGGTCAATGTCACCAAACCAGCAAAACCCAGAGACGGTGAATCAGGGACAAATGCTCAGGAACACGTCGGCTTCGAATCTAACGAGGCGACTGCCGGCGAACTAACTAACTGCGGCACCGGAGAACGACAACTTTCTTTCGCTTGGGACAACCTTGATAGTCCTATTGCCGAGAGAATTGACAGTACACTCTTGGGCAAACCTGACCATTTACCCACCGAGACCTCTCATGCTCCAGAATCCACTCTTATTATAGAGAAAGACAGCACTGAGGACAGTAATGACGAGGACCTCAACGAGTTCTCTTGGACACGGTGTAATGTGTGCAAAGAGGAAGCGACAAATTCCTGGACCAGGCCGGCATATCTATGTCTAGTGTGTGTGATCGGCAGTGTGTGTACCGACTGCTTTGCTAAGCGCGAGCTTACCAAGAACAACGAGGTCCCGGGTATATGGCACGGATACTGTGGCCAGAGGCATAAGTATCTGAAGGGTCCGATCGAAGGGTGGCAGGGGGTCAAAGACGGCATGATCCGAATCAAAGGCGAACAGCCGATCAAGTTCCAGGAATGGCTGGAAGGGCTGGAGGAAAAGTGGGAGGACGCTTGGAACGACGATGATGAATCTTTCATTTGGGATATTCTTTAGGTCTCTAGATGTTCCCTTATAGTTACTGGCATAGACTCGTAGCCCTAGAAATCGCCGTATTAGATTGTTATAGGTCATGTCAAGATATACAATCTCAGCTTAATAATACTGTTTGCTTCGTAAATATCCCTCGTTTACCACCGCAATATGAAACACGGCGGACAGAGTAGTCAGCGTAATAAAACTGTGTGCAAACTAGGATGTATTAGCAAAGAATCTCTACGCATGTTGGAATCTGTGATATCAGTTGAGTAGAAATATGAATGATTTGTTCGCCGGTGACCTGATTGTAATGATATATATCTTGGCTATGTGTATATGCCTGTTTATTGATAGCTACTAAGTTAGTTATTGTACCCTAGTCAGGAGTCCGATTCTCACGAGTGTTTAAGAAAGTCATCATACGAACATGACTTGGCCTAAAGCTCGATCTTAATTAAAGAGAAAATCCTTACAACACTATGGTAACTCACATGGAATCGCCTTTCAAGGGGTGGGACCTCTTAATGTACAGGAGGGCTTCTATTAGGGGTAGAGAGCTGCAATTCCTATCAGCAGCTGTAAATCTTTCACCTTTAAATCGACTTGTACGTATGAATTTATCAAGCGGTACATACAGACTTATCGTTATAGCATTTTCTACAGCCTAAGGAAATTCCTTCCCAAGAACAGGGGCTGATAACAAGATAATACATATGATAAGCTAGAATCATCCACTCCTTTTCCCTTAGGCATCTAACTCTATATAAATTGTTGCTTAATGTCACCCTTATTTAACTTGGCATCTGCAACACACAAAAACCTAATCCACTTCACATACAGCTCTCTCAACCGTGGTTTCACCATTGCGCAGCATTACTCTATCAACCGAGATCAGGTATTACCGAACAAGCAGAGGCGCTGAAAGTGGCATAGAAAAACGCCAAGTCTGATAAAGACGGCTCAGAGAGCGATAAGACCACCACGGCAGAGAACAGCAAGGCAGACAATAAGGCGGAGACAGAAAATGAGACGGACGAGATCATGAGAGATGCGAACAATAACGACAAGACACCAAGTACGGGCTGAGAAAGCAGCCAGCACAGAGGCGCAACCGATGAGAGCAGGTACCTTGCCTACCCGTCATGTCAACGGAGCATCACTACATCGTCAAATCAATAGCTAAATTCAGCTGCTGACACCTTGAAGAGAAACACATCATCGTCATCCTCACGAGGGCTCCACGGGCATCTCCTTGACATTAATTAGTATGCACAGTCCCCTTTCACCATACTCTAGCATTCCGCTCACATTGACCTCAGGTGAAGATGTGCAATCTCCAACTACTGAAAATCCAGTCTGCGGCGCCAGACTATATCAGTTCCACGGGGCTATCCCACGAAGTCAGAGGCCCGACGAGATAAACAGCACTATCTCGGTATCCTATGCGCCTGTTCAAAGCGACATAGACGGTGGACGAAAAGACTTTATGTTTTACGCCCCTGCGGTCTTCACTAGCCGTTCACCTATTCTCATTCTACGCTTCCGGGTGGATGTCCCAAAAACCAGCACTGAATTCAGTCTCACGTCGAGCGACGAGGAGGACTAGCAGATCATGAATGCCGTCGAGGTCGAGCGCCCGAGATCCCAGTCCTAGGGCTGTGGGTTCGAGACATAAGCAAAGGAGACAAGTAAGATGTGTATCGAGGTTTCAACGCTAGGCGCACATCTCCAAGATGTACCTAGTGTAGAGGAGACATGGCCGGGATCTTGAAGACACGTAACTTCATATCTTCAAGATAGATAGGTAGCTGATCTCTGCCCACTTTCAAGATAGGAGATCTTCTAGGTAGTGAATCAATCATCTTAAACCATTATGCATCTTGCATTAGATTTTCGATGGCACGATTAAGAACGGCCGAATAATGGGGCTTACCGATGCTTTCGGCAGGCTTTCTGTAGGTACAGATAGAAATATAAGCAAGACTCTTCTGTCAATGATTACATTATATTATTATAACCGAGGCTTTGGATGGCATTTCTATTTACTTACCTATAATGTTCCCTTGTGATACTCCTGGAGACTGCGATGGAGTTCCTGATGTGCCACTCACGGCTGTTCCGGGTTGGCCCCTTGACATAGTACGGAGCTCTATAGACCCAACTGCCACATGTCTTCTTACCTAGCCTTGATGCTGGGCGCTTCTCTCATGTCCTAAAGAGGCTCTTGGAATCTCCACTTCACGACAGCGCCTCTTGACATTAATACCGATAGGTAATAACCACATGCCCTACCCTTGATTAGCGATATAAGTCTAGGGAAGCTTTTATCAGCTTCCTCTCCTCCCTTAACACCAATGAGTAAATCGAACCGAGACACAAGACCAGATTCGAACATATCGACAAGCTAACCAGGTCCAAGAGTAGGATATTAGAGGCTGC
The DNA here is from genome assembly GCA_022376535.1 of Xylariaceae sp. FL0662B. Lineage (NCBI taxonomy): Eukaryota > Fungi > Ascomycota > Sordariomycetes > Xylariales > Xylariaceae > Xylariaceae sp. FL0662B. The sequence goes on along the minus strand of JAJJKD010000031.1, from coordinate 199,316 downwards.
TCGATACCAGAGCGAAGAGGCGAAGTTACCTATTCTCTCTTCCGAGTCACTATCCTGGAGGCCAGTAGATAATACTATTGCAAAGCATCGTACAGAGTCAGATAGCGTATCCGGGGTCTGTTCGCGTTTACATGAGTAGTCAATAAGTGGGAATGGCGAGGCTGTGTTCATTAAGTACCTAGATAACACCCTCCGTTTTCCTCGACAGCTGAAGTGGATGTCGTTCCAAGTCTTGGTATAAACCCGCCGTTCGATGGTTAATCTGCTCGCCCCCCTTAGTCTACACCGAAGGAACTTTCTACTGACGAGGTCATCTACGTAGACACTAAACAGTACATACTATTGATATAAGGGTCAAAGACCGGTGCCGCGCCAGGCATTTACCTAGTAAAAATTGAGTGTATGTACCAGGCCTTCCTCCTCTCTAGATAGCTGAACCTTACGTCCACCAAGTCTCATGAACCCTGTAGGTATTTCAGGGGTTATGTGCATAGAACGGGGTGTATATATATATATATATATATATACTTGGCGCATAAGCCATTTCTCTAGATAGTTACATACCACATCACAAGACTACTTAGGCGCCTACACAAAAATATGCTCATCTAACTATCCTACTCCCCACATCTGCGCAAGAGATCCCTAACCGCCTCCTCGACCCGGCCGCCCGACCACCGCTTTCGCGAATCGGGCTCGACCATCGCCCCGGCAAGTCCGAGCACGTCCCGGACCACGTCCGCGTCGTAGCAGCAGCCCTCCTCGCCCGCCAAGCGCGCCTCGAGACGCGACGACGGCACGCGGCCCTCCTGCAGGCCCTGCAGCATGTCGACGCGCTCCATGGCCGTGCCGCACGGACACAGCATCTCGACGAAGACGACGCCCAGCGCGAAGATGTCCGTCTTCTCGTCGTGCACCACGCCCTTGCCCTTGGGGTCCGGCGGCGGCCGGTAGTACGCGGTGCCGACGGGCTTGTTCGGAGGGACGGGCGGTGGGCCGTCGCCGTCGTCGTCGCCGTCGTCGCCGTCGTCGTCACCGTCGTTGTTGTTGGCCGAATAGCGCGACAGCGGCATTTCGCCGCGGGCCAGTTCGGCGACGAGCCCGAAGTCGCCGATGCGCGGGTTGAGCCACCGAGGTCTTGTTGACGTCGCGGCGGCTTCGGATCCCGAGCAGGATTTGCATGAGAGGTCGCAATAGCCACCTTGGAACACCGCCTCGGGTGCCGAGAGGAAGATGTTGCCCGGTTTGATGTCCCGGTGTATGAAGCCTTTGGAATGGATGTACTGCAGGCCAGCGAGGATGGCGAGGAGGAGGTGCAGCGTGGGAAGGAGGTGGAAGCAGTGCCGCGGCGTAGCTTTGTCGTTTGAAGCAGGCGATATGTACTGTGCTAGTGTCATGGGGTACATCGACATCTGAATATACAACACGTACCCGGTTGCGTCGAAGACGGCCTGGCTTGGACTAACACTGTTGTTTAATGGGCCTTTTCCATCTGTGAATATATCGCTCGTGGTAGACATTGATTGCGTGTCTATAGTACTGGGGTGGGAGGCGGGTTGTTCAGACCACCCACGCTCAGTAGCCAGCTTATTATCTTTGTTGGTATCATTGAAAGACGGAGTATCTTCTCCGAAGACAATTCCCCCATCCGTGGATGGGGTGTCTTCTCCAAATACAATACCGGTACTCATGGATGGCTCGGCTGGGATTTCGGGCTCTTCGGTAAAGGCATGACTATTAAGCAGCAACCGTTGGCGCGGCTCCGAGTACTCCGTCGTTCTCTGATCTGGTGCATCGTGTTAGCAATGACACCTACCTACTGTTTTCAGCATGCTCTGATATGGACGGTGACTGGAGAGACGCCGACTAGACAATCTTGACAGGGCCAGCAAGACGCGTTATAAACGGATGATGGTATCGCCAATTCGTATAAACATGTATATAAAACGGATCTTGGTGGTGGGTGTGAGGTGCTGGCTACGCTCATCTTAGAGCTTACTCGAGGGAATCACAATGACAGACCCAACTGCCTCGTATAATAGAAGCAGGGTGTGAAAAAAGGACTTAGAGGATAGGGATTAAACTTACCATGACTGTCCATGATCCGAGGCGTTTTCTGTGGCTCCTCGATCCAAGTAGCATGATAACGCACAATATTGGGGTGATCCAGCTCAGCTAGAGCCTTCACTTCTCGCAGAATATGCTGCAATTCATCATGCTTCCCATCATATATTCGCTTACCAAGTCTAGGCGATAGGGCAATCTTCTTCACTGCATAGGTTTTCTCATCTAAGGGGTTGTAACACCGATAGACTTTTCCAAACCCACCCTTTCCTAGTAGAGCCAGCTCCCTAAAGGAAGACTGGTAATGACTTCGGGTTTGAGGCGGCTGAACAGTAAGCATAAGGTCGGTGGCTGGATGGGGAGCCAAGGAAAGACGGGATGACTGAACGAGCAACTCGTGCATGGGGCCGAGGAGGCTCGATGCGGGCGCTCGGGAGCTCGCGCCTAAGTTATCCAAACCTGAGAGATATTGAAGACGAGTGCTTTGGGCATTATCCGCGGTAGCGACAGGAGATATCAGGCCATTAGACGAAAGCGTCTGGCTCGCCTGAGCAAAGAGTCGGCGGGCAAGGGGCTGAACCTCCTTCGAATGCCTAGTGTAGTTCTTACCAGGGTCGGTTGTGTTGAGAAACTCGGCAGCACGGGTACGGTAGTAATCTTCAAGCAGGCTTGCAAGCATCATGTTACGATGCTCTTCTACGCCTTCTTGAGAATCTGAGATGGATACCGACTTGGAGCGGGAGGAGACACTGATACTTTGGACATCGTCCTCTTCCGAACTAACGTCTGAGGTGGACCGATCGTTGGCCCTCGAGTCTTTCTTGCCAGAACTCATTTCTATAAGCCGGCCTAGAAAGAGTCGTATCCGTCAAAGTGGTGAGGCTAGTTATCAGTTGTTGTGTTAGACTGAAATGCAGCACCATATCGATGCCACAACGGGTGCTGATGTCCCGCTTAAGTAAGAGCCAGAATCCTCAGGCATTGGAAACATGAAGCAGTCAGTCCTCAAAGAGAGGATGAGCTGGCCGAATGGTCATCCGACGATTGGTGCCTGGCGAATGAACCGACCACCCACCCTTGTCGCCCCGTTGATTCCGAGGTGTCGTTAAGGAGAGTTGCCACCGTGTTCCATGTCTTTCTGCCGCTGGTCTGTGCCGGTTACAGGGCAACAACAGCTGTCAAAAATCAACAAATTGCCAATTTGAAGATGAGAACACAAACACACACAGTTCAGTATGTGTTGGCAAAGGCGTCAATGACACCCTTCATAAGATGTCTAAGACGCCTAGGTGATGACTCTCCTTCAAACTCGGTGAGAGCAGATTCATCAATTCGCAGCTCAGAAGAAGCAAAGGGCGTGAATCACAGTGGACTGGCTGGGATGGCTAGTAATGAGTAGTAATCGCTAAAGCTTACTTACGTAAACTGAAGAAGGTTAGATATATGAATAAATCCTTTAGAATGATTATCCAGGTTACCAGCATGTAATTACCCATCATATCTAACTAACGTGCCTTATCAGATCTGACATTGATTACACCATTCGTCCTCACCATGGCGATACCGAAAGCCCTGGCTTTAAGACATTGTCGCCTGAAGTTCACTTGACCCAAGAGGGTCGAGAGAAATCCAACCTCTTAACGCAGAAACAGATATCTCATAGGGTTAATATTACTAATTGATTGTCATCTTCGTCTTCATTTCAAATCACTGGTTAGGATATGTGCAGGTGTCATTTTCCCACACCGACGAGATGACCCGCGGCCTGTCTGACGAGCAGGCCGCAGACCCGAAACAACCCAGCGCGGGCCACGTTTATCAACGCCATGTAGGACCGACGGGCTACGGGACGTTCGAGGACGCCGCCCACAACGACCCCGGCACCTGTGATCCCAGCAGCGACCTGGTGACGGCCGCCGAGGACCGCGACCTCAAGCGTGGGCTCGCGCAGCGTCATCTGTCGATGCTCGGGATCGCCGGCGCCATCGGCACCGGTCTGTTCCTAGGCCTCGGCGGCGCCGTGCAGAAGGGCGGTCCGCTCGGTGCCTTGCTCGGGTACGCCACGGTCGGCCTGGTCGTGTGCGCCGTGCAGTTCGCGCTCGGCGAGGTGTCGGCGCTGCTCCCCGTGACGGGCAGCTTCGTGCGCCACGCCGAGTTCCTCGTCGACCCGGCGCTGGGCTTCGCCGTCGGCTGGAACCTCGTGTACGGCAACGTCCTGTCGATCCCGTCCGAGATCACCGCCATCTGCGTGCTGTTCCAGTTCTGGACCACCGACCTGAACCCGGCCGTGTTTATCGTCATCTTCATCGTCTTGACCGTGGCCGTCGGCTTCGCCTTCGTCCGCGTCTTCGGCGAGGTCGAGTTCGCCTTCGCCATCCTGAAGATCCTGCTTGTTCTCTTTCTCATCGTTCTTGGCCTGGTTATCGACCTGGGCGGCGTCCCGGGAACGCCGCGCATTGGGTTCGCGTATTGGCAGAACCCCGGGCCGTTCGTCGAGAATATCGCCACGGGTGATTTGGGCCATTTTCTTGGCTACTGGAGCGTGATGACTAGTGCCGTGTTCTCGTTTGCAGGCGTGGAATCGCTTGCTATGGCTGCTGCCGAAACGCAGAATCCGCGACGAGCCATACCGGCCGCCTGCAAACGCGTGTTCTTCCGTATTGTCATATTTTATATGTTAGCCATACTCGTCGTTGGCATGCTAGTAGCGAGCGATGATCCCCGTCTGGACGACTCCTCCGGGTCGGCAGCACAAAGTCCCTTCGTCATCGCGGCCGCAGCCGCCGGGATCCCCGCTATCCCGTCTGTGGTAAACGCCGTGGTGATCACGTCGGCATGGTCCGCATCAAATCAGAGTTTGTTGTCTGGTACGCGCGTTCTCTATGGCCTAGCGCTCAAAGGACAGGCTCCCAAGATATTCCTGCGGACGACAAGTTGGGGTACGCCGTACATGTGTGTGCTTCTTTTCACGGCCTTCATGTTCCTCAGCTTTATGAGCTTATCGAATGGGGCACTGACCGTATTCTGGTGGCTGGTGAGCTTGACGGCTGCGGGCGTCCTGGTGTCGTGGTCGGTAATTCTTCTCAATCATATCCGGCTGAGGCTCGCGATGAGGAAGCAGGACATTTCCGAATCCAGACTTCCGTGGCATAACTGGTGGGCTCGTAAGTCGAGTCTTAGGATGCTGGTTCTTAGACTTTATCGTGCTAACTCTATTACTCAGTCTACAGCTCATGTGCTGGACTGTTCATGTGCATACTCATCCTCTTGACTAGCGGATTTGAAGTGTTTACCAAAGGCAATTGGGACGCCAGTACATTTGTGTCATCATACTTGTAAGTGTTGACGGTAGCCATATACATGTTCGGAGGATGCTAATTGTCACATAGGGATATTCCCCTTGTGCTATCAGCTTACCTGATATGGAAGTTCATCAAGAAAACCAAGGTAGTGTCGTTGCATAGCATACCTCTGGACGAGGCTTTTGGACAGGCTGATGAAATTTTGGGTGAACCGCCAGCCAAGAAAAAGGGCTGGGTACGCCTGGTCAGCTGGATATGGGACTAGCTGATTGCTGATAGATATAGACAACCTTATATCTACTTCAATACTGGATATGAGCTATGGTAACTTCATGGTAAGATACTACGGAAAGCACGCAATTTCATGATAGACATATAGTACACTAAGATGAACAGACATTACTACACGGTGTTGTAAGGATTTGGTTACATAATCATTCTAAGCAACTACGTACTCCAAGATCTATCTATTTTGATAACCCCTCACAACCTACACATATATATTCATCGTCAAAGATAATCCGGAGTACAATGCCAGCGGCTATGCCCAGCTTAACGAACCAATTCCAACGAGAGTACCGACTTGAGTTGACACTTTCCTTTCCTCGGCCACACGTGCCAAGACCCCCGAGACAGAAGGTTATCCAATGGCCCTTTCCATAATCTATACAAGGGGTTTGATTCGTTGCGGACCTCTTAGACAAATTAAGGGAAATTCCGTATCAGACCAATATAGTGACGACGAAGGCAGGGGAATAAATCTCACATATAGCCAGAGGGAAAATCAAACATTAAGTTAATGCTCCGTTAATTTTACTAATTGAGTTAAGGCAATGAACACAAAACAATGTACTCACTAGACTTATGTCATTGCTTGGAAGCATTTCCCTCCCCAACTTCACGGGTCATTCTCAAACAGTCCTCGAAACCCTCCCCTAACAGAACATTGCCGTGATGAACTCGCATTGCCTTGGACAAGGTTCCCCGCAATCTGGGGAAAGCGAAATGCACAATACGACTTGGGCCGAACTGACCACATGCTTCTCCCTCTCGGCACCAATCATATTAATAAATCCTCATATGCCGATCGACTATACAGGCGTCCAGAATGGGACAAGAAAATATGCGGTTGTGTCGTATTTTCAATGCCTACAAAACGCGTGGGCGCCCCCGGGCAGGATTCGCCATTGCGTGTGATCCCAGCACCGGATATCGCACTCTAGATCGAGACCAAGCGGAAAGTCATCACCATGGGCCTCGGCGTGTTGGAAGACAATCATCTCCCTCACGTCCCCGGTACGGCTCTCCTTACGGACGTCATCGAAGCCGACAACGAGCATCATCATCATCATGGCAGACTCAACACTTCTGCTCTGCGCCACGGCAAGGGGAAGGACTCCGACATCGTGCTTGTCCCACAGCCGAGCAAAAGCCCAAACGATCCGTTGAACTGGCCGCTTTGGAAAAAGGACTTGATGCTGTTTTTTATCTGTATCGATACTGCGGTTGTTGGGGCATGGGTGAGAATCCCCTTTCACTATCATTGCACTAGATAGAGTGGCATGTTGCCTTCGCCGGCGCAACCAATAATATGAATCACCAAGGCGAAGCAAAACAATCGCCGATTGTGGACTGACGATACTTATTTGTCTTTCTTAGGGTCCTATGATCACGCCGGGATTCGTGGAGATGGCTGCGCAATTCGGGGTTTCTTACAACACGCTCAACGGCGACTTAGGATACGGAATCTTGGTCATCGGGCTGTCGTGCTTCTTCACCAACTCCATGGCTGTCGTCTGGGGGCGAAGGCCTGTTTTCCTGCTCGGGAACTTGCTGCTATTTATCAGCAGTCTCGGGGCATACTATGCGCATTCCTTCGACCATCTACTTGCGTTTCGGCTGGTGGGTTGCATCGGAATGTCGCCGTTTGAAGTGTCCGTCTCTCTTACCCTGCCCCTCCCTCTCCCCCCTGAGACGATAACACTTTTCGTGCTGACCTCCTCCCTCACTCAGTCTGGTTACCAGCACGATCGCGGATATCTACTTCGTCCACCAGCGCGGCGTCAGGCTCGCGGCCTGGGGCCTCTGCCTATCCATCGGTGTCGGGGGCGGCACCATCATCTCCGGCTACATCATCGAAGGCCTCGGATGGAACTGGACCTACGGCATCTGCGCCATCATCTTCGGCGTCTGGATCCTGGTTCTCTTTCTCTTCTGCCCCGAGACCGCCTACAGGCGCGACGACGACGATGTCCTCGGCACAGACCTCGGAACAACCGCGCACGACAACGCAGCGGACCTCGCCAGGGACGACAGCGAACCCAAAGCCGGAGATGAGAGCGAAGCCCCCGAGATCGAGGTCGAGGTCGTCGAGCGCGCCGCCACCGATAATACCTCGTATTCCGCTGCTGCTGCTGCCGAGAAGAAACACACGTGCTGGCACGACCTGAAGATCTACCACGGCCGCGTCTCCGACGACCCGTTCTGGAAAGTCCTGGTCCGGCCGCTGATGATGCTCATCTTCCCGCAGGTGCTGTTCTCGTTCCTGGCGTACGGGCTCACGACCTCGTGGCTCGTCGTGGTCGGCAGCGTGCTGGCGCAGATCTTCGCGGCGCCGCCGTACAACTTCAGCGTGTCGGGGGTGGGGCTCGTGGCGATCGCGTCGCTGATCGGCGCCGTCGCGGGCGCCTTCGTATCCGGGCCGGTCGCCGACCGGACGGTCAAAGCGATGGCGCGGCGCAACGGCGGCGTCTACGAGCCCGAGTTCCGGCTGGTGCTGGTGGCGGTGGCGTTCGCGCTGGGCGGCGCGTCCTTCTTCGGCTTCGGCTGGTCCCTGCAGGTCCGCGACCCCTGGATCGCCCCCGTCGTCTTCTACGGCCTCCAGTACTTCGCCGTCGGCTTCATGACCGTCGCCGTCTACGGATACCTGACCGACTGCCACCGCGACAAGGCGCCCGAGGCCTTCGCCGCCATCAACCTGCGGAATATCTACTCCTTCGGCATGAACTACTTCATCTCCGACTGGATCAGCACGCAGGGGCCCAAGGAGGTGTTTTGTATCATTGGCGGTGTGCATGTCTTTATCTGCCTTTGTGCCATCCCGATGTATATATACGGGAAGCGGTGCAGGAGTTGGACAAGCCGCGTGCCCGTGTTTCAGAAGGTTATGCACGCATAGAATCGCGTAGTCTCGATAGATAGAAGGCGATATGTGGCGGTAGATAGGTACTACAAAGTTAGTCCTGATGAACATAAATACACACGGTTAGAACAAACCACAGACGTTACGCAACTTCGACAGAGCTACGAGACACTGTAGATATCGAGTATTCGTGTTAGGTAGCTACCTATTGCATCAAGCAAAGAGCGCATACCTGCTTGCACACCCGCTAGGCTTCAGTAGGTAGACGATCATTACTTTCCACTCAAGCCGACTCCGCCTCCACCGCATCGGCCATCTTGCCCAACGTATCAAACTTCCAATCATACACCGGCTCCTCCATATTCCCAAAGACGGCGCCCGCCCGCGCGATCCACGCCGACTTGATCGCCGCCTCGCGCGCCGGGTAATGATCATGGATCTGGCTCTGCGCCGTCTGCAGCACCTGCCCCTTCTCGACCCCGAACTTCTCGCGCGCGGCCGCGAGCATGTACGCGAAGTTGCGGGGGTCGGGCTTGTACGAGCCGATCTCCTCGGCCGTCAGCACGAGGTCGAAGGGGACGCCCCGCAGGGGCCCCGCGTTGGTGGCCGCGAACGACGCGCGGTCGACGTTCGACAGCACCACGAGCTTGAAGTGCGCCCTCAGGCGACGCAGCGCGTCCACGGTGTCCGGGAACGCGGGCCAGGCGCCCACGGAGCCGCCGAAGGCGCGGCTCTGGTCGGCTGAAGGCGTGGGCAGGCCCAGCCGCGCGGCGATCTGCGGGTGGATGGTGGTGAGCACCTCCGAGTACAGCACCGCGGGCGTCGCGCGCTGCTGCGCGGACTCGAGCTCGTAGATGAGCCTAAACAGACGTCGGCGGGAGAAGTCGTCTTTGCGGTCTGGGGGTGCGGTGGCGAGCAGCGGCTGTAGCGCGGCGAGCATGCCGGATTCCCAGTCTATCAGCGTGCCGTAGACGTCGAAGCTGAGAACGCGGAAGTCCTTGAGGTTTGCCATTGCGGAGATTTTGGATGCCTAGGTACAGAGGTGTGTATGATATTGAGAAACCGTAGTGGTTGTAGTGGATAACCGGGTTTGCCGAGGATTTGAATCATACATGTTCTAACTTACCTACCTATGGCGAAACTCGCGTTCCATATATATGTTTACCTACGGGAGAGCTCCCGAAAGACTGAGTAGACAAAGACAAAAGGGCGCGGTGGAGATGAACGAGGTAGTAGCCATGACAAGCCGATCGTCAACCCATCACCGAACACTTATCCATAATGGCGGGGTCATCATCCATGTATGTAACAGATGCACCGTTGGATGGTTGATTAGTCAAATACCGGCTTAGCCCGATAGGAATTTGAATCTTAGAATTAAGCCAGTAACAGCTTCGCCTAGATCCATTTTGGTGTTCTATTGATTAGACGTGAACGTTCCCGTCCCGCAAGTCATTTCCCACGTTCCCTATGGAAAGGTTAAGAAATTCGTGGGCAACCATTGTCCACGTCTACAAGTTGACGCTGGTTTTTCCATAGACATTCGATGAGCTAGAGACATCGAAGGCCTTTCGGTTGTTGCATGAGTAATGTGATGAAGTTCTCTCCGAAGACTCACTCCCGATTACACTCAATCGATAATCAGGTTAAGTACGACTATTCGTGATCAAAGTGCCTGATGGCACGAAAATTAGGGGAGCATAAATGAGTGTAAAGGATGACTGTATGGCGACAACATATGTCAAGGAGAGATACTACCTATAATTCATTTCTTCAGACCCTTTGACAACACATATCTATTACTTATAACCCACGGCCTTGACGTTAGCTTCAACCATTTCATCCCTCCAATAGTAAACGTTTACTGAGCCAACCTATGATGGATTTGCTATATGGGCTATTCAGAATTTACAATATTTGCGGTCGAATAATGATATTAGTAATAGGAAATATATCGCCATGCTTTCCCGTTAACAACCCGTGTTATTTTAGAGTGAAGAAATAGGGGAGGAATTAGGTACGTTGAAGACTATGAAAAGGGGCAGCGGCGAGGATGTTTAAATACAGATAATTGACTACGTGATGATTAAAGCGGAAGATGTACGCATGGAAATTTTAGAAGCTAGACTAGATTCTTATAAATCCCACGATTCAATACCTAAGTGCATTCGCCTAAGCAGCACGCACTCAGATAGGGGTTTAACACTATGATAGCCCCCATACGGGAGTCTAATTAGCTCTTCGAGTATTTTGCATTGCTTATTTTTCTATGCTTCTAGTTGAGTTTTTATGAACGAGCTATATCTAATAACCAATCTATTCTCAAAGAACTCCGGTGCTATGCGTAACCACCCATGCCGTTTCTCATGCAAACATATACGCCCATATACACATGCACACATACATACATCTTAGACCCTCCGCTCTACCACGCTAGTGTAATACCCACATCCCTCAATCCTTGCCTCAATCCTGTGATAACGAAAAAGTACGAGACAGCAGCGGTCCTATACTCCCATAAATGCCATCATACACGCCGCCAAGCCAGCCCTCGGCAGGGCCGGCCCTCGCGACGATGCCCAGGCCGCCCGCGGCCCAGAGGCCCGCGACCAGCGCCGCGACGGCGTGGATGCCCCACCAGGCGCGGCGGCGGCTGCGGCGCAGCCTCTTGTCGACCGTGGTGCGCCACCAGTCGACGGGGGGCGCGAGCCCCTGCCACTTGGCGGCGCCCCAAACCATGTGGCCGACGCCGACGCCGAGGAGCAGCGCGTACGCGAGCCAGGGGACCGCCGCCGGGCCGTGCCGCGCGAACCCGTGGCTCACGAACTGCAGGCCGATGATCGACGAGTCGCCCTCGGCCAGCACCGGCAGCACCCGGTTGATCCCCACGTGCGACGCCAGCAAGCCCACGAAGGCGTACCCCGAGGCGCTGACGTACGTCAGCGGCGGCCAGGCGCTGTGCCGGATGGAGAGGGTCGAGGAGGAGGAGGGGGGGGAGGTGGAGGAGGAGGAAGAGTCGGTCAGGGCCCGCAGACCCGGCGTCGCGCCCCCGTACCGCTGGATGTTCTGCCGGCGGCGGAGCAGGCGGACGGCGAGGCCGGAGGCGACGTGGGCGGCGACGGGGAGGCCGACGAGGAGGGGCTCGGTGAGCGGGGTCTGGTAGAGCTCGCGCGTGAGGAGGAGGAAGGGCTCGGAGTAGGGCACGGACTGGTAGATCAGCGGGAAGAGCGAGGTGTTGGCCAGGTGCAGGCCGGCGAAGAAGCTGAAGGTGTAGGAGGAGTAGCGCTGGATGCGGGTTACTGTATACATACATGTTAGCAGAATGCACCGATGATGGGGACTGAAGAAGAATAAAACAAGAGTGAACATGGAAGTAAAAACAAAACCCCGAAGATATAAAAAATAGAAAGTACGCACAGTAGTATATCGGGCCACGACGGCTCCCACTTAGCCCTAGGGAAGAGGTCGAGGCGGTGGAGGACTCGAGTGCGTCGTCCGGTAATGGTGGGAGCTCTTTTTCATAGATGGATCCGTCGTCCATGGGCCTTGGATCGAGGTGAAACATGGAGATTATGGTCTCCTGCGAGTCCTTGCGACGTAATGCACGAGGATCCGACTCCATCTTGTGCGTCGAGCCGACTTTTTTATTTATTTATTTTTAACGACGCTCTGGTTGTGTGCCTGTGAAGTTGTCAAAGGGTTGGGGGCCATCTTATAGGTATTTTATACCGCCGAGAGGTGCATACGTAGTTGGTGGCTCCAGGCGTTAAAGCTTCTAGCTTAATAAAGTAGGTACCTGTATCTGCCTGTTTTAGGGTAGCTTATTCTGCCCCGCGACAATCTAGATTCGCTTTCATACACCATGATCATCTTCGCTCTCTAACTAATCACAACGATCCTTTTACAAAGCAGCAAAGCAAGAATTCTTGTCAACAACCATCCTCTTCCCACAGGTGCCGAAACCATCTAGCTTCTAAATATCCTCACGAGTAATCAAAAAAATAAATTAGTGAATACCGGTCAAGATGCCCCCAGTAAGCTCTAATCCCCATCGTGTAAAGCCCACCGAATGACAATGGCAATCTGACCCGGGCAACTCGCGCAGCGACACCAGACCCTGCCGCCGGCTCAGACGTCCTCGGCCCGTGCCGCGATGCAGTCCTTCTACTGCGACCTCTGCTCGAAGGGGTACTCGCGCATGAACGACTACGAAGCCCACCTGAGCAGCTACGACCACAGCCACCGCCAGCGCATGAGGGACATGAAGCAGATGGTGAAGGACCCGACCGCCGGCGCGCGCGCCCGCAAGGCTGAGGCCAAGGCCGACGGGCTCATCAGCATCAAGCTGGGCGACTCCGGCTCGAATGCGAGTGGCGGTGGCAGTGGTGCTGGTGGTGGTGGTGGTACCGGCGGCGGTGGTGGTTTCAAGAAGGGCGGGTTCAAGAAATCGGGGTTCAAGAGCGCGTTCACGCCCGTCGGCGGCGAGGAGGACGAGCCCAAGGATAGCGCGAAGCCGGCGGCGGACGCGGAGAAGGAGAAGCCTATCCTGAGGGATCTGAACGCGGAAAGCGATACGGAAGATGAGGGATACGAGGTCTACGATCCAAGGTTTCCTACGGATTGATGACGGGGTTGCGGCCATATGGTAATAATCATTCTAGCATCGCGATGAGCGATGTACCTACGCGATCTACGCAGCCACGCCGCGCCGGTCTCTCAAATCCGGCGAGCTCCAAACAACGAGCCGCAGTGTGATACCAGAGAGGACATCTCCACAGCCACGACACGCCTTAGCCTGGATTTGTAGCTAGGTAGTGTACATCCTGATGGATGTGTTGCAAGCTGTCGGAGAAGCTGCGCGTCGTTCATAGGTTAGCATGTCACAGGCTAGATGAGTTACATCTGACTATTTCGTGGGTGCAGACGCGAGTCTGGGTATTGGCAACAAGAGCGCGATTCCAGTTGAAGAACGCGATATCTTGGACATAGGTTAATAGCACGAGAACACCCAATCAAGCCATCGAAGCGACATTATGCTAGCAATGGATACATCAAAGTCATCGTATTTTATTAGTCATTTCTACAGTAGGCGGTATTCCTAGCCTCCAGCACCCTCATCATCTCCAGTTAGACTCATCCATCGCGTAAATTCCATCCAATCCATCAACATTCTCAACCAACCGAACAAATGCAATCCGATTAAGTGATCACCACGCCAGAATAGTTCCTTAGACCGCCTGCTACATCAACATCAAGATCCAATCCTTCAACCTCCTTCACGTTCGCGCAGTAGTTCTTCCTCGCCTCGTTCCTCCAGGGACCGATGGTGACGAAAAAAACGCAAGATTCTCTTCAGCAAGAAGATGGGGTTACAAAAATTCCCTACCCGGCCGAGGCCAAATAGGAGTGGTCATAGTATAGTTTTCAACTAGCAAAAACACGCACTCGGATTGCTCCTCACTGTGACGCGTAAAGCCCGTGCACTAAGATGGGGAAGAAAAAGGAAAAGAGAAAATTCTAAGAGGGAGGCAGAACAGAGAGGTTAAATAGTGTGGCCCAGGGCGGTGAGCACAATCACCTCTGATTCTGCCGGTGGGGGCACAAACATCGGTGTTTGCTGCCTGTTGTTACAAATTGCACTAGTGGAAGGCACGCGGGCACGGGAGTAGATGTACCTTGGTATTTTGAGGGACCGTTTGCGAATTTTGAACCAATCAGATCCACGAGAACGGCCAAATGGAAAATACATAGGTACAACAGAGAATTTAACCTTACCTAGGCTCAGATCATCAAGGTTTAATTTTGATTTTATATGCTCCGACTTCCAATAACTGTCATTGACTGTGCCTACCTTAGGTAAAGTTACATTATCTAAGTAGAGCGTACCTTCCGTATCCAAGGATTGAAAAAGTATTACTCAAGCAATAGATGGAGGCTATGTTGAATATGGAGGCTATGTTGAATGGCCTCATAAGCATCCTTGTTGAACCTAGGTACTTATTCAGAAACTGCCTTCCTGCCGCTACATGTAACTTCCGCCATTGTATTCCCTCATGACCACAATTTCCACTTGCTTCCAGAACCACCGAGTAAGTGCAGTTAACAAATAGGTAATGATACGTCATAGTCGATTTAGGTAGGCGGACAGAAATTAAGAGAATGTCAATATGCAAACAGATATGTGCATACTACAAATTCGTATCTTTCTTTACCTTTGCCTCGATACCATTCTTTCATGCATTGGAACAAGTATCCGTCAATAAGCCTTCTGCCTGGTCGACTTTTTATAATAGATACAGTAATATTTCCCGGTTAGCCTTATCAGCCTGTATTATTCCATGCAGCATGCCGGCCACATCACATATTTTTGGTATAGATCACGGCCGACTGTGTGACTTTAACCTAGAGTGAAACCCTCCTTTGAATTTGCCTCACCACGGTGACTTGGCATGGCCACCAGACCGCCATAATGACCAGTATAGAAGCTTGACACGTCGGATGGAAATAGTTATACGCCTACCGCCTGGGTGTGATTATTGAGTGCCATTAAGTCTTACTTTAGATTTGGCGAAGACATCTCACGGCTTATGATGTTGAACTAGCATCACCTTGACCCTAGATGTAAATGATAAAGTTGGTCTCATTATATTAAGCTATACCGTAAAGTCGGTATCATAGTACCTAGTATTGAGTCCTGCGTAGGCCAGAGGCAAACGGTGCCGTTCTGCGAGACTTTCCTTGTAACACGCAATGGATTACATATCTATTTCTGTTATAGCAGGGCGTTAACGTTTTACAGTAGGAATTGTTGATTTATTCCTTCCTATATTCACCCAGTACAGAACCCAGGCAGTGCCGCTCTCACATGGGTAACCTCTCAATAGCTAATATGAAAAGTATCAGACTAAGATTAAGTTCATCTCTATCTATGAGATTTAGCTCAAATTCTCACTCATGGACAAGTTAAACTCACGAGTTCTCACTACGTGCTCACAGGGAAAGTGAGTGACGGTCTTCTGATAGATGTAACAGCTAATAAATACAACACACAAGCCGCTTGGTAGATATCTTGTTTATCAAGGCATTGAATACATCTTTATGGGCAGCCATAGTTGGTGTCTATAATACATATTAAGACCATATCATTAGTTAATATTGTTTGAAGGGCTGGCAGGGCGTTGTAGCTTTTAATCTGAAGTAGAAGTCATAGTCACAGCTTTGAAAGGATTTTCGACAGCATTAATCTCGTATGTGCTTCTCCGCCCTCTGGGGCTTGCTGAAGAGCATTGTTTCAGCTATAAGGTTCTAACGACATTGTCGTTGTCAAGAAGTTCTTCCAGCTGAATAATACAGCAACTAATAATTAGGTAAACATGCTCAGTAACGTCGCACCTGTGGTACTGATAACACAAGAGGATTTTATTTATTCCCCTTGTATAACTTAGTTACTCTTGTATGAATAATTTGGCTGACGCTGCTAAATCATGTATTAGCATCAACCCGCCATGATCATTAGGCATTGTATCCCTCCAGCTTTCTCATAACAGAATGGTATCGCAAGGTTGGCAATACCCAGTGACAGCCATAACCAAATATGGTCTAGTACTAAACCATCGCAGTGTAATCTATGTTTGCCAGAATAAAAATTCTGGGGGACGTTAGACGAGGATGCTGAGGAACTTCGGGTCAAACTTTGAGCCTTGATTTCGGGTAATAGCAACCGACTGTTTCTCAGACGAGGCCAAAGAAGACTGTACGTAGACGTGGGGAGAAAATATAAAGAGAACCAAAGTTTCCGTCGACTTCTCTCCCGCGTCCACATCCACCAGCTCAAAACACAACTTCAGCCATTCAACCTACCTAGTTTCCATACATTCCGGTAGGTATCTCTCAAGATGCAGGTCAAGGCCGCCGTTCTCTTCGTCGCCGTCCTCCCTTTTGCCGGGCAGACCATGGGCAGCGCCCTGATTGCCTATGACTCCTGTTCGTGACCCCCATCCCTCCTCAACGTCCTCGAGACCACAGTCCCCAAGCTGACGCCTCACCTCCATCTCTCGCAGATTACGCGTGCAACTGCCCCATGAACTGCAACCACTCTGAATTCTCTAGCTGCGAGTACTATTCTCACGACTCGGTCAACTCGGTTATCTCTGGCAGTGGGTGATACCGGACTCACATACACCTAGTGTGCTAGTCAGCTGACGCTGTGTGCTATAGTGTGTCTTTACGTTAAACGCGCGCTCACTTGTATCGCCGGCTAGGTGGCCCGGACTTCTCTGGGGCGTGCAGGGAAGTAGTCACATCACTAGGCCTCTTGAGATGTCCATAAAAGCGCACGAATACCTAGCATGGAGAGGTGGCAGTGGGGAAAAGGGGTGGTTCATGCAAAATATTCTCATTTTGGCTAGTAAGTGCCATGGACAGTATTGTCACAAGGTTATTTTTGATGATTATCATTCTTTACGAGGTCTAGTATTACACAAAATGCTCCACGGGCATCTGTATAGGTAGTTTGCTGTACAATATTAGGCTTCGATGTCATCTGCGTTTCTCTTTATTCTTAGTCCCTGTCCTCAAACTCATAATTGCCCCAGTCAACGTTGTAGTAGTCTCACCTGGCCAAATGGTATCTTACCAGATCTGCTGGTGCAGGTTACTCCTTTACGTGAGATAGTCTTTGAATGGTATTGGAAATTGAATCATCAGATATATTCGACAATAAATATTTCAGAAATGATTAAAATGATCACAATGTTGATTAGCTTTCACAGCATAGCTGCTTCGATTTCAGTTTCAGGATGTACACACTCTTTGAGAAAGCTGCGTTTGTGGAAGCTTGAATTTGATGAAAACACATTGTTAGCAACCCTAAACTATAGACTATGAGCAACCTTATATAGGGTCGTTGTAGTTCAAATATAGGATTTTCTCTATAGACTTTTTACTTTACAATTAGTTAGTATATAAGTCAAGACGCACTTTATTCTACGCACTTTTAAAATTGGCCAGAATAATAATGCACTCAACTCAGCCAACAAGTTCCACCCTCCACGTGTTGCAAGTTGTGTAGATACATCAACATAGTGTAATTCATGAGATATTGGTTAATGTACATTAACAAGGGCTACATAGAGGTTTCTATAACACACAGCGATTATGACTCCACAGTTTGCGATACTCTCCTAGCCGCCAGCCAACTCGATCATCTACACAACTGTCAACAATCTAGCGCGTGTATATATACACATATGGCTGACTATAGTGCCGAAATGTTGTTGTGGGATGAATATAAGCTGAACAGTCGGGGTATATCGTAGCAACGACTCCAATCCGAGAGATTGTTCCACTGATACATGCAGCTTTGGGGAGTCTATGATGTTACGGATATCTCATGACAGTCAAATGTTACATGCGGATAAGCCACTTAGCCCAGTGCCCAAACGTCAATTAGCGTGCACTATATGTACTGTAATAGCCAATCAAATCTTCTGTATACCATCTACGGTAAGTTTACTATCACCTTCGAAGTGCATCGCTATTTACTAGTTTATCAAAGTATCATATGTAATTTACTTCGATAATACCCTTTCATCAGTCTAACGTTATATTCTTAAAGTGTAACCGATAAATTTCCATTATCAAACATGCCATCATACTTGCATGGGAGTCGGGTGAGGCCGGCTATAATCAAGAAGAGTACATATGTACGTCATGTCCGCTTCAATAATACGTCATTGTTGACTTACAAGCGGAGGCTTCATCCAGTTACAAAATCGATACATGTAGCTTCCAATTGCCACCCTCTGTTCTCCTCAAGCTCTATATTTAATTTGTCAATTCATGTATTCTTCAACTCCTAACATCTTACAATTCGACAAAGTCTCCTAATAAATATTAACTATCACCGTATCCCTTCCTACCGACGTCTACATCATCCAATAGGGTTCATTCGCTACTTGGGAGCAGCAATGGCCGAGCAAGATCGTTACGAATCCCATCTAGGAGTGAACACGGACAAGGCACCTAGTTTGCCAGCGACCTCAGGTGCCGAACAGGACCGCTATAGTAGGTGGTTTGGCAGAAACAGAGTTGACCAAGTGGAAGAAAAGGTGCAACAGAACCTACCCCGGAGATCCGGAGCCGAACAAGATCGCTATGAGGGGTGGTTCGGCGGAGATAAAATGGACAAAGCCGCCGAAGCAATAGGGCGACATCTGCCTAAGGGCTCTGGAGCTGAACAGGATCGATATGATGGTTGGTTTGGCGGAGACAAGCTTCCTACGCGGGCCGACATAGAGAGATTACTACCAAAGACCTCTGGTGCTGAACAGGATCGGTACGAGGGGTGGTTTGGCGGCGATAAACTCTCAACAGCTGGAGGCTGGTTCGGCAGAGCCAAGGACCATTCTACTACGGACCAGTTGAATGAGAACCTTCCAAAACCCTCCGCAGTCGAACGGGACCATTTCGGTTCTGACATCAGACCCGACAGCCATCCTGCTATCAGGCTTGGAGCTACGACATCCACTATCGGACTTATTCAGCATGCACTGTTGCCATCTTTTAGCTTCCACGCCGGCCTCGGTGCGATTGCGTACGGAGTAGGGCGATACACCAACAACGCAGAAGCCAAAGATTGGCTGTGGCCCAGCGGTCAGGTTGCCAATGCTTGGTGGAGTGCCGTAGGCTCTCGTGTCCTCTACGATGGACTCTCTACCTCGGCTGCCTGGGGTTCTCTATCATACCAGCAGAAGCTTCTCCTCACGGGGGTCAGTGCCTGGGGTGTCCGTCTCTTCTACCGTATTGCCAGCCGTCGCTTGAGGCGTACTAAAGACGACCCCCGCTACGACGCGGCTAAGAAAGAGCCGGGCTTCTGGAATAAGGCTTTCCTTCGCACGTATCTACCCGAAGCTGCCTTGCAAACTTTCATTACTCTTCCATTCACCCTTCCGTTCCGCGCTCCTGTCGCCAGCGCAAACGCTTCCCCCTTCCCTGACTCCTCTGGTATCTCTCACAGCTTGGCTATCTTCTTGTTCACTGCTGGTTACGTTCTTGAGGTTCTTGCAGACTACCAGTTGGAGGCTCATAAACGGATAGATGGGGCCAATCTCAACCGCAGCGGCGTATGGAGCATCGTGAGACACCCTAAGTAAGTATCATATTCCTGACATAGAAAATACTCAGTACGTGCTAATCCCTTGCAGCTACCTGGGCGATGCACTACTCCACTTCTCATTGCCCCTTCTGCTCTATAGCTCTGGACAACTGCACCCACTTGTGCTCCTCGGGCCCGTTGCCAACTACGTCTACCTCCGCTTTATTGGCGGAGATAAGGAGATCGAGGCATATCAGGAGGACCGCTACTCGAAGGAGAGCCCTATAAAGTATCGACAGATGCAGGAGTACAAGCGGAAGAAGAACAGCTTCTGGCCCGGTCTGCAGGAGGTTAACAACAAGTGGCTGTGGATCGTTGCTGCCGCTGGCGCTGGTGGCGCGATCATTGAACGGTCGGTTCGAGCTTACCTGTAATCCTGTGGTGAATCAAAGCAAAAGAAGACTAGGAAAATAAGTTCATAGGCCTCGTGTCTGGAATTCTGTAGTATTATAATAACATGGTATCAACTAAAATAAACAGAATTATATGTACACTCATGTCGAGCATTTTCACGCTTACCCCTTTTTGAATTGCTACGAACAAGCCGTCTAACGACTCAATCCTCACAATAATTCCTTTATTCTCGTCAAAACTATGTACAGTATGGAGTTTATCTATTACCAATATGTCCTAATTCTATCTGTAGTCTAACAACTCATTCATCGTAGTATATTCTACGTTCCGCCTTTCACCGCCCTAGGCCGAGATGCCTTCCCCCTCGCTAAGATTTAGACAGCTCCACCCTTTTCGCAGGAAGAAATACAGCCGTAGCGATACCCTTATCGTTGAGCTCAAACACGACTCTACTCACGGCATCCTGACCAAGGGAGTCAACATCCTGCCATGTGATGCAAGTGGGCGTTCCCTGGTCCACGGGCGCGTCTCTGTCCTGCAGCACCGCAACGAATTGGTGCTGCGTCTTCGTCCGCACATTAGCCGGATAGAGTCTAAAGTCGAGACTCGCAAGCTTAATTCCCTTGGCCGCAGCCGCCTCAGCACGCAAGTCCGCCCCATCCACCACCAGCTCCTCGACAACGAGCCCCGGCCCCTCATCCGAGACGTTGAAAGCCGCTCTACTACCGGTGCGCCCGCCAGTAGCAAACCGCCCCGCGTACCGCGCGGCGGTCTCCTTGACCGCCAGCTCCTGCACCTTGACCAGGGCGAGCGACACGACGTCGGCGTAGACGTTGAGGTCGGGGTTCGGGGCGGCGGCGTCGTGGGCCAGGATCGCGAAGCCCAGGGCGAAGTCCGGCGCCAACCCGAAGTAGCTGCTATACGGCCCGATACTACCCGTTTTCGTGAAGACGTCGACGATGATGGACGAGTTGTTGATGTTGGTGGCCGCCTGCGGCGCGTGGTAGATCTCCCACGGCCGCCCGACGCCGTTGCGCAGGTTCGACGTGTCGGCTACGGGTTGCACTAGGTACAACATCCAGAGTCAGCAATTGCTGTTTTTGGTGGGTGGTTGTGGAGCCTCTGAAGGAGGTTACGGGAGCAATGTGTTCGCGCGAATTCCCAATTTGGCAGTGTGTAGGTATTC
The DNA here is from genome assembly GCA_022376535.1 of Xylariaceae sp. FL0662B. Lineage (NCBI taxonomy): Eukaryota > Fungi > Ascomycota > Sordariomycetes > Xylariales > Xylariaceae > Xylariaceae sp. FL0662B. The sequence goes on along the minus strand of JAJJKD010000031.1, from coordinate 178,113 downwards.
ATGAGATAGTAACAGAAAGGGTAAGAAAAGGAACTCTGGAATTTACTCACTCCAGCGGCGCGTCTGCGCCGGCGTCAGAAGTCGCGACGACAGCATCGCGTTGCCGGCCCGAGCGAGGTCGCGCGCGCTGCTGTAGAGAGAGAGCGCGGCCTGCTCGCCCTTCGTGGAGGTGGAGGTGTTGAGCGATTGCCCGAATAGCCGGGGTTGGGCCTTTCCGCGCCCAAGGAAGCCGGTCTTTTCCAGGCCCAGCGGATCGATAATCGATTTTGAGAAGATGTCGGCGAAGGCGCCGTGCTTGCGGGATTCGAGCGCGAAGGCGAGGAGCTGGAATGCCGCGTTCGAGATTATGGGCGTGGTGTCTGGGAGGAACAGCGGTGCTCGTGAGCCAAATGCTTTTATGAAGTCTGCGAGGCGAGATCAGCCGGTGGATTTGGATGGGACATTTAGATCGTGCTCTTACCCGTCTTGTTGCAAGGAGCGTCCACTGAACACGCGTAGGCTAGGCTTGTCAGTACAAGTTCATTGTGAGACTCGGGACTGCGGCTCTACCCACAATCCCTTGCAAGGCCGGACATCTGAGATGCTAAAGCTCCAATGGTTATCTCATCCCAGTTCACTTGAGGTACGCCGTCGAAAGAAGATATATTTTTCGCGTGCTTGAGTTCCGGAAGAAAGTTCGTGATCAGGGTGTTCCATTCTCCGTCGCCTATTTCGGCCAACCAGGCGTACACCGTGAACAGTTGTGTCAGGGTCCCAACCGGAAACCGAGAATCGACAGTGACGTTCTCCGAAGCTTTCACCGCAGCAGCTGTATGTTGATACTCGAAAAGCACGGGGTCCTCAGCCGTATCCTTGTCGCCGGTGAAGAGTACTACGGAGAAAGACGTCGTATTGGGCGTGACTTCTCCAAAGTCATCGCTTTTGCCTGTCTGGACTAGTTGGTCGAAGACGGCGGTAAAGTCTCTGGTGAGCGATGCGACTTCTTCCGAAGCCTTGTCTATTGTGGGTGGCGGGACGTATGCTCTGAGAAGAGGACAAGGTAGATACGAGTCGGCGCTCACGGCGGCCGCCGCAAGGGCAGTGCTTAAGTAGAACGAATGTAAGGAGTGCATTATTCCGTATTAGTTTCGACGACCCTAGTACCAAAGAGAGGAAATGAAACAGACAGTGAGAAACTGAGAACCAGTTCCAGGCCTACGAGTCTAGCACGGGCAGCCCATGGCTTTATTTACAATTTCTGCCTTCTTCAGTAAGTCGTAGGATAACACACTCCCAGCTCTTAGCCTTGTCTTTTCCTTAACATAGTGTAGCTAATTACATAGGCTCCATCCAATCAGAGAACCACCATTCTGATGTATGAAGATCATCTCAGATTTCTGTTACCCAAAACCATGTACGGACCCCCACTATCGAAGATATAAGCCTCAGGAGATGTCAGCCTCGATTACTAGTAACAGGTGTTGAGCTAGATGTTGAAGGAATATTCCATTGAATAAGAAATAGCCCTGTGGCCCATAGTGCTATCGATATAGACATGGGTATAGCCATAGATCTTAGTGGCGATTCAAATGATACATGTTCGCGTCCCAATACGCACACATGGTGATATTTTACCTACGAGAGGCTGTTGTGACTCGTGAATTGGACTGATTAGCTAACTAGTTACAATATTGACGGAGACACAAGTCCTCTACACAACTGGACGTGGTACCTACGTAAAGGAGGCTAAGCGCAACGCCTCGTTGGGATCATCTAAAATTTTAGGTACGGGGTTTTCAATATATGTAGTCTATTGCTCTCGTAATCTGTAATTGGAAAACGTGTCGCTCCGCGCTCCGCTACAAATAAGCAACAGGATCGCCAAGATAGATCTCAACAGCCTGGGTCCGCGCCACGCCGGCACTTACCGAGCCCGGGACGGTGTCATCTAACCCAGATCGGAACCGTCTCCGCTAATTAAAGATTTAGCGCCTACTAAGGATGTTATAAATAGTTTGTATGAATATACGATCCCGATACCGAACTTGTAATTGCGAGTTTAGGCTCGACTGTGCTAAGGAGCCGACAGCCTCAAATTGAATTAGAATAGGGGTAGGAACTTCGTTTACCGCAAAAGCTGCGCTCATCCGAGTTTGGAATTTCTTTCCTTGTTAATGAACATAGGGTTGAACATTAAACATTTAGCCCTGATTGCAAGATTGATATGCTTGTAGAAAGTACAGAATGTTTGGTGTCCATTTGTGTCCGTTTAATACTAATGTCAGCCTCTAACTCTCAGTACTTCTAGTGTTATGTTCTTATAACAGCTTTGATATGATTGAGTGTCCAAGAAAACAAAAGAGATTGTTTTTGGTAGGTATAATCAAGAAACAGCTAACAGTTGAGAGAAAAACAAATAACCAATGCTGGAAACTTCATATAATTTTACTATATAGCTTGAACCATGAAATACTTTCATTATTACACATTCACCATTTTCCTTGGTCCCACTGACTAACACGTGTCATTTACTTAACAGAATAGCCCGCGTGATTGTCCTCGCAGGCTTCATTCACCTATATCTATCATACACGCATTCACTAGCAGGGTGACAATATAAGCTATGTATCTACGTTCCAAGCACGCCATTGTTTCCTACCTAGCTCAACTTCTATTTCAACCTATATATCCAAAACTAAAGACTCGAAAGATTTCTCTTTTCATTGATGTCCTTTAGCAGAGTCTCGGCAACGTCTCTAATTGGCACCCACCGAACGAAAACTTCTAAAACACAATCGGCAAGATAGTACCACGGGAACGACATATATCGCTAAGATGTCGTCTTCCACCATTATTACGACTGGACATGCTGCCACCACACACAACCGCCACCTATTATCCCTACCATATGAGATCAAGGTTGAGATATACAAATATATCCTTTATCCATCCGAGTCTCCCACCGACGATCAGAATTTTGATACAACCTCGCCTCCAGCTTCTGGCGTCGTGGACTTCCTCAGTGTATGTAGACAAATACACGACGAAGCGACACCACTCCTCTATAAGAAGATAACCATTTCCCCCCCTCTAAATTACTGGGTCAATTTCTTCGAGCGAATAGGGCCTCGGAACACTGGACTGATTCAGAATCTTACCATCCAGTATGCTCTCCCCAAGAGCGATTGGTTGGACAGTCTAAGCAGTACGAGAACACACGCCGAAAAATGGAGACGCATCCTCGGAAGTCTAGCGAGACAGAATAAGGTCGATACTATCAGAGTAGAGATAGCGGCTGACGAAAGGACCTATACTCGGAATGAGATCTATGTCGACCTCACATTTCTCAAGCACTTGTCTCGTCTCAGCAACGTTAGAGAAATCGAGCTCAAAGGCCCCTTCAACCCTTTTTGGGGTCTCTTTCTCCATCAGAGGCTCGGCTTTATCGTTCAGAGGTACCAACCATGGGTGACATGGTGTCGGCGATGGGTATTGAGTCATTGGATGTTGATCAAGCCGGAACAACTGGATTTAGACGATTTAAGGGGATTTGTTAAGGCCAAGTTGATTGATGGAGTCTACGATGAGGAGACTAGGAGACGACGGCCCCGGCGCAACTACTTATAAGCGGCGTAGTATGTTAACGCCGTAGAAGGCCGATATCCTTCATTCTCATCTCAACCGTCCTTAACTCAGACTGTTAGGCTCTTAGGCTCTACCTTGTGTAGCCAGTGTGGCTGACGTGGCTTCGCTACACCTTTGTCCTTCCCTGGGCAGTGTTTCGTTCCTTGATAATATCATCATCCATCACTCGCACCAGAGCGTCAGACCGACACCAAAAGGAGCCTCGAAACAAGATAGACGAATAGGCCGATAAAACTACATCTTACAATCCTGTTGGAATATATGGTGGCTGGTGTGTGAAATACAGGTAGCTGGACGTACACCTGTGGCTATATAGAAGGAAGATACCCTGTTAGCTGTGATACAACACCCTCTACCACTATCATTAATATAACTAATGTACACACTCATAACCTGTGTATCTATTATAACAAATCCCGTGTTGTAAGATGCCCTGCCCCTTCTTAGGGTTTTACCTTCATAAGAGGTGAGCAGACAGTGCTGACAGACTTAATCAAAAGCGGTGGGCTCGCTGAACGAGCGCAGGAAAATGAAGTTTATTAAAGCAGAGCAGTCTGAACGCTCGGTGGCGGCCATCGCCACTAGGCACGAGGATTCTGACGATTGTCGGACGAAAGTACTATAGCTTCGATACAAATACATCATGGCGTTTTACACAAGTGGCCTCTATTTGACGCCGCTTGAATACCCCGCAGCCATATATTGGCCATTTTTGTATATCCTGAGTCATTGGGATGCGTCCCGTCCCCGACCAAATCTTCCACGCTAGGCCCATCGTCACCGTGCATGTCCACGAACACAATCTTTTTCCCTTCTAAAGCCTTTATCCGGGCCACTACTTCAGCCTGCTCGTTAAAAGCCCTAACCCGCAGATCGATCGCTTCGTCCTGGTTAACCAGCAAGCTCGAGAGAACGACAGTCGAGCCGGGCGGGGCATGCCAGAGGGTTTCCAACAGATCGGACAGGCGTTTGCTCGCTTCAGCCAGCTTGTAACCCTGTAAACAATCGTTGGAGCCGGCGTTGGCAGTAAAGATGTGTGGCAGCAGCTTTCCTACCGATATCTTTGCTTTGGCCTCAATTTGGTCGATCCTAAACCCTCGCCAGCCCTCATGTTCGTTGTTACCAAATGGACCAGTTTTACGAGACCCGACCATGCAGACATTAAAGCCGCAACCATGGAGCAGTTCGAGGAGGGCCTTCCGATACCCGTTCTGGTCAGAAGATCCGACGCCGTGCGTGATCGAGCCCCCCAATGGCATTAATCGAAGGAGGGGTCGAGGCCCAGTTGTTGACGCAAATTCTGGAAGAAAAGCGGCCTTTTGCCAGTGAAAACCGCATTTGGTGGCTCGCGACGTACGACCGAGAGCCGCTTCCCAGCCAGAACTGCGTGGCAGTAAAAACATCATGGATTGTCGTAAGTGTAGAAAGAATGAGCGAGCGGGCAACATCGAAGGTGAACTGAACCAGGGTCTGGGACGACACGCCGACAGGAAGACTCTCACTCTTACTAGTAGGGAAGCGAGAGGGATCCACCCCTCCGCCGAATATGCTTATGCTTCGGCGGAGCCGCTCTCAGTTATCATTCCGGCAACTGCATGCATATTTCCTCCAGTGTCTTAGCTATTTACATTCGTGGCCGGCCAGTACATGACTTGTGAGGACTCCTCCCGAACAGCAGCTTCCAAGAAGTGCAGACCCAAACACTGGCTGGGACAGCAGCTGTTGCAACGAAGGCTCTGGCCAAGGCACATCAGCCGCTGGCACTAATCCCTCTGTGATGGTGAGACCGATTTGCGGGACATAACCCTGGGGGCTAGGTCCGCCTGCTACATCTGGTTGTGACTGAAGGTTAACTTTCATGTGTGCCAGCAACGTCGACTCCACTACTTGGACGTGTTGGCAGTATTCTTGAGCCACCATGTTCCCTGCCATCTTCAGTTGGTCGAGTAAACGGGACGCCTCTTCGTAAGAGTCCCGATCATGTCGACTGCCTACACCATCTAACAGACTGGAAATGGCGAGGATCGTTAACGACGCAAAGAGGTGTTGTGTGAAGAAGCAGTCGAAGGTTACGAAAGTGCCATCAATCCAAGCTCGTTTCAGGAGCCCTATACAGTGATGAGCACACCGTATGCATGTCTGTGAAAGAGCCGTGGCACTGGGAGGAACCTTCAATGATGGAGTAGATGCGTCGAAACGTGAGGCCGCAATTTGGGCTCGCAGAGCGTGCAGTAGCAGTGGCCGAGTAGCCAAAATCACACACTGGGGGGTGGGAATTAGCTAGGTGTGGTGTAGATTAGTACGGGCAAGGAGAGGGGCCCAACCTGGTAGAAGCGCAGATGAAGCGAGATAACTTTGAGCTCGCGAGGCTCGTCCATAGATTCGTCGTCAATCTGCAAGGGGGGAGGTAAGTTTTCAAATCAGGGCTGGAGATTTTTGAGGCAGCCTTGGACACGGTTTGAGAGATTTGCACATGTGCCGTCGGCTTGGGTTCGGGCGCTATAAACGGATCGGATGACGGTAGTTAGCAGCCCAGCTAATTTGATGTTGGCTACGTGATAATCAGAGTCACCATACTCCTCAGTCAGAGTAGATGAAGATATATCGGAAGGAAGGTCGACACCAATATCATCGTCCTGAATTGTAGGCGGATGATTTAGGTTCGACGCACAGAGACGATCAATGATGTAGGCAGTCCAGAAGAGACGCTTTCGATGGTCACGAAGCCTGGCATCTGGTAACTGAGACTCCGGAATATTAAGATGCAGGCCGATGACAATAGCAGCACGCATGGCTGTGCCCGCAAAAAGGTACGCACTGTATCGTCGGTTCAGAGCCATCGAGTAGAAAGACTGACGAGAGATTAGTTCCCGCCAAGCAGCATGGATCATAAGACTGACCAAGAGAAGATATAGCTCAACGGATTCGACTTCAGGACGCTCATCGAGATATCCCAATGCCTTCGATGCTTGTGCAAAATATGCCAATCCAGGGAATCCACCAGCACCGATAGACTTCGTGGTGTAGAGCTCCCCAATAGCAAACAAGGCCCAATACCTGCAGCGCAGAATCGGGGCACCACGGCTTGGGTCGCGACTGATCTGTTCCCAGCCATCGGCTGCTACATGTCGTTGCACAATGTGGTAGCAACGACCGATGTATTTCATGGCGGCCTCGAGCAGAAATCTGGCGCGGGAGGGGCCTGGCCAAGGTGTGTTGGCATCGGCCAGCAACATCAAAGACTCGTTCGAGGCGTAATTGAGTCGTAGAAGGTGGGTAGGCTCGGGAACCGCAGGGTCCGTGATGACTTGGCGAAATCGAGTTGCGAAGGCGGCATCGGCAGCCTCGCCGATAAGGACGGGGCTCTTGAAGACATTCAAGCTATCGAACCATGGCTCGATGCTGATGGCGGGACTCGTTTCTGTCTCGTCGCCAGCTGCGTCTACCGATGTTTCTGGGCGAGTTTCTCGAGGCGAAGGGAGGGATTGTTGTGTGACTTCTGGGGGAGGGTTCGTGTTGTCGATGTCATCGTTCTCCATGGCATGGCTGTCGCCTGACTGCGAGCGGGCAACGCTCTGTCGCTTCAGTCTATCGATCTCCTGAAACAAACCATCAAGGAAACTTAAAATACAAAATATTAGAAACAGAAGGTCACGACAGAGATGGGGTGCTCGGTCTGGACCATCGACTCACCTCTGTGAGACCTTAATAGTCCTATTCCTTAGAGGGTACGAGCATTCATCTGCTTTGTCAGACTGTTGACAGTTCTGACATGGACGAACGCCGCTGCACTTGACCTTTTTTTCGTGGCATAGGAAGCAACTATGAAGAGGTAAGTCGGGTAGGCAGTCAGGCATGGGACGCAGAGTAACGCCCACGAACGACTTACGCAGTAACCTTTCCGGCCGGCAACATGCTCCGAGAGTCTTGGGCAACACCTCCAGGAAGTATTGATTCTGGCGTTCTCTGCATTTTGCCTACTGATGCCGAACGTTCATATCATCAATCAAAGGTTTGAGGGAGCCGAGGCTGTTTCCAACCCCTCACAAAGATACTCGCTTCGTCTTTCAGGATTCTAACTATGTCTGTCAAATGAATACGAACTGTGGCTCATGACTGTAACGGGGCACCTACTCTAGCTGCCGGATATTCTGTCGTTGGGTGGTGAACGGGCGAAGACCACAAATACCCCAACGTACTCGGCCACTTCGCAACCTACCGGATATGAATAACTCATGACCTCGGAGGGTTGGAAACTCGCCGAACTGGCCGCGAACCGGTTAGTCCAGGACAACAGTCTCCGGAGGCACTTTACCGGAAACCGGACTGGGCATTTATGAATTATAAAGTCTCGACAATCGTGGAGAAACCGTGCTAGGTTCCTATTTTGACCACCCAAGACATCGCATTTCCTCATAAATATTCCAGGCCGATCAAAAATGACCGTCAGCTACTCCCATCACGCCAGCACCCGCCGGCTGTCGAAGGCCGCTGAAGAGACTGCAGCCATCTGCGTCAAAAACCTCGATAACTGGGGCCCCGCCGTTAAAGAGATCCAGACGTGGCCCGAATACGAACCCCAGCCCCTACGAAGTTTGCCGCGGATCGCGAAAATCCTGGGCCTCGGCAACATATTTGTCAAAGACGAGAGCAAACGGTTCGGCAGCCACCTCGGTTCTTTTAAGGCTCTTGGGGCACCATTTGCGGTATATCGGATCCTTGCCGACGAAGCCCAACGCCAGACCGGCGTTCGCCCTTCATCGGCTGAGCTTCGCACCAGCAAGTATCATCATATCACCCAGCAGGTGACCGTCTGTGTCGCGACGGACGGCAACCAGGGTCGGGGACTCGCGTATGGAGCCAAAATCTTTGGGTGCCGCTGTGTCGACTATATCCACGGTCATGTCAACCCCGGTCGTGCCATGATGATGATGGATCTTGGCGCTATTGTGATTCGAATCGATGGAGAATACGAGGCATCTGTGAACCGAGCTAGAGAGGATGCACGCATGAACGGGTGGCACTTCGTCAGCAGCACCTCCTGGACTGATTTCGACCATGGCATCCCCCAGGATGTCATGAATGCCTATATGGTCGTTGTCGAAGAGGCTCTCAGTATGCTACCAAGCCTCGCGGACATCACCCATATATTTGTGTGTGGTGGCGTGGGCAGCATTGCGGCGGCGGTCTTTCTAGGCTTCTACAAACGCTTTTGCGAGACTCAGGCAGTAGGCAACTTAGTCAAGTTTCCACGCTGTGTCGTCGTTGAGCCGACCGAAGCAGACTGCCTATTCCAGAGCGCAAAGGCAGGGCAGCTGCGTCTGAGTGATGGCACTCTCCGAACATTGATGGCCGGGCTTGCGTGTCGGGGCCCGTCTCCTGCTGCTTGGAAGATTCTGGAGTGGCTGACCAGCGACTTTGTTGCTGTCCCCGATTCTGTTGCGGTTGATGGGATGAAAGCTTTGGCGGAAGGCAAGTACGGTGATATTCCTGTTGTTTGTGGGGAGTCATCAGCTGCGAACATGGGCGTTCTCTTGAAGGCCAGCGGCGGCAGCACTCTGCGCGAAAGGCTTGGTATTAACGAGCACAGTCAATGCGTGATCTTTGGCCTAGAAGGGGCAACGGATCCCAAGATCTACGAGGAACTTGTGGGCAAGTCGCCCGAAGATGTTTTCGAGGCACAGGACGAGTTTTTGCAGCTGCATGAACGAGAGGAAGCACAGCTGCCAATAAGTCACGTTGAATCAAGACGTAGCTTATAAGGAAATTATGCAGGAACTCGCTGTACTGATTCTATGAAGACTTTGATGAAGGTGTGGTGTACGTGACCTTGAGTTATACCCTGTCACACCAAACTGATAGCCGCTTAACATGACATGACATTCCGGCGACGCGTAAAAGCTGTTACTTAAGAGTAAGCCCCTGACGACGCGCTCCGGCGACTACCATGACGCGTAACATTTGGGAAGACCACTTGCAATGTATTGGAAAACCTCTTTAGTGTGGCTTGGCCGGTGAAGGAGAAGGAGAGTTCAACCTAAATCCAACGAGTAAACTAGTCTAGAGGCTATATCTTAGAGGTGAGCTGAAACATCAATCTCTACATCAGTTCCTAGCGGCAATTGTTTCACAGCAACGCAAGTCCTGACCTAAATATGGATGTGTAAGTATGAGTCGTTCATCGGTCGTACCGGGCGCCATTCACGTACTGGCTGGACACTTCTGTTGAAAGCCTTAACGTAAGACTTCGTTCATTCCAGCATAGTCGGTCATATCAGCAATAACAATGTTGACCATGACCTAACGGTATGACCCATGTCACCCACCACCAGTCCCTGAGAGTAGAAGGGCTTCGGTGGAGGGGCTCCATCGGTACGAACTTATTTCTTCGACAAGGCAGGCATCTTGGCTGTTGTTGGCGCGAATTGACGAGTGAAGAAGAGCTAGGTTGAGTTGAGGAATCTTGACCAATGACATGGTGGTCAAATACCAACCCAGAACGGGGATCGGGCATTTTCCCGATGCATCGCAAGTCAGCTCGGCCGGATGGTAGGTCGCCGAGTGCAAAGATTTGGGTGTAAATCAACCAAGTCGTCGGAGTCAGAGCGCCACCTCCGAGATCGACGGAGTATTGTGAGAAATCGGATCAAAATCGTCTGACATAGGTAACGACACAGACCATCTGGTAATGGTGTCGGAGTTGTCCGCGTGGCCCGGCCCTGTTGATAAATCTAGAGCCAAATACACTACCTAGTCGGTGCTTGAGTGAAGATTTTACATGTTTTTTTACTTAAACGCAGCCTTTATTGTATATTGTCCCGGGACCAACGACTCGCAACTGATTACGTCATCCGCTATTATTGAAATAGATACGCAGGTTATGAGTGTGTACATCAGTTGTATTGATGATAGTTAGAAAGGTATCACAGGTAAGGAGGAGATATCCTCCTATATAGCTGGGATATAGCTTAAATAACAAGTTAAAGGAGTGGCCGATCCCCGATTCCCGGTTATTCAAGGCAAATAACTAGAAACTAAAAGGGCGCAAAGTACAAGAAAAATGGGCCGCCAAATCCATTCACTATGAAGGCAGAATATATATTTTATATCTGAATTCTGTAACTTGAACATTCTTCACATTACTAAATTTCATTTATATTATATAACGTTTGCAAAAGATGGCTAGATCAGCTGTTGAATTAGACGATCTCAATGTCAACTCTCTCAATACAACAGTCGAACAGCGTGTAGCTCAGCCCAGTGGTATCGACAGTGTCTCGGGGCAAGACTTCTCCTTACCGCCAGTTGATACGGGTAAAGATGCCTGGCTTTTCCTTGCAGCATGTTGGACGGTAGAGGCTTTAGTCGTAAGTCAACCTTGTGGCGGAGATTTATCTATAGTCTCCATAAGTATGTAATTCGGTCAAATGCTTACCATAATCGTCGCAGTGGGGTTAGTAGTTTTGAAATAACATACACAGCAAGCATGAGATTTAACCAGGGTCAATACACCAGGTTTCGGCTTCTCATTTGGCATTTTCCAGGATTACTATAGCAATCACGAGCAATTTCTAGGTGCTGGTAACATCGCTGTGATTGGCACATCGACATTGGTAATACCTGTCCACCTGGTCAACGTCCCGTATATCAATAGCTAACATGACGATACCAAAGGGAATAATGTACATGGGAACCCCCATCGTTATAGCCTTATGTCGCCTTTACCCCCGAACGGGTCGCTGGTTTACCCTAGCGGGACTTCTGGCAGCTTCTATTACGATAGGACTAAGTTCTTTATGTACAACAGTCATTCAACTCATCGCTACGCAGGGTGTCCTTTTTGCTATTGGTGGCTGCTTCGCATACTGCCCTTGCATTCTTTATATCGATGAGTGGTTTGTCCAGCGAAAGGGCATGGCTTTTGGGATTATGTGGAGTGTAGCCGGGTTCGGGGGTGTAGTCTTACCCTTGCTTTTTGAGGTGCTTTTGACGTCTTACGGATTTCCTACAGCCCTCCGTATTGTGAGTAATTTCCGAATAGTCTTATCTTTTTAGTAGCTTGTCCCTTTCTGTACTTGAAGTTTCCAAATGAGGTTTGTTCAGAGCAGAGGACTCCCAAACAATTCCTATACACTCTGCAAAGGATATCTACTGACTTTAAACATTTTACAGTGGGCTGGAATCTTGGCAATAATGGCGATTCCTTTGTCTTTCTTTGTTAAGCCGAGATTACCGCCTTCTGCTGTCACGAATTTTCGGCCGTTCAATATCCGTTTTGTGATCTCGAAAGGATTTCTCCTCCACCAACTTGCTAATATTGTTCAAGCAACGGGCTATTTCCTGCCGGGAATTTACTTACCGTCGTTTGCCCGGGCTACCTTTGGCACCTCAACATTTCTATCTACGTTAACATTGTTACTAGTGAATATCTCAGCAACGATGGGCTCTGTTATAATGGGATCAATGACAGACAAGTTGCAAACGACGACATGTATCGTAATTTCGGCCATCGGGGCTAGTACAGGAACTCTTCTTATTTGGGGGTTCTCCTCCTCGTTAGGTGTGCTCTATGCTTTCTGCATCTTGTATGGTTTGTTTGCAGGATGCTGGACTTCGATATGGCCAGGCATTATGAGAGATATTGCGAAACGAGGCGAGCCCGAAGGCCAGCATTATACGGATCCTATTATAATATTTGGGTTATTATGTGCTGGACGAGGATTAGGAAATATAGTATCGGGCCCCTTAAGCGAGACTCTCGTGAAGGGCATGACCTGGAAAGGTCAGGCTATTGGCAGTTATGGCAGTGGATACGGCCCTCTAATCATTTATACTGGAATTACCGCACTTTTGGCCGGCAGTAGTTTCGTTTGGAAACATTTAAACTTGCTTTAAAGAAATGACTTTGAAGTAATTAAGGCCGTGATCGATGAATCGGCTGGCTGGCTTTATAAGGATTAGAAAGTGATTTTAATTTATATTAAAAACCTTATTAACAATTATCCTAAAAAAGACGTCGGATAATTCTATGTCCAATATTATAAACGGGTTATCATCCGCCCAGGCGTACCAGGCTGACAACCCTGTTTACGAACGAGCTCCTTATTAGAAGCGAGAACACCTTCGAACTTAGGCTGGCTGATAGAATGATGGGATACGGGAGATGGGCTGTTGCTGAGGAAGTTAGTAGACAGAAGGGTAACCTATTTCAAAGTGAGGTGGTTAGTACGATAAGCACTCGTCTAATATATGTGGTTGAACCTCCCAGCGGCATCAATACCTGTGATCTATCTATTGAAAACAACTAATACCATTGCTGCTATTTCAACGGTGCCTACAGCTTCTGTTCTATGGCCTAGTTCTCTCCACGCCTGTAATAAATATCCACCGAGTTCGCTCTAATTATCTGTATTATGACGTGAAAAATCGGAGAGGCTGGATTTTAAGTAAATTTTCTATCTCCTCACTATCTAGGGTAATTATCGTGCCTAGAATATTTCATCCATCTCATATCAACTTATCCACTACTCTGAAAGACTTCTAACAGCTAACACCATCTATAAATACTGCTATCAGGTCTGATTATTATAACCCCAGCCTTGCAGCTAGAATAACTGTAACAGCGCTCTTAGACGTAAGTCTAGTCGTCATGTGCGCCTTGGGGTTTCTCATCCGGCAAAAGCCTGCGAACACACTTATATCCCCTGAATTTCCGTGCGGGCAAGTTTTCTTCGAACTATAAAAAGGACATGGTCAGTATCCTACAGTCTCCACAAGATACAGACAGATATTATACTGCTTACCATCTCGTCGATTTCTTCGAGTGTTCGGCCTATATATTGTGTGGTCAGTCATAAAGCCTGTTTCCTAAGCCAAGCTCACACGTAGTATGTTAGGTTTGCATACTACGCTTGCGGACAAATTCATCCTAAATAAACTTACCTTTGGCTTCTGGTAGAAAGAAATATACCCAGATCGCGCCCACGATTGCGCTTGGAAACCAGATATAACCATACCGTGGACCCCAGTTCAGAGAGTCCGGATTGATAAAATCTACAGACCGAAGTCAGTTGCCGTACGGCTGAAACTGCGATGTAATGCCGGAAGAATGGAAAGGGTCTTCGAAAGGCAGGCAACTTACAAGGTGCCGTGAAAGTGGTAAGCCATGCCGCGAAGAATCCGACAGCTGCTCCCAGTCCGAAGGTATAACTACGGAGTCGTTGTGATGGGAGCTCGCCACCGCTTACCCAGGAGTAAGTAGAAACCATCCCCTGATGAGACGATTTGTTAGCACTCGTTAGTAAGTAGATGACTAGTATTTTATCCCGATATGCTCACATTATAACTCATCATGTATAAGCATGATAAGGCCACGATGACTTGGCCTGTGACTTTTGTCCCGGGATTTTTGTCGTAAACCACCGCTACGATCAACTGTAGAATACCACAAGTAGAAAGTCCACTCATCAAAAGAACGCGACGACGCCCATACCGAACCACGATTAAAGAGTTAATGACGAGTGCCACTAGACCGATCGCACTAAGCACGCAGCCCATCGCAAAAGGATCCGCTACTTTGGCCATGGTGAAAAAATACGCCTTGTACGCTAGAGAACATAATCAGCAGACACACTCACCAAGTTCTACCTCGGCGAGCTCTTACAGATGATGAACATTGAACCTGTAGAAGCCTGTAGGGTCACGGCGCAAACTGAAAGGATTGTCCGTCTCCTGTCTATGGGATTCTTGAACATGTCCAGAATACCAACACTGCTACCAAGTTCACGCTCTTTCTCGATCGCAACCTGGATCTCTGTGGCTTCAGTGTCAACGTCGGCCCCAGTTGGCCTCAGGAACCGCAACGATTTAACCCCTTCGTCGATGCGGTCCTGCAGTATCAACCAGCGAGGCGATTCCGGAATGAAGAACATGCTAATCGATAGGATAAACGGTATGATATAGATGACTCCCAACGGGATCAAGTAAGCCGATCGATCTAGGCGAGATGCCGTGGCCCAGTCGACAATGGTGCCGATCAAAGTGCCCTTAGAAACCGCATCAGATATAAGCAAGCTAACGAGAGAAACAACCCCCTGGAGTCACCTACAAACGAGGTGGAGAACTGGAACACCGACAAGAACAGCCCGCGGTACTTGGCCGGGCTGCTCTCCTGGATGAACAGCTGCGAGAAGGTCATGAAGTAGCCGTTGGCGAGCCCGTTCAGCAGGCGCCCGAAGTACAGCGCGCCGATGTCCGTCGTCGTCATCATGACGATGTTGGAGACGACGCAGCCGACACACGCCAGCCATATACATGTCTTGCGTCCGAGCTTGGCGGCGGCGAGGCCCGCGGTGGCCGAGCTCACGAACGCGCCGAGCGTCATCAGCGACGAGATCAGCTGCTGCCGCACCGTCGAGATGTTCCATCCGATCGTCGTGTTCGGCGCCTCGTGTCCGTATATCTGCGCAGGGGCCGTTCATATGTATGTGTCCCCGGCACAACGACACGGGTGCTGGGGTGACGTACCATGAGGAACCCTGGCATTGCTTGTAAACCCCCTATCTAAAGCACCTCGAATTAGTACTAATCGACATTTCAGGGGAGTTTCAAGGAATCATTCCAGTCGTGAGAGTTTCTTTAGAACTTGAATATCCCTGAACATAGGTACTCTTCCAAGGAATAGGTAGTGTGTCGCTTATGCCGTAGACAAGAAGGGCAATGAATAATTCCGACTTATACATACCAGACCAAAATCAACACCATATTGAAACGGCGACAGGACCATGAGGCCACAAGCCAGAAAGCAGCGCCAGTGGTCGCGAATCGTCTCGTCTTGAACCGCCATCGTCCCTGTTGATACCTAGTTTCACGCGCAGACTTCTCACCAGGCTGAGGCCTGAACAGCCCACGGAGGGACCACACAGGCAATAAAGGCCCTCTCGACGATATTTGCCCACGCACGAAAGGATGGGAACCCTGTAAGTGCCGAAGAGCCCTCTGCCATGGCGGGGAGCGCCAAGCGATACTGGCACCCCGGTCGGCCCGTTTCCCCAGGTTGGAGAACGTGGAGGAGAGCGCCTATAGTATGGATACATACTGCAGTAGCGCTCTCTCCGTAGGTAGCCTAGACCATTCATTCAGGCTATTGTGGTGTGCCTCTGGGGCCCTGGATACTACCTAGATACTGCAGTAGATGAAAAGATCGGATTTATCCAAGATAGGTAATAACTGTCGGGGAGCGGATTCCAGAACGCTTCTGTGAACGGGAACCATGGGCAAGGACACACAAAGCTCTCGCGAATTTAGGGGCTGAAGGTAGTTATTAGAATGGGGACGTTTATAATCAAGTCTGTGAGATGCCTCAAGACTGGGTAGTTCTGGATGATACCGAGATTCTATTCTCTAACTTGGCAATGGGTCCGGAGGCAGGGGATGTACATAGCACTAAGGATCAACCGCTACATTCTCGTTGGAAAGCGTAGTATACCTACAAAGCTGGGTTAATCGGATACCTTACTATTGACATAGAGGTATGCCGTGACAGAACCGGTCTCAAATGTCTACTCCAACCACGCTGGTCTAACCACAGTTATTGTATATCAAACTTAGGACATAGTTTAAGCTACATAACCCTGGTAGTGTCAGGATAGATATTACAAATGGATAGGTCCCATTTTGGCTCTTGAATCTCTAACACATATCAACTGGTTTCAAAGATTAGTTCATATTTTGCTGATCTATTTCATTCAGGTAATTACGCCCTTTAAATCCGTATAGGCTCCACACGCCCTGAACTGTCCCTTCGTTCCTATATATATATATATATATATATATAGTTGGTATGCCGCGATTATCTAGCGGATACTAGGTACATGACCTAAGCACGATATCAAACAGGCCTAGACTCATGCCCTCATCACTAATGAGACGGTTATGATCATAACAAGATTCCCATCGAAGTCTACACGATAAACGACTCAGATAGCCTTAAAAATATCTTATGCTATAGCAAAGAGGAACGAGAATGCGGCGGTCAGGCTTGTGTTCGACTGCAGGGTGTTAGATTATAAGGGTTCAAGGGGGGGAGGGGGGAAGATTGCAATGCTGACATCCGGATTTCGTCTCGTAAACTTAAGCACGTCAAAAACATGTTTGCTTGTTGGCAATTGAATGGGCTTTCAAAATATCTTATGGAAGGGTGAGTGTAAGTGTAACTACCCACCTACCTACCTACCTACCTACCTACAATGCAGCGTCAAGTCAGTGTGAATGAAGTAAGTAGTTAAGTGGTTAAGCCACTTGAGTTACAAAGTGAGATAGGTTCGATACCAATCAGCGCTATACAGTTATTCGCTTATGGCTCAACTCTTATATTTCAACTTCAGTCACCTGTCCAAACGACAGATAGAATTTTCCAATCACAAACTTATACGGGGACGGTAGATATAAACATTGTAGTTGTGTCGTGTCATAAGAGACGTACGTAGGTATTATTCATCATTTTCAAGTTTACTCTCTGCTAGGGCAAATCGCTAGATGTGATTACTCCTAGCGCCGCTCATGCGTCTCTTTCCACGAGACTCGACATGGTCACAGGCGGCTCTGCGTGTCTATCAGCATCCATGAGGTCCACGCTATGTGCACGGCTAGTAGTCGTACCATACGACCAGATTAACTGGGACCCCCATATAGAGAGCATCTCGGTGAAAAGCGAGAGATGGTAGGATGGACGCCCGCGAGGTTTACGCTATCCCTACACATCCTTCGCGTAAAATAGGTCCTGACGATGCGACTAATCTCAGTGACAACTCGTCGCGTCGAACATACTTAATCACTGCCGTCCTCGACTTCCTCCACGGTAACTCTCTGCGGGCCCGTGGGAGGCGGTGATGTATTATCTCCAGCAGCCGTAGTCCTTAGGTAGCCTTCCTTTTCTAGCTGGTCTGCCTCTTCCGGCTCCATCAAACCGGCCCGGCCTTTGCCCTTCTCCATCTTCATGCGAACGGCCGTAGGCACGAACGCACTGACGGCCTCCTTTCTCAAGTCTCGTACCACGGGCTTGGCCTCGTACACGGTCTTGGGTTCGGCCGGTGCAGGCGGTGTCTCCTGCCGCTGTCGCTGCTGTCCGTTTCGCTCGCCCAGCGGCGTCTCGTTTGCGTTCCTCGCCGCCTTGCGCTTCGCGTACCATTTATCCATCACTTCCTTTGAGATGGGCGGCGGCGTATCCCGCGGCATCGGTATATTCCTGACGTCGTCCGGCACGTCGCTGTCGTCGCTGCTGAGGGCATCATCGCCGCCTCTTCGCCTCTTGCCCAGGACCCCGTTGCCCTGGCCATCACCCCTGGGACCACCGCCGCGACCAAATGTAGGTGCCTTGTCGCCTAAGGCCTCTCTCGCCTTGTTGACCGCCTTCAGATCGCGTTCTAGCCCTTCTAATACGGTCTCTTCATGTTTTGTGAGTTTGCCGCCGCCGGAGGCGATCTTTTTCAGGTCGTCTATTTGCTTCTGTATCCTCTCTGGGTTCCGTTTCGCGAGCTTCTCGTTTCGACGGTGTACGGCTTCTGACTTTCCTGCGAGGAGATGTCAGCGTTTCGCGGTAAGAATTGTTAGGGACGAGCACACACACCTCTCTTGACGGCTTTGGTCTTCTCAGCTTTACGCTGGGCTTGCACGGGATTGAAGTTGCGTTCCTTGGGCATGGCGATCGATCTCTGTGTAGATTAAGTGGTTTATGACAGTAGTTTACTTCACAAAACAAGAGTTGGCTGTGGGGTAGCAATTGCTAAACTAGATTTCGGTGGATATGTTAATGGTGATGGTGCTAAGAACGATATCAGCCTTGCGCCGGTCCCCAGTGGAATCTTTGCACAGTACAGTAAACAGTGGAGGCTGGCAGCACATTAAACACACTAAAGGACTACACGTAGACACTGTGAGCAGCGTTGGATACCTGCAAAAGACGGGGGAGTACAGTGGAGATGTGCTAGCTTGTTTACTGTATAATCCACTACGGCTCCATAGCCACGGCTGCCACGGCTGCCACGGCAAGATTAGCGGGAGATTGGTACTACGTAGTACCCCTAGTAGTGCTGTGGTCCCGGCTGCAGGTAATCTAAGGGGCCCCCCTGCCGCAGGGCGTTTCGAAAGTTTAGTGGCTGCCGGGGTGACAATTGTTGTTGACTTGACGTAGTGCAAGAATGCGAAACCCCTCTGGCCCCTCCATTGCAGCCCAATCGCAATCCACCATCCACCATCCACCATCCACCATCCACCACCACATTGTACACTCATTCTTAACAACCCCGTACAAAAACAAGCATCACTTTTGTTGTTACTTTGTTACTTCGTTACTTCGTTACTTGGTTACTTTATTTACAATCCACGATCATCCATTGTGCATGGCGTCTGCATCAAGATCTCTTCTCCCTGTCCTCCCTGCATCTTGCACTTGAACCCGAGGAGTGGGATTGATCTGTTTTTGTTAAACTGACCATCCGCCTCACTTTCATATCATCTTTCTCTTCCTATTCATCCATCGCCAACAGCTGCTCTTGCGGCGAGTCCCCTCTTTATCCCAAACAGAATTCCTGGTTGTGATTTAGTTGTCGGTCCTTCCAACACCAATCATCTAGGTATCGATAGTTTCGACATGATGGCGAGTTTCATATCCAACGTATTCTCTTCCCAGCCCAAGGACGTCAAATCCCCCGTGTCGCCCATTTCAGAACGTCCCATCACTCCCACCAAGAACGACTTCATCAATCCTGTCTCGACACCCAAGGGCAGTCCAAGCAAGAAAACGCACCCTCCCGGAGCCAATGAGCTTCCTACCGCTCTTGACAATTCATTGAAACTCAACGCGAGCGCCCTCGATAGCCCCGTCAAATTTGGCAGACCTCAGAGTATCGCTAGCCCGCTGTCGCCCACCAAGGGCAATGTCCAAACCGTCGATGATGTATCATCTGTTACCAGTTCGCCAAATGTCGACAACAGCATCATTCACAAGAGTGGACACACGCACTCTCCGGGGAGTCCGTTGAAGAAGCAGGGACAAGAGAACACGCCACCATCCAGAATACCTGTGGCAGACCCGGCTTTTCAGCACAATCAGGCCGCTATTTCGCGCCAGGAGCTGTATCAACTTCGAGATAGTAGACCTCTAACACCTACTACTAAGAAGTTCAACACAAACCGTGGTCTTACGCCCGAGGAGCTGGAGATTCTGAAGAAACCCACTGTCCGCCGTCTGGTCAATGTCACACAGCTCTGTAGGCTTTTTTCCACTACTGGTCCTTATCTACACTGCTGACCCCGTACAGACTTTCTAGATTACTACTTCGACTTGCTTACCTACGTTGGCGCCCGACAAGCAAGACTCAATGCCTTCAAGGCCGAAGTGCCGGCGCCACCCGAGACTGACGAGGAGGAGTACAACCAGACGTGGCAGAAGTACACTGGGAGGGAGAGAGCAGCCCTCCGTAAACGCCGAATACGCCTACGACAGGGCGATTTCCAGATCCTTACCCAGGTTGGTCAAGGAGGCTACGGCCAGGTATTCCTCGCAAAGAAGAAGGACACCAAAGAAGTTTGCGCCCTGAAGGTCATGAGCAAAAAGCTTCTCTTCAAGCTGGACGAGATCCGCCATGTTCTGACCGAGAGAGATATTCTTACAACGGCCAACAGCGAGTGGCTAGTTCGACTCCTGTACTCTTTCCAAGACGACAAGAATATCTATCTTGCTATGGAATACGTACCGGGAGGAGACTTCAGGACGCTCCTCAACAACACGGGTGTTCTATCAAACCGTCATGCCCGCTTCTACATTGCCGAGATGTTCTGTTCGGTGGACGCGCTCCACAAACTTGGCTACATCCACCGAGACCTGAAGCCTGAGAACTTCCTCATCGACTCCTCGGGGCACGTTAAACTGACTGATTTCGGCTTGGCCGCTGGCAATGTCGCATCATCGAAAATCAACTCCATGCGCATCAGACTCGAGAAGGCCTCCGAGACAAACGTCCCGTTTGGTAAGGCCATGGACCAACGAACCATTGCAGAGCGGCGAGAAGGCTACCAGTCCATGCGTGAGAAGGACGTGAACTATGCGAAGTCTATAGTAGGATCTCCGGATTACATGGCGCCCGAGGTGCTGCGTGGAGAAGAGTACGATTTCACTGTTGACTACTGGAGCTTGGGATGCATGTTGTTCGAAGCTCTGACGGGATTCCCGCCTTTCGCAGGCTCGACCGCTGATGAGACGTGGCGAAATCTCAAGCATTGGAAGGAGGTGCTCAAGCGACCAGTCTGGGAGGACCCCAACTATTTCCTGAGCAACCGTACCTGGAGTTTCATCACCACGTGAGCCTGAGTATACACTGTTGTGTCGACCGCGCTAACGAGTCCTTCTAGATGTATCAATTCGCGGTCCAAGCGCTTTTCTAACATCAAAGATATAATGGAGCATCAATATTTCGCAGAAGTGGAGTGGGATACCCTAAGACAGTCCAAGGCTCCATTCGTCCCCGAGCTGGATTCGGAGACGGACGCGGGATACTTCGACGATTTCACCAACGAGGCAGATATGGCCAAGTACAAAGAAGTCCACGATAAACAACAGGCTCTCGAGAGTATGGCCGATCGAGAGGAACAGATGGGTAAGGGTCTTTTCGTTGGTTTTACCTTCCGCCATCGAAAGGCTACAACAGAAGACGGCAGCCCGCGCAAGCGAATTCAGACGGATACGTTTGGCACGATGCTGTAGGGTAAGCGTACGCTGTCCAAGTTTAGAAGGCGTTGATTTTAGGTTTGTCCGAGTAATATGGTTTTTGTGTTGGGCGGCGTGAGGCAAGGATCGACAGAGGGACTCGTGGATATATGAGACGTACGTGGCCATGGGATGAAATGACTCGCGGCTCCAGGAGGGGTCTCTTTTGTGGTAACAGTTTCGGGTGGAGTTAAAGGACTCCGCGAGGGCGTTGTCAGGTATCGTGCATAGTGAGGCTAAGGGGGGTTTGAGAAGGGCAAAGGTTAATGAGGATGCGCGTCCGGTTTCAGTACACCTACCTACCAATGCTGATGCCGGAGAAGGCCAGTCAGTCACAGGACTGGTTTGCAGTAATGCATGCGAAGGAATAGCAGTCATGTAAAACAGTGTCGTAACGAGCTGCCTTTGGTTCAGCCCACGTCTTCATCTTCATGTCTAAGTTGATGAAGCTCTTGGTCGTCCTCATCGATGTGGCCCGAGTGATGACGGCTAAAGGCATATTAGGCAGTAATCTAATACATGCAGAATCGGCCTTCCGACGATGACGAGGCGGCTGTGTCAACCAATAGTACCTCCTAGCGCGCGGATAGAAGTTACCTAGAGGGCGGAAACACGTTGAAAATTACCGACAGGTACGCAGGTAGGTGTGAGACACCAGGTAACCGATTACATACATTGACAAGGCTGGTTGATCGAACACCGGCGACCACTACGTGCAGTGTGCTTGGTGGGGGGCAGTGACAGGTGCGTTGAAACGAGGCAAAATCATTGACTATAAATAGGGGGTGACTACACGTATTCTAGGACATCACCAGCCAAGGGTCCAAAACTAACTTAAGCATAAACGCCTCCCAATCCTAGAACCTAATAAGTATATGTATTACCTAGCGGAGAGTATGGTGGTGCATGGGTCAGATCAGCGACGGATATTACGAAAAAAATAAGCATGGAATCTTGCGTCACTAAAGGGCGAGGTTTCTTGTCCAACACCACCTGTCTGTCACCAAGTGTGAAGAAGCAATACGTGTAACCTGGGAAGCCAACCTCTGGATCCCCTGTCTTTCTCTGTTCGGGGCCGGTAGAGACAATATTGCCTGTTACAAGTCAGTCGACACCGCAGGGCTGGCACTGATTGGCCTGATTCTATCGAGTTTCCGGACGTCCCCAATATCCACGCCCGCCGATACCTTCCGATGCTGTGTTCGCACTCACACCCCAACCTTGCTACGACGACTGACGACATTTCCATGACGATCCAACTTACCTCGGTATGGCAGTGCACGGTATTCGGCAACACATCTCGTGGGCTTGTCGTACGGGTTAACCTGGGTACACGATGTTAAGTAGGTGCGGCAACTTATAGCATTAGGTATTGCCTTGCCTATGAGCTCAGTAGTCGATATGAGGTGTTCTTCCTCGGCCTTCAATGCTAACTAGTAGTTACCTGTCTCACCCCAATCCATTAGTACTCAACGCTACTGCAGTCCATCTAGGTAACTACGTGGCGACACATGGAAGACTGCCCCTGGAAAGAGTTCCTCTCTACAACCACGTCGTGATTAACCTACCCCGGAAATAGTAACACAGAAGCACTACTATATTTCTTGGGTGGCTAGCTGCCGCAAGGCCGCGCGGCGCGATGCCGAATATCACAAGACAGGCATTCCCTGCGTCTGGGCAGGTTGTGGCCATCCACCATCAAGTCCCTTAAACTCTACGCACCCTGGCTACCGCGTACTCGAGTTGACGAAACGAATGAGCCACGCTATACCAGGCGCAGAGAGAGACACACAGAGAGTTTTCAACTCCTAAAGCTAACTGCGACGCATGTGTTTTGAAGCGATGACGACGTTGTAAGTATGTAGGTTCCTGGATTCGTCGTCGGTTTGACGTCGTAGTTAGTTGTCAAACACCCGTGGTTCAAAACTCGCGAGAAAAAACACTACAGGCATATAAGTCAATATCCTTTCCCCCTCCATTTCGACATACTTTCCACCCTTCGTTCTATCCCTATCAACAACACCTGCAACTCTCACGAACATATCCAGGAGAAGCATTCAGGATCGGTAATCCAACAAGCCGACTAGCCATATAACCACGAGAAGAAAAGAGATACCCCATACCCGTACACATATATCGCATTCCCGTCAAGATGAAGGCTAGAACCCTCGCCGCCGCGCTGGCACCCTCCTCCCTCGCCTCCGCGCAATGGTGGCACGGCGCCCCCGAGTGTGCTGTGAGTACCTACCTACCTACCTACCTGATCCCCATCTATCATAATTATCCGGCTGGGCCGGAAATGCCATACATACCTCCCCAAGCCCACGAACACCCATCCCACCAACCAACCAACCAACCAACCAACCAACATAACTAACTCATCGATAGCAATCCTGCCTCTCGTCGGCGTACGCCGCCGCGACGAGCACCGCCAACAGCAGCTGGTGGCCGGCGCAGTCCGACTACTGCGACGGCAACAGCGGCTCCGGCGTCGCCAGCTGCATCAGCAGCGGCTGCTCCGCCACCCTGACGGCCTACACCTCGTACAGCGCGCTGTCGGAATCGCTGTGCTCGCGCTACGCGTCCTGCACCTCCGCCGGCAGCACCGGCGTGCAGACCATCACGTACGCGGGCGGGCCCGTGACGTGGGCCGCGCCCGGCGGCTGGGGCAGTAAGGGGGAGCAGCAGCAGCACGGCGGACCGCCTGAGAGCGGATTCGGTAATGGAGGAGAGCCGCCGCAGGGGGGGCCGCAGTGGGGCGGGCCGAACGACTCGGCGGCCGTGAGCCGGTACTGGTCGGAGTGGGCGTCGGCGTCGACGTGGAGCGGGGGCGTGGCGACGGTGACGGGGTGCGCGTTCGACGGGTCGCCCTGGTTCGTGGGCCCCCACTGCGGCTGGAACAGCGCCGGCGGGTTCAACGGCTGGGTCGGCTGGGGCTCCGGCTGGAGCTGGGGTCCCACCACCACCGAGACCGTCACCTACACCACCACCGACACCGCCGGCGTCACCACCACCGGCACCGGCCTCGCTACCGTCGCCATGGCTATCAGTGGCTCCCTCACCACCTCGACTACCGTCGGCGCCCTGGCTACGGGCGCCGGTGGTGCTAAGGACGAGAACGCGGCCGCGCGCGCGGGCTTCGGCGGTCACGCTGAGGGCGATATCGTCCCCGGGTTGCTGGGTATCGGGCTCGGCGCCGTCGTCGTTGTTGCGGGCATGCTGTGAACAACGCGGGTCTCCTCCGTGACGGAGCGGTGTCACTCCCTGGCTGTATAAGATAGCTGAAACAAAACTCTCGTACTACGGCGCTTCGCGGATTTCGGTTCTGGGATAGGTATTAACTATTGCGCGGTTTGTGTTTAGATTTGCTTTACCTACCTACCTACCTACCTACCTACTTATACTGGCGTTCCAGATCTGGGTTTTCTGTATACATGTGTATATACTGACCGGACTAATTTCCTTGTTTTGGCTTTTATTCTTCACATGTGGAGTTTGGTTTGGATAATACGTTGAACTTAACTACGTGGCACATCGAATGTTGTTGCATAGGAGCACAAAGCACAGACGAGGCATTCCCTAGAACGCGGTAGGCGGGATACAATACAAGGCATCGGCTGATGGATAGATGGATGGATGGTTGGTTGGTTGATTAATGAAAACAAGATTATCCTTAATATATACAAACATGTACCTCTATTCTATCTACATCAGTCAGTGCAATAACGCCTGTTGCTTCGAGAATAAACCATATATTACACGCCTCGAGGCTGAGACATTCGGAATTTGTACAATGCAATATAATAAAACACAAACATAGTCACCTTCCTTGCTTCCCTTCAACGTCTTGATCTTACCCGCGCACTCAACTCAACCGTCCGGGAACAGAATACTCGTCCCCACCGAACTGGCAGACACAGGCGACCACCTATCCCTCTCTCTATCCCTACCTCTCTCATCCCTTCTTTGTTCACCCCGTTCCTCCCCCAGTCCCTGCCCCTGCCCCTCACCATACACCGTGCCCCTCCACCGCCGCGAATCGAATTCCTCCCCGGGCGCAATGGGGGGTAGTTTCGGCGGCACTCTTCCTGCCCCATCATGGCCTCCACCATCACCCACACGCCTTATCCCATCCCTTGCATCACCGCTGCGCGTATCCGACTTCGCCCCGTACCACGTCCGCGGCAACGTCGGCGAGTCCACGAGCGGCGGCGTCGAGGGTACGGCGTGGCCGCCCCGCTCGTGCGCTTTTTTTCCGAACGGGTGGCGCTGGTGGTGGTGGTGGTGATGGTGGTGGTGGTGGTCCTCGGACATCGTGGGCAGGGACCGGGAACTCAGGTTCGCGAGCGCGTCGAGGCCGCTGAGGGCGTAGAACGGCGCGGGTGCGGGCGCGGGTCCGGGGTCGTTCCCCCGCGTCTCCGGTCCCGGCTCTCCTGTTCTTCGCCCTGGGCTCGTTGCTGCGGCGGCGGTGGTAGTAAAGGTAGAGGGTTGGCGGGAGTGAGAGCTGGAGAAGGATGGCCCCGAATACGTATCCGGCTTCAGCAGCAGTGGCGCGGGCTCGAACGCGTCGAGGGACCGCTGCCGTTGCCGCCTCGGCGTCGGTGGGAGCGGAATCGACGGCGGACTCCCCGGCGGCGGCTGGAACGCCGTCGATATCTTGCGTCGGTGCCAGGCGCGGTCGCCTAGGCTGTGGGTTTGCTGCGCTGTCGGGTTCGGTGTCCGGACTGTCTCCTTTTCTCCTTGCCCCTCCACCTCCACTTCCCATGGCGCGCGCCTGTCCCTGCTGGGGCCGGACTCGGATCCGTGGTTATGCGCGTGCGTGTACGTGTTCGGCGTCGACGGCACCGCCTGCGGACGTAGCTGTACGGCCGAGCTGGCGCCCGCCGTGTTGTCGTCCGCGTGCGTGCTCGTGCTCAGCCCAAAGCTCGGCGTCGAAGGCGCCGTCATCGCCGTCCCCGCTGACACGTATGAGGTGCCCGCGGGCCCCGCGCGCACCTCGCCCAGCAGCACGCTGTACAGGCTATCGCGATCGCTCCCGCTCTTTGTCGTCGTTGGTGTTGTCGCGGTCGCGAGGCGCGCGTGCAGACCCGCGTGGTAGGGGGAACGCGCGCCGTCCCGATCTCGATCTGCACCGCCGGACTCGAGCGCGGGCGTCGTCGGCACCGTATTGCTACTCCCATCACGCTCGTCCTGTGTCTGGTCGTCGTGGAGGCGGTGTCCGGGCGACAGGGGCTGGCGCTCCGCCGCCGAGGTCGAGATGCGCGGTTTGTGCTTCTGTTGATGCTCCTGTCGGTGCAGCACGATGCGCACGTGTGCATCCTGGCGCGCCTTCTTGCGCTTGTAGGCCCGGAAACATAGGATGCACAGGGCGGCGACGATGATTGCTCCCGACATGCTTCCTGTGATCGCGGCGATCGTAGGCGTCGAGGCCGGCGGGCCGGCACTGCCTGGTGGTGGCGGCGACAGGGGACCGTCGGTTGGTGCTGTCGCCGACGCGCCGGCGTTGGCCTTGTCGGGGGCTTGGGATGCGGTGGTTGCGCTCGTGGATTGCGTTGTGGCTTTGAGGACGTTGCTCACGGCGGTCGTGGGAGTAGGCGAGGAGGGCGAGGATGCGGAGGTGGGCTGAGAGACGTTGCTTTTGCTGGTATTGTCCTTGCCATCATTGGTCTTGGTACTTCTGTCGCTGTCGCTGTTACTACCACCGCCACTATTAACATTACCACCCTTTGCGCCGCTTTTATCTCCCGGGCCTACATCGTTATAGATAGGTTTCGTGTCACCAGAGCCGGAGCCGACGAGGCTGTAGATAGCGATAGTGTCGTTTCCGCCGCAAGAGAGCTTTGCGTCGCCAGTACATGGCGATTTGCAGTCGTCGTTGGAAAGTTTGCGGATTTCGGACGACAGCCCCGTGCCGCAGAAGCACTCACTAATGTCTAATCAGTGTCATAGACTCTTAAGACACTGATACCCCAGTGGAGGTAGGGAACGCAATAGCATACCTCCCATTCCTTAACCCAACGTATGCGTAATATTCAGACGTCTTATTCGGCGGCGTCAACGACGCGCAGCCCTCCAAGCAAGCCCCTATTGTCAAGTTCCTTTCCGACACGGTTTCCGGTGAGATTTCCTGGCTTAAAGCACATCCTCCAGAATTTCCACCCGGCTGACTGTAACATCCCAGCAACGTGTACTTCGCATCGCCGGGTACCAACGTCGGTCTGTACGCGATGGTCGTCGTGATCGTGATCGTCGGGATATGTATGACGGGCGATCCCAGCACCAGGACCTCCGACGTGCTCCCTCCCGTCCAGGTATATTCACATTGCGATCCGAAGAGCAGTCCGCTCCACAGCAGAGCGCGGAGACGGAACCGTTTCGAACGGAAGTCTAATGGGGTCATTGTCGATGTCGTGTCGACGAGGCGCGAGTAGCGTATTATGGCTGGCCATCGTGCAAGGCGCCCGACGGGGCCTCACGGTGTCTCGGTAGGCTTTTGTCATTTCCGTCGCCTTCATCTCGGTCGGGTAACCTATTCACAAAGGGATGGTCGTCGACGTTGGTCGGACAAAGGGGCTTCTTTGCCTCGAATCCGGCTTTGTGGCCGAATTCGATCAATTGGGCAAGCCATCGCTCGTCAATGGAACGGTTATCACGATTATAGAAGGGAGATTGCGAGGCAAACTTGTGGTTGTCACGAGGTGAGGCGGTTTACAACGGGCTCGTAGCGTCAGAAAGGCGAGAGAGAGGCCAAACCTCGAGTAAGAGGGCTATGTATGTCGGTAGGACAAAGGCAGGACCAGCCAGATACTTATTATTACGAGTAACTAACCAACCTATGGATTTGAGATTAGGACACAAAGGTGTCCGTGTTCACATTCCTAAGATAAGATGTCGATGGCGTGATAGGGCAGATAAGAATAGATCCGCGAAAAGATGCCATCCTGCTGAACGTACCGTTTCGAGTCGTTGGCGGTGTAGATATCTATGTGTCTTCTGTTAGATAATAGATATCGACCTTTGGACCCTTCGTGCAGCTGAAGTCAAGGATTAGGATAGGCTCAGATGGGTTCAGATAAGGGGCCGGCTTGCTAGCTGTGGAGAAAGATCAGATTGCGCAATGAGACGACATTCTAAGTTTGATTTGCGAATTCCTGTGGCACGAAACTACTCGTGACATATTGCCTTACTAGAATGTCCATACAAGAGACAGTCGGCTGAAGGCATATGGAAGTGAGCGCCTGTTCTCTCTCAAGAGTGTAGCTAGGGTGCGATCTCGCGTCCAAGACCCCCTGCAGCTGGCCATCAGGGGCACTTCCAATAACAAGACAGCCCCAACCCGCTGCTGTCTACATACGTACTCCTTCTGGCAGCTCATAACTGAACTATTCGCTTGTTTCACGCCCAGTAACCTGTTAGCCAGCTTCAACGTCTGGTATTCATGAAAAGATAGCACCTAGTCGCAACTATTCGATCTCGTTGAAGACTCCAGTTCCACATATACTTTGATTAGTAAATGTTCTTAATTACACGGGACTCAGGTCGGCCCTGAAGGCGGGACGAGAGATTAACACAGTTTTCGAAGCGTTCGATGCCGTTCTGATAAGAGCATGCCATCAGCCGGAGATGACGGGTAGCACAGCAGCGCGCTGGCGATCGTTCGACAGGAGAGAAGATGACTTCACGATCCCGACGGCTCCCTGCCCCTTGAGATTTTCCCCCGCGCGTCTGGTGGAGGATCGGCTGACGACCCTTGATGCAAACCCCCACGCCATTTTACCTCGTCTATTGGGCGACCCAGCCAAAGGACTGTGGGAAGCTGGAATGGGAAATCGTGACCGAGGCGAAAGAAAAGTAATGCCTGCTCACATGGCAACATGGCATGGTTCGGTCTTGTTTTCACGCTGCCGTGCTGCCTGCCAACTTGGTAAATGCCGCAATGCCTGCTCGCTAGCATGAAGCGCCAGATTGACGATCTAGACCTTCAATATCTACATACATACATACCTGTCCGTCCGCCCACTATCCGGCAAATTCTGAGGTCTATAGAAAGCTTTGGAGACCTACACGTAGAGGGGCATATCTTGCCACTGCGCGGAAACGTGTCTGTTGTCGAATACGTATAAAGGACCATGATTATGGGTTTATTTTAAAATGCACAATACGTAAGTGACTATATGTATGTCCATAGAATAGAACCAGGGCCCGGTGTCTGCGGTCAATTTAGTACCGCCGTGATCCCTAGGTCTTGGGCTTGCGATGGGCCAGCATGTACGTACATACCACGAGGTAGCGGGGCGGTCTGTGACGGTCTAGCTAGATGGATAACATGGCTGGCTTGACGCCGGAAAGCTCATTGGCCATGCTTATAACATATTCGGTCGGACTACGGTTTGGCGCGGCTACGAATTGCGGCTTTCGGAATTACATAGGTAAGCCTTTGGCCATGATGAAGCAGTACCATACATACACGTAGCTGTGTCTTACGGCTTTACCTACCAAGCCGACTTCATTCAAGATCACGTTGTCATTTCCCCTGTCGCTGCAAAGGACTCCTTCCGGACAATTCAGTACGTTAGTCGTACGTTCTGCGACTAACTCGGAACATAAGGTAACAATTCTTCTTGAATAGCTTCCATGTCGCCTCGGGCAAGGTCCACTCCGACACGCCGGCGGCTAAAACGGGCATTCCGTTCGCATTCTTGACCGAGGCGCCTCATAACTTATAGTACAGAGGGGCTGAGGGGTGTCGTGAGATCTTCGCTATGTAGCAACCACAGAATAGAGTGAGCAAGCACGCTAGGTATCCCTAGAGACTTATTAGACTCTTGGCCCACTCTGCAGGGTCCTCGCGCGATCAGGATCTCGAAATGCAGGTATTGAAGTCCTGGACTTCCCTCGGCAAGACGAGAAAACTCTCCCATTGGCTAGGTACGTCGGTGCGATGATCCAGAATCCAGAATTCACACGAGCCGCTTGCTCACGAGACTCGTGGGCTACTAAAGGGGAAATATGCAAGAAGGGAGCCTGAAAGCTTCTATATGTATGGCTCCAGGTCATTGAGACAAGTATTACTATACGTAGGTACCTACTAGTAGAGCTGAAAACGCCGGACTACCTAGGAATTGAGTATCCGCTAGCACACAGGTAGTTAAGATTAATTAAAATCTTTTTCACATGTGAAAGACTCAATATGGTGTTAGCTATTGACACCAGCCTCCAGTAGCTCCAGCGAGGAAAGAGAAATAGTCCTAGACAACGCTCCTGCGCCAGTTATACATTTCTCTATCAATATGACTCCCATGAGAATGGTCGACATCATTGGCGTCCACGAACTTGGTCTTAGAGATCTTCAATGAACAAGTCCAGAATGTGGCTGCGTTTCCCACGCGACCAAAGCCAATTGACGCTACGACGCTACATACATAGTACATCCAATGCTGATGTTTAGCCAGTATGCACAGTGAATAATTATTAGTGCTCACCACTTGGTAAGTTGGTACGAGTAGAGTGTTGTCGTCATGTCCCGATGTTTGTGAGGCGGAGAGCGCCGCGGACTCGTGTCTACCCCAACCACGTAGGTTAAACACCTCATCTCTCATTCGCAGATCGAGTAGGGACCATAGCATGTTACGGTCACAAGGCTGAGGATCCCGCAGCAGAAGGGAGAAGAGGGATGCATATCCTGACGTAAACCGTCTTTGTAAGGCCGTGGGAAGGAGGCATTAGAATCGATGAAATAGGATGGTATCAACGCACCGTCGACCCTATTCCCGTAGGCAAAGAAGCTCGGTTCCCAATTCGTACGTAGATATATCCAATAATAGGCGCGGCGATTATACCTATAGTTCTGCAATTTGCTGTTGGCACTTCGGGAAAGCCGTCGTCAAACCCTCCATCATGCTGGCATATTGAACGCCATCTCGCTTTGGATCATGCCCCATTTCACGACTGACTCGCGAAGTAGCAGCAAACAAGAATAAACAGCTCTCTAGAGATTAGTTCAAACACACAAAGTTGGATGGCTACAGATAATAGAAAAAGGAAAGTGAAAACATCCCTAAAAGTGCTATATATGATTTCACCATAGCCAGATTGAGAAACCCGGGCAGAACTGAAATTTCTCGTGGTGTTGCGACGCTCGAACAAGGGTCTGGTTCGCAGAGTGTGGGGGTTCAACATCACTATTCCATGCACGACCGGGGGTTCCTTGTTCCTACATACATTAGGTAGCTCTTGATCCCAGTCGAGAGGCGCGTGGGTAACGTCTACTTTGTCGGTACCGGATCCAGCTATTATCTACTATTATTATACATACATACAAAGTGGCTGTAGATACATGTGGCATACCTAAACGGTGAGAGGTCCGGCTCGTCGAGCAAAGTCTTCGACATCGGAACTCACTCACCCGGCGGCGGATCGCGAGGGTCAACCCCTTTCAGCCCGACAAGACTGAGGCTTCTAGTAGAGCGAATATATAGTCGGTGGAAACTTCATGCTTTCTCGCAATTGATCCTACACGACTTCTATTTACTTACATATACTGCGCATAATTGTACAATACGTAGTATGATGTGTAAGTAGAACTATGACGCGGACAAGCCACCAGTGAGGGGCGAGGGGTCCTGGCCGCGCTCAAGTGCGGCGGACTCGATTTCCGAACTCGTACCCGCACTAGCTATTCTCTACACAAATATCGATGAGCTCGGTGATTCTCGGAAGCTAGCTAGGGCCGCTTTGATGACGGATCTCCTTCTCAGTGAACCGTGAGATTCTGCAAGGGAGCGAAGCGCTTCCTCCTCTGAGCCGGGAACCCGTTGCTACCTACTTATTAGTATACATTGTAACCTAGGCACAAGACCTGTCCGTTCAGCTGGGACGTATAGCGGCCGATGAAATATCAATACGCCGACTAGGTTAGGATCATGTTTAATAATATGCGATCTACGTAGGAAGATATGTATAGAGAATCCCAAGGGGCTGGACAATTTTACTCAAGAGGTATAGTTTAGTAATCCCGTCGAAGGACCGACCAGCCAGCTGAAGCCTTAAATAACTCGGCACGAAGGGTCTTTGTTCTTTTTGCAGGTTAGTCGATGTCGACTTTGCTGGCACCCTTGCTTTATTATTAGGCTGTTCTCAGGTAGGCAAGGGAGGCAACGCTACCTCACCGCATCGCCTGGGTCCCTTTTTGGGTTGAAGCCTGGATCTGAATGGATTTCTCGAATCCTACGATCGAAAACGTCCAGAACGACCTGTATACGTCAGTAGCACTTAACGAGAGTGACGTTAAACCACAGGGAAACGTTCCTGCGAGCCAATGAAAGCTCAACGAATTACGACGTATAGTAGAGAGCCAGAGGTCCCAAGTCTGTGACACGTATGTAGGTATTGTACCAAATGTGATCAACCAACTTCATTTTATCTCTGAAGCTCTCGGCCGGTTGTTTTCGGAATCTAAAGTCACTAGCCACCAGATCTTTACAGTAGTTCCAAAGTCTCACTAGTCAAATAACCTATATAGTACTTTGCAAGGTCCCTACTTCGCACAGGGAATACGAGTAGCGCCCGTGAGAATAATACTATAATAGCATACCCACATCTTCACTCCAGGGTCTAGATATGAGTCCTTCGTCAGTGTGTACCCGACTCGGCGATACCCTACTCTTAGATTAGATATATGCTTGGATTTCATAGGGACCACTGAAAAAGCTGTACACATTAGTATTTGTTCATTCTTCTTCGGGCACTCTGATGAAATCTAACGGACCCGTTTCGTAGCTCCGCAGATCGGCGCAAGACCGGATGATGTTCTCACGACGCACAGCGTTAGGGCAAGTACTGACAATACTACGTAGTACATACATACATTCACACACATACCATCACATTCCCTTCCATAGGTGCTGGTAACTAGCCATGCAGCTTACAATATATATTCACCAACTCTTGATCAACCGCCGCGGTACCTAGGTATTTCTACTCATCTGCAGTCCATATGTAATTAGTAAGAGTCAGAGAGTATGAACTAGCACGCTAGTACTCGTGCTAGTAGGCCAAAAGAACCAACCAGCTCGGCCTCATTCTGCTCCATACTTGTATGTACATATGTGCATGCGGTGTACTGTGTAAAAGAACCGACGCCACATCGGCGAGACGTATGTATGTACAAACTAGTATTCCGGGGGTGTCTGACTTTTGGGGTTTCTGACGCGTGAAGAGTTGGGGCACGACTTAAGAAAACCCCGTCGAGGTACCCAGTACCCGACCAGTACAGTCCCTTCAACGGCTTGAGCGCAGTGCTATTTATCGTAGCGTCTTCACTTAATTTTGCCTGTATGTTATGTTATGTATGACTCGACAGCTTGTTCTGTTTGCGCTTCGCATTTGGTCCAGGTTAGTGCGTGACTCTGCCATAGCGCAATCGGATGGAAAGTCGTCTTATTTATTAGTAGATGTATAAACAGGATTCAAGTACATATGTAAAATTGCAAAGACGGCGAAACCGCTCGTCTCGCAGACGCTAACACATGTTTGCAGTGTTAATACTCGTAACTACTTATTAGCCTAGCCACTTTTTAAACTAACTTATAGTTTACCTACTACTTAAGTTATCCGACCAGCTCCGGGCCGGCAAGTTATCCAAATCTAGAAGCTTATTACGGACGGCCTCTTGTTACAGATGTATTACTAGTAGTATGTGTGTGTATATAGTACACAAACATATAACGGTTACTTGACGGGGAATATTGGATAGATTCGTCCGTTCTTGGTCTACTAGAGTAAAGACTTTTATGGGAGACTCTTCGCAAGAGAAACAAGTGAGCGACATCGTCCCCCACTGGCACACATACTCAATTTCGAGCTTCGGTGCAGATCCATCCATCCCTCACAAGCCTAGCCTCGCTTGCTTCGGCTGCATACCGGCAGGAGTTCCTCCTACTTGGCCGGCTACGCACTTGGAGCGTGGAGGTATGTATGTATTTTTTTTTTCAAGGGACCCTTTCGAACTGCAATTGACACTACGGGATTGGTCGAGCAGCAATTCGTTCGACGGGCCAAAAGTCTATCTAAGGCGCCTCTTACACACTACGAAGTTTACTGGCACCGGAACCCTTCCAAGCATAGACTAGCTCGCAAGCAATAGAGGACTTGGGTGTCAGACGTATGTATTATGTATGTATGTGCATACGAGTAAGTACGTACGTCGTTGAAGCATGTACGTAGGCATGTATGTATGTATGTATATGTAGGTATGTATGTAGGTATGTAGGTAGGAGTATCATGTATGTATCCCCTTCTTCACCCTTCATCCAGGAATTACCAGCATTTTGCATCCCATCTCCACTACGGCGCACCCACCCCATCTTGCCCATGTCACTCACCCAACCAGCCAAGCAAAGCCGACCCAGAAGTGCTTGGGTGGCTATCCAATCCACTTCTCTCATCCATTCTCCATCAAGTCTGTGAAAGGCAATGCGACTGCGAACTGCCCGAGTTTGCTGTTCCACTCACTGCCCTCCATAACCCTCGTCTAAGTAGAGAACGAGCGAGAGACACAGAGAGAGAGAGAGATCATACCTCACAACCCACCTCCGATTTTACACGAGATCGAGAACAATTAAGTGTTCCTAGCTCTCAAACTAGGGCCGTTGTTCTCTCTCTCATTTTTTCCCTTTTCCCTTTTAGGGTTACAAAATCACTGGTTGCCTTTCCAGGTTCAATGCGCAACTACACTTGAGTCTGCGAAATCAAACTCTAGACGGTGTTCGGCTTGCGAAGGAACGGCTGACAGCCGAACCTTGGAACGTGGGGAACCCAAGTGACCTGTAACACTCGAGACAGAGTTTCGTCAACCACTTGTACAAGAGAAAGAGAGAGTAAGAGTGAGAGTAAGAGACAGAGAGAGAGAGGTCAACAACCTCTTTCTTGATGGTATCACAATGGCCGCAAGTACAGCATCACCGATAGCGACTTCGAGCCCTTCTATGTCCATGAACCCCACGACGACAGAGCACGACTTTCGCTTCCCTCGACGGCCCTTCGAGTCGATGGGCCAATCCGCCGAGCCCGCAACGTCGAGTATGAATCACGACGACGGTAGCCCCGGCGACTTGCGCATGCAGGACCTCAACCTAGACCTGACGAAATCGGACAATGCGTCCCAATTCGATATTCTGAAAACCGCCCTCTTCCCCAGCGTAGAGAATGCTATGTCGGGAACGAACGATAGTTTGGAGCAGATGCAACATAATGATCCGCTCGCCATACAAATTTGGAGATTCTTCCGCAACACGAAACAGAGTCTGCCGTGCCAGGAGCGCATGGAAAACCTGACGTGGCGCCTGATGCATGTGGGATTACGAAGGCGAAGGCAGGAGAAAGGCGTTCAGTATGTTTGTTGACTAGTTGCGTGCGCTCGCATCACAGCTCTAACTGTCCCTGTAGTGTTGCTGCTGCTACTTCTGCTGCTGCTGCGGCTACTGCTCCTCGAGAGACCGGTAATGCGGCGACCACTACTGGCAATGCCCCGAGCGGCATTGCACAACTTAGAAAGACTTCAGATCAGAATGTCTTACACGCGGATCCCATGAATCTCGACGATTTCATATTTTCCGAGAACGTTGCGACTCCAGCGGGATTAGTAGGAACACCTTCACCTGACGCAATAAAACAGGAGGGGGAGAAACCGACTCGCACCACGGCGGCCGCCATCCCTATCAAATCCCGCAAGGGTACTTCTTCACAACACCTCATACCGCAATCAGTGCCGGTGCCCCCTCATCAGAGACATCAAGACGAGTTTGGGTACATCACTCGTCATCATCGGAAAACTAGCATCGACGACAGCCGGGTGAGTAGATCCCCATTTACCAGAGCCAACCCCAGACAGAGCCAACTAGGTGCTGGTTATGGTTGCCTACCTACGCTTTGCATATCCCCTGGTTGGCCAGTCATGCTACCTACCCATGCTGCATTATCTCATTATCCAAGCTGCTGCATAGATATCTATAGATAGCTAACGGACACCCCCTTACCAGACTCGAAATCTAAAGCGCCCTGCTAACTTCTCTCCTCACGTCCCTGCTCTCAACAGCAACTCTGCTGCCAATGAGCTCAACACGGATTCTGACCTCCATGAATACTCTTTAGATAACTCCCACGCAACCGGCGCCAACCAGATGCCTCATCATCCTGGCGTTCCCTTTCCCCTTGACACCTTCCCTATGGAGAATGACCCCATTATTACCTCGGCAGGGCCCTTCCAACAGAACTTCTCGTTCTCGCCGTCGACGTCACCGATGGTCACTCATAGTCAATCCTTTAACCTGTACAGTCACGCCAGCGTTAACCCCGGCTCAGTGAACAGTACGGACTACTATTCTCCGCCGGGATCTGCCTATCAGTCGGCCGTGTCTACACCACATCCCATGGCCGAGAATGAAAATATGTTCTTCGGCGCGATGGATATGCGTCATCAGCGGCCACACGGTTTCCGCTCGATGGGCAATCAGATGGGGCAGCAGTTCATGTATCAACATAGTAATAATACGATGTTCCCCCCGGCCACCAGCGGCACGGATTCATCTAACGCTTTCCCTTCCAATTCCCATTTCGGCCACGTCGATCCGAGCCAGGTCTTCCAGCCGGATCAACCAGTTCGTTCACCTGGCGTTGGTATGATGCATGAGAGTATGTTTACATTTGGCGCTGATTCTGATAACGAGGATGAGGATGGGGGTGCGTTCGCTGACCGCAATATGGGGATGCACCAACGCTTCTCGCCCGGTGAGGACGCGGGGATGGACATAAACAATACAAGCACTTTGGGGTGGGATGCCTCCCTCCCTGGGCAGTTTAGCACGCAGGCGGCCCGTTATCCCGGCGGACCACCGCGAAAGCAAGTCACGATTGGGGGCACAACGACGGACTATCTCGATTCCAGCGACTGGGATGGCCAAGCGAACCTGTCGCGGTCCCAATCGTTCAAATCGGCGGGCGACCGGCGTCAAAAAATCCCGCGCACAGCTTCGACACCGAGCGCCAACATGGGTGGTCGTGGAAACCCCTTCGACAGATTGGCCCAGTCGAATCCCAACTCTCCGCCACCGGATGCGTCAGGCACCATGTCTGGCTTCTCGTCCGTCGCACCCAGTCGACCAGCTTCCCCGCCCGGTTCCAAGCACGGTTCCACGAGCAACCTGCAAGCTGCCGCGGGGAGCCAGGGAGACGGAAATGCGCCGACCACCTGCACCAACTGTTTTACGCAGACCACACCACTATGGCGTCGCAATCCCGAGGGCCAGCCCCTGTGCAACGCCTGCGGGCTGTTCCTGAAGCTCCACGGGGTCGTGAGGCCGCTGAGCCTGAAGACCGACGTGATCAAGAAGCGCAACCGCGGCTCGGGCGCCAGCCTCCCGGTAGGCGGCACGAGCACCAGGTCCTCCAAGAAGAACGCGAGCGCCAGCGCGTCGGGCACCGCTTCCGGGCCTGCATCGCGCAAGAACTCGACGCTGACTATGGCCACCGCGGCGGCGGGCAACGCAGCAGCAGCAGCAGCAGCACAGGTGACCACGCCCCCGTCATCGACCAACCGCGCGGGGAGCGCCAACGAGGGCGAGAGCCCAGCCAGCGGGGGCGGTGGTTCGGGTGGTAACACCGCAGGGAGCACGCCAACGAGCTATGCAGGCTCGGCCACTGGCACAGTAGGTGGCAAAGGCGTAGTGCCGATTGCAGCAGCCCCGCCCAAGAACACGCCAGGGCCTGGCGCAGCGTCGCTGCCGCGCACCATCGGCACCAGCAGCGGCGGTGGCGGTGGCAGTGGCAGTGGCAGTGGCGGTGGTAGTGGTGGTGGTGTTGGTGCGTCTTCGAAGCGCCAACGTCGCAGCAGCAAGAGCACCGGACCAAACGAGCCGTCGTCTGGCGGTGGCGGCATGGACGTCGACAGCCCTGAGAACTCGACGGGGTCCAACGAGGCGGCTCGCTCCGTCGGGTCCTCCTCCAACGGCTTCCCCGGCATGTCGAACAGCAACAGCAGCACTAACAACAACTCTGGGAACCTGGGCCTCGCCAATGGCTTCGGCATGACTCAGCGGCCGATGATAGGAACCGGCATGGTCGGCATGCCTGGCGGTTCGAGCGGCATGATGAACCCCGGCGGTGGCAATGGGCCGCAGGAATGGGAGTGGTTGACCATGAGCCTCTAACGACTGGGAGCCGGTCTTGGCCGTCTATTGCTAAGAAGGATAGGATAGCAGCAGGAAGAGCGTGGTTTCATGGGTCGGGCAAATGAATCCGCTTGGCTTGCCTGAGTCAGGGGGAGGAGAACCGATGCTGGTTGAACATCGTCTTGTCGAACGCGGCAACAGACATACAGACAGGCAGACAGACAGCCCTTTCCAAACCGTCATCAATATTGGCTCGGACTGGGATTTGCTGCTGCTACTGCTGCTACTGCCGCTGCACGAGGGACGAGTAATCAACGACGTGGCGCACATACGAACATATATACAACGGAGGTTTGAATTTGTCTTAATGTCCTTTTATCGCCGAGCGACGTGTTTTTGAATTTTTGTTTGATACCATTTCATCCGGCATGCTGGGGAAGGGGGGTGGGGCTATGTCGTATTAGGCCAGGCCCTACCATAGGGACCGGTTTCTCTTTGATCTGTCACTTGAACGTGCGTTACATCTACATCGGAGGTTAATCTCGAGAGTCAAGATTTTTGTTGTTCCTCCCAGCTGACTAACTATATAATTGTCATTGCACGTATGGGGTCACCCCCTGGGGGGGGGGGGGGGGGGGGGGGCAAGGGTGGAGGTGAGGATGGTGGTGCTTTGTTACTAGGCAGGCAGGAAGGCATACAGACCGGGACACGTCTTCCCGTGGAAGCATCTTGACGTTACCTACCTACTTGCTTGGCTGGTTGGTTGCAGTTCCGTCGTTACCGAGCGCCGCCTCCTATTCCCCCTAACCCCTGTCTCCCTTACCCTGCCCTGCCCTGCCCTACCTCCCCTTTCCCTTGCCTTTGACTGATGTGGTGCGGTATGGTGCGGTATGGTACTGTTTTCCTGGTTGGGGACATCATTCTCGTATAATCAGTTTTTACCTCTGAGTACACATTACGTTCGCCTTCTGCACGGCCACTTAAAGAGATCTACACAACACGGATTCTTCTTCTACGGGTTACGGGATACACATTGTTTCACACAACGGACGATCCTCTGATGGATGGATGACACGAGCTCGGGTCTCCGGGATGGCGGTTTATTTGGTAGGAGGAACAGGGGAGGTGGGACTCGGTCAGGCACAGTCGGGATATTCATGGGAATTTTTGCGTTTGTGTTTTTCTTCTTGGGAAAGGGGAGTGGGAGACGGGTAGGCATAGTAGAGATGGGATTGATACCACTTGTTTGTAGAAGCGCTAGGGGGGGGGCAGGACAAGGGGAGAGGGGAGAGGGAAATGGGAGATGCATGCAGGGGTGTGTTGATGAGAAAGGAGAGGAGAGGACAGGAAAGCAGAGGAGAATCAAGATGGCTACGAAGGAGCTAGCAAGCCTAGGTCCTTTCGGTGAGGTTGAAATTGTACGTCCAGGCTATGCTGTGCGCTGCGTACGTACGACCGACACGGGATGTGCAGTGCAGTGCAGATGGACGATGGTCCAGGGAGGAAGGAAAGGGGAGAGATTCGCAGGCTATTTTTGCCAGTACACATGTACGTAATAGTGGCGTTGATCTGCTCTGATGATAGATGGATGGATGGAGCAAAGAAGGAAGCGTGTCTAGGCAGCCAGCCAGCCAGAGACGCAGCTTCACTTACTTACGGTTGTATGTATTTACGTACGCACGCCATCATGATGTCGACGCTATATTTCCGGGCCGAGTAGAGTAGGTTAGGTAGCGAGGCGTTCAACTTGCTGCTTTCTTGCTTGCTCTGCTCTGCTCTTGCAGGTCGGTGAGGGAGTGAAGGGAGGGAGGTCGGGAGTACGGAAGACAGGAGGCACAGAGAGAGAAGGTTATGATGAATAATACCACCCCACCACCCCAAGTCCTATAATGATGAATCTGATATATATTCCGTCTATTCTCCATTCTCTGTCTCTGTTTCGTAACCTTTTTGCATTTTGCTTTTAACCTGGTTTTTTGTTACCTTGTATGTACAAAGTAAGCAAGCAAGTTTTTTCTTCTTTCTCCCCTTTTTTGCCTATATGTGTGCGCAAGCGTGTCTTTTTACCGCTCGTCGTCTCGTTCGTTACCGACTTGTGACTTCTGCGTTTCCCGGGCCGCGCCGCGCGTCGTGGTCGTTTTTTCCTCCTTTTTTTTTCTTCTTCCTTCTTCGTGTTGCAGGGCTGCACCGCCACCTGTCTTGTGACGGGAGAAGTGGGTGGTGCTGGTCTTGGCATTTCCCAGTAAGCAGCAGGGTCGTATCGCGACGGTCTGGAGGGGGGAATGGGAGATGGGAGGGGAAACGAAGCCTTGGCGGTGTGGTTACGAGGAAACAAAGAAAGAAAACGACAAGTCGCTGGCGATCAGAGATCAGGAGATGGATGTAACAGAGGGATGTTTATCCGCGTGGCATCTTCGCTTTCATGCACATGTTTGGGTAACAAGCAGGTCGACTGGTCGCGGGCCGCGATTCAGGGAGAATTATGTGGCTTGGTGAACGAAGCTCAATCGACAGCTAGGTAGGTAGATGGATGGATGGATGTCCTCAACGTTCGCTCCGTGGCGCGTATACACGGTTAGACTGACTACTTCACGACCTACACATCCATACACACATACGTAGATACATATGTGCGACGGCCCGTAATATGGAAGTCAACCGGCCGACCGGCCGGAAGCGAGTGGGTACAGACAGCACCGCCGAAGCCCGAAGTTAGTCATCCTTTCTACATACGTAATAACCCGGAGATCTCGAGGGCCGGACGTCTCGGATGGAAGAATAGGCACAGACGGATATATAGTTAGATCTTAACTGTAGTAAACTATACCCAAGCTCTGCAACAGCTTACCTACCTAGCTACTTACCGTAGCTCTCGCCCACGAACTCATCATCTTTGGGGCGATGACACTCTGATTCATAGCCGTATGTAGGTAGTAGCAGCGATCCGCAGCAGCAGTAGCAGTAGTAACTCAAGAGTCGAAATCCATGTTCCCTTCGGGGGCGGGAGGGAATACACACTCGTGCGTCCTTGGAAGCTTCGGTAGCGGATTGTGGAGGGCGCTGGGAAGAGGGAGGGTTCCTGGGGAATGAGCTGTCACATCCTCCACGGGGATCGATCAGCGGTTCCAGATCAGGGAGAGAACCAAGAGCGGCCAGTCTCCGGTTCAAGTCAGGCATCTTGCTCCTGCTGGTCAGATACGGTACCAACCTACATGCAGCCAGGTAGCTACCCGTTCGATTGACGTGCGCTCTTTTTCGTCTTACCTAGGTAGCCAGCCGGTGATAGGGTGGAGGGTCGTTGGAAGGGAGGGTGGCCGACGGCGGCCCGTCCCGTGTCTTGAAGGTGGTGAAAGGGGTAGGTAGGTAGGCACTACGACCACCACGCACACACACCGGGAACTTTTAAAAGCATACACCATTGCCATACCAATCGTGAATGTAACTCGGTCCTGCATATGTACTGTTGACAAGTTGGCTATAGGTGTCCTTGACGTCATTGCTTGCTGTGTCGAGTCATTAGGCTTTACGTAAAGGGGGCTGGCTGCTGGACTTGAACTTGCGCCCTTGCTGTCGCCGCTATTCCAGCCCAGGTTGGATCTACTTTTTCGGTATGCTTGTTCGGTAGTTGCTCGATGTCTCTCTTCATCTTCGAGGCCGAGTCGAAGACGATGCGTGATAAAGCCTCATACGTACTCTGAGCATCCCTTTCTTGGCGCCTAGAGCTTCTGACAGCGCGGCAATTGGACACGGGGCGAGCACGCGGGCGTCTCGATACTACGTATCGGTAGCTTCTAGCAGTGAAAGGGGTAAAGATGAAGAGGAATGGAAAGAGAAACTTGAGTAGGTTCTATACATTCTCTAGATCTCTCAATTCTAGTGATTATGTGCCGCGGTCGATAGTTATTAAACCCATTATAGCAACAGTCAGGACACTGTAGCAAAGAAACCTTAATTCAGTAATATTGATATGGGTTTTACGCTGAGATCCTAATGTAATCATTCTGTTATGGGAGTGTAATGGCAACAAAGTCGAGACGCAATCGATGTTCTGTTATTGAACTACAGCGCACTGTTAGTCGCAAATTCCTCACTTGAGCTTTTGAATAGTAGCATGAAGGCTAACTTGAAGTAAAGTAACTAGTGTATCGTAGCACACAAGGATTTCTTACGAGCTTACTGTTAAGTGTGCACGTGTATGGTGGCTCTATAATGAGCATCAGGCTGGTGGATCTATAGAATCAACATCCAGTTTTCAAGGGTCACGAATAAGTGAAAGCTCTTAATGGCGGCTACCATCATAAGACGCTATCGAGAACTGCAAAAGTTATCTTTGCGGCAACGATGTTCCTGATGCCACTTAGGGACAGCCACAAAACTCTTTGTGTCTCTAGAGCGCTTCGCCTACATCTCTAACTACAGGAATAGGGGAAGCTGCCCCTATCTCTAGACACCAGGTAGTCAGATATCCCTCCACAGCCAGATATCGTGACAGTCTCGACTAGATAGTTGCAGCGAGCGCACTATGGGAATCTGACGCCCTTCCGCTCGATTTTAGCTGTTGAGGCATGCGTAGACCATGCGGGCGCGGCATGGACATTAGATGATTCGATATGAGTGTATCATTCCCTTACCTACTTAGATATCTGAAGCTAAAGCACGTAAAGCAGAAATGGACTGCATTCAAAAGTGCCTATAGGTATAACTAGACGTAGATATTCGACTGTCTTCTGCAAAAAAACCGTCCAACTTCTTGCCCTTTTCTTTTACTTGTCAGTTGCGAAGATGCTCGGAACGGGAAAGGCTCCCTTCTACCTACGCAGCGGCGACCAGCAAAAACATTGTACGAAAGTCTGCGTAATAGTGCCAATTCGGTATACAATTTCGAGACCCTATCATTTTTAGATGAGTATACCAGATACTTAGCCGTGTAGGTGTTGATTTGGGAGTCAAGGACAGGTACAGTACAAGGACTCTCGTGGCATTGTGTATATATGCAAGGCCTCCCTCCATGTGTAGATAGCTGAACCTCAAAGTTAATCAAGTCTCATTAGCCCTGTAATGCAACAGTAGGTACTTCTTCCCATGCCGCTTCATCTTGACTGTCGATGTCTAGGACCTCCTCAACACTAGGGTATCCTGCTTCAACATCTTTATTGACTTTAAGATCACCCTGTGTCGATGGGGTTCTGGTATCAGACATGCGGTCGCGCCCTGCAGCACTCACCATCAACAGCGGTCTTGGATAAGCACCGTTTGCTGAATTCGGGTCCGTTTCCTTTACGTTTAACGAGATAACCCAGCATGGTTCAGCTCCAGCTCCGGAACCCTGCCAGTCCGGCAACACTTCAATCTCGAAGGATATATATATCCGCCGTCATCTCCTTAGACGAATATCCTTCCTGGCAATGGCTTCCGCCGCCCGCATGGATCTTACCGGATCGAAGCGGGAAAGCGATACGGGTCATTGATACCTACCTACCGCTCGTCTCGCCTCGTCAGGCTCTTCGGGAAAGCTTAGTTAGTTCGTAGGTAGGCAAGGTCTCTAAGTAAGTAAATAAGTACCTGGCCACCACCTACGGCTCGAACTTCCACCTAACTAACCTAGCATGAGAGACGAAATCATCATAGTACGCGTAATGGGACCCGTGGAGGACCTCACTCATCAACTGGCGAGCACTCGGATAACTGGCTACGGGTGAGCCACACCTACGGACTATACCTAACTCTATATATCAGCAGCAATAAGTAGACTTGACTGCTACCAAGTCCACACAGCACAACAACTTCTTCAAATCACATCACCAAAACCCGGGGCATCCGTATTGGATGGAGTGTTTGTTTCACAAACAAACGACCTGCTGCTTTCGCGCAGTGGTGGTGGTGATGGGCATTGGCATTAATCACCCCCTTATACCCTAAAGAACTATGTGTATGTATCAAGGTCACTTTACGAGCGCTACCGTTGGTTAGTCAGATCGAGGTCAGGTAGACAGACGTGTCCAGAGAAAAACTATGTCCAGGTCTAATACAACGCCGATATATGCGCCGTCGTCTTAAATCGGGGGTGAGCAGGTAGAGAGGCAGAAAGGAGCTTTTTTTTTTTTTTTTTTTCGAAAGTGAAGCGTTCTAGAGCTGGTGGTGTCAGCTTAGGAAATTTACCTAGGTATGTTACTAGTTATCTAGTGCTGTGGGTTATTATATGATCTCTCTTCATAATGCCGCCCTTTTGCCTCTGAACCAGAGCATATGACATGTATGTGTGGACAACTACTCGGATCTATGGCTTGGCTGTTATTGTAACATAAGAAGGGGGCATAAGTCCTAATGCTAGGGTTCCTAATCATTGACATGCTACGGCAAGCTTCGGGGCGCAAGAAAATGGAGTATCTCGTAGGGTTACGTGGTCCCGGAATGTGTGACAACACACGGGGGATACTTAAATCA
The DNA here is from genome assembly GCA_022376535.1 of Xylariaceae sp. FL0662B. NCBI lineage: Eukaryota > Fungi > Ascomycota > Sordariomycetes > Xylariales > Xylariaceae > Xylariaceae sp. FL0662B. The sequence goes on along the minus strand of JAJJKD010000031.1, from coordinate 133,116 downwards.
CATTCACCAACCAACGTCAGCATCTTTAGCCAGAGGAAGGCTTGGTATTTTAGGGCCTTTTCCAGGCGAAAATCTGCGTAATTACGGAGGCTTGAGAATTGCAGGTCGTTCAAGGCTCTTGCGATGCTGCCATATGATTTCCCGAAAAAAACTATCATGTAAAACCATAAGACATCCATCCACAACAACGACTCCATCTCCCTTTCAATTTCCAAGGCAGGCAACAGAGCAGGTCGCTTTTGTTGTCTGCCATCGCTAGAGAGGTGGACGCTCAGAGTAAGAATTCGCGTGGCACTTGCTCGTCCATCGCCTTCCATGTCCTCCTAGCCATGACTTCGGCTACTCATGAGTGGGTGGGTGCTATCCGCGATTACGAGCCGGGGTTGGGGTTCATCTTCAGGGCGTTAGCACTGTATCACGGAAGGGGCTCAGGATGAACGGCTTAAACTCACCTTTCTCTTGCCACCAGTCAGAGTAACGTTGACGAAGCGGCGGGTGTATGTGAGTCTCTTCTTGGCCCGGCCCTTGGGGGTCTTGGGCTTCTCTTGCTTCTCAACCTGTGGATTCCCTGGTGTTAGCCGCCTTGACCTTTTCTGAAATTCTGTGCAATGTGAAATTCGATATTGACGGAATTTTGATGGGGCAGGCGCATGCTCGTAGCAACTAGGATGTATCCGTTGACAAAGAGTTGAGTCGTAAAAATATGTCGAGAAAGTGACCGAGTGGCAAATTCCCAAGCGACCCTGTCCGAGATTCGTCGGATAGTAGATACATCGCCTGTCGCCGATGGAAAAGATGGTCGGATTCATGCGTCGCACGTCCTCAGAGAAACTCGAAACTCGAAATGGTGTTGGGTCAACTAACCTTGGGGGTCTGAGACTTGACCTTGCCTGCAGAATCTTGTCAGCGACTGACTTGCCTCTTTTCTTCCGTATACCATCGAGGGAAACATACCAGCACGGGCCAAAGATCCGTGAACTTTACCCATGTTTGCGAGATTTACGATGTAGACTGGTAAACGTAGACGTAGACGTAAACGTGGGTGATGGATTGACGAGTTGGATTGATGGCAAGAATGGTGGGCGGCTTGGGCTGCTTGGTTGCTAATGAATTCGTGAGGCTTGGCAATTACTAATTCAGCGCCGAAAGAGTCACGCCGGTCGGGTTTCGTCAGAATTTCCTCAAGTGGACTGGAAAGCCCTGGTCATGTGATTCTGCTCTGTTGCATATTTGATCCGCCTTTCAACCCCCCGAACAATGCCCTACACTAGTTAGGTACCTTGTACTCAGCCGGGGCTCATAGCTTCTGTCATGTGACCGGCTGGTACATAAGTCAAGCTTGCTGCAGAAAGTCGGACCACACATAGATTTGCCCTTTGGTTTTGTCTTGTGCTATGAACCTTAGTATTCGATCCGTAAATAGATTCCACTGCCTAATAGAAATCTCGAGAAGCCCCAGACAAATACCGGAAAGGCACAGTTACTAGTGCAACAAAGCGCGTGTATGGTAGGTATCTTGTAATTATATCAACTAATTCATACATGATAAGGCTAGACTTGGCATAGGTCTTGGTCATTTCGTGATACCATTTATTAGCGGAAACGGTGACTACAGTATGTAAACACTGGCGCGTGTCACTCGCGATACTCCACGATTGCCGGAAATCTACGGTAACCCTCGTTTCAAGCTGAGATCACTCCAACAGACGAGCCGCTTACATCTGTTGGAGGAGACGCGACTAATAAGGGTGGAGAAAACATTCGCGCTCACCAGTAACTCCATGCCATTGGTTTCCTAAGCGCTCGATTGGGATTACAGGGGCTATCTATACATGACTGCATACCAACTCCTTACCTTGCGTCTTTTAGAATTATATAAGTTGTTCACATGTGGCTATGGCTACTGCTATCCTATTGTTCTCACACTTGGTACCATTGTGAGAATTCATCGCCATGGTGGGCTTGCAGATTATCTCGGATCTCCACCTGGAAAGCCCCAAAGCGTACGACATCTTCGATATCACACCCAAGGCGCCATACCTCGCGCTCCTCGGGGATATCGGCTACGTCTCTCACGGACGAGAGTACTTCGGCTTCCTAAGACGACAGCTGTCCCGCTTCCGGGTGGTGTTTCTGGTGATGGGCAACCACGAGCCCTGGCATTCCACGTGGGAGGACACCAAACGGGCCGTCCGCCAGTTCGAGCGCGATATCCAGGGCGAGCGGCAAACGCGACAAGACATCGGCGAGCTCGTAGTGCTCGACCGGACCCGCTACGAGATCGCCGTGTCGTCGAAAGGAGAAGGCGCCGTTGTTATCCTGGGGTGCACGCTCTTCTCGCGCGTGCCGACGGAGTCCGTCGAGGCGGTCGGCTTCGGCGTCAACGACTTCTACCACACCGCGGGGTGGACCGTGGAACGGCACAACGCCGCGTTCGAGGAGGACCTGGGGTGGCTCAACGACCAGGTCGCGTCGCTGCGGCGTTCTTCGAAGGGACGGCGCGCCGTCGTCCTCACGCATTACAACCCGACCGCGGACCCGCGCACGTCCGATCCGAGGCACCGGGATAGCCCGATCCGATCGGGCTTCGCCACCGACCTGAGCGGCGAGATCTGCTGGCGGAGCGAGGACGTCGCGGTCTGGGCCTTCGGCCATACGCATTTTAATTGCGACTTCGAGGATGGTGTCACGGGTAAACGGGTCCTGACGAACCAGCGAGGCTACTACTTCAGCCAGGCCGCGGGGTTTGTGGAAGATAAAGTCGTCGAGCTTTGAGGGTGTTTGCCTTGCAAGCTGGGACTGGGCATTGACTCGATCCCCCGGATACGATGATGCATGTGCGTGGGTTCGAGCATAGCTGCAAATCGGATTGTTAAGTAAGTAAGTAAGTATCACGACTGTGGCTGTTAGCTCGTCGTCCGAGACTATCAACTCAATTCCCTGAGCCTGTTAGCTTGGACGAGCGTACCTAGGTGTTCTGCTAATCAAGAGAACCCCAGACGTCATAGCTAGGGCATGGTACAACGAAAGAGCGTGCGGTTCAGCCTGAAAGGCGTGGCAGCATTCCATATACGCCGCGGAAAACCTAGGTGCCAGCAGAGTTGGCATTGCTGGATCTTGTTGGCCCATTGGCCTGGCGCTTGACAGGGCTGCTGCTTTGACACCATAGATAGCTAGAAGGTACACCGTATCTAGTCATCCCACAGGACCGGAAGTACGCCTGCGCCTGCTAACAACATCGTTCAAGTTTGACCACGTTTCCACCGATCTCGTCGATCGTAGTATGGGCTATGTCTCCTAAGGCCGAAGAAGACGAGGTCTCAAAACTAGGATAGTGATGATGATAGATATAAACTCGATATCAATACTTGCTGTGTTTATGAAGTAAGTGACAATAATATTGCGCTTATTCGGTACTTGTCAATCCGACGGTGCGGAATAGTCTTTCAGGGGGAAGTGTGGAAGCTCAAAAAAAGGGGTCATAAGAATGAGGTAAAAGAATCGAATTTGATTGATTTATCTAAGCTGGTAGGTCTAACATAATAGCCGTCACATAATACAAAAGCAAACCTGCTCATCGAGGGTGGAAGATCAAGTATTAAGGTTGGTGTTGGAGGTTCGGTAATCGGCATCGTGCCGAGAGATGAATCCGTACCTAACCGTCACGAACACTGAGCTTGTTGTTTAATCAGATGCTTTCAGGTATTAAATACGTAACCCATGACAGAAAGTAATACCTATGTAAACCGCAATAAAAGGGGAAGAAAGTAGGTACTCAGGAGTATGGAAATGATTATACGAGCAACTTATACGACTAGTATTGGATGGCAGTTTATAGATTACCTAACCGGATGCTATGCTAGTTTAGGGGATACATAAACTTGGCAGCTAAGGTGCTTTGGCTTAAAGCGGCGTGATACCGTCCCCTCGAATCTTATCAATCAGTTTGTCCGTTGCTAGCATCAGCCCGGTACACTTACAAGACTTCTTATCATCTTGGCATCTTACGAGTATTCTACAAAATACATCCTGATTCCCAACTACTACACGAGCTTATATAAGAGGCAGCAATTCCAACACCAACTACAACCAAATACCGTTATTCTCATGACTAAGTACTTAAATAAACAGTGAAACCCCAGCTCAGCATGACTATAAACTCCAGATCCACTAGTCCTATCTGGGAAGCCCCATATTACCTAAGTAGCACATGTGATGTCGACGCTGCATCATCCTCGTGCGCCGGTCGTCCCATCAATATCCGGCCGCGTTTGCCCGACACCGCTGTCTACCAACAAACACGGTACATACACCAACAAGATTAACAACGGATAGATATAATTCCCTCGGCGTAGACTTACCTGGTTGATTCCAGCTATCCTATCCTCCTTTTTACTTTTCAACGGCTCAGATTTGTTTCTCATCCACCCAGTTACCTAACCGTCAGTCTATCCGAGTTCCGAGCTCTCTCCGCACACGGGAACCTACTCAGATACGGTTTGCATAATCAACCATGAGGCTGTTGAGCAGCTTCCCACTCATCACGCTCGCCGCGCGCGCCTGCACGGTCGAAGCCCCGGAGCCGACGCAGTACATCTTCAGCAACCCGCCCGCGTCGAGGTCGGCTCACCATATCCCCACCTCGTACGAGTCCGCGGTGCTCGGGCGGCGCCTGCTAGCGCTAACACCGCTCGGCACCCTCGCCACCGTCTTTCCTACCAGCGCTAGCTCGTTGTCGTCCGACAACGACCCGTACGGCAGCCGGGAGAACCGGCCGGACGGCCTCGGCGGCATGCCGCACGCGCTGCTCGAGTACGTGGCCGACTGCGAGGAGGACGGCAACCCGACCTTCCTGGCCATCAACATCGAGACCTCGTTCAAGAACGTGCGCGCCGGCTCCAACATCAGCCTCGCCCAGCAGTGGACCCCGGTCTACCCGCCCGACAAGCGCATCCGGTCCACCACCACTCTCCTCGACCGCCTGCTCGGCCGCGACCCCGCCGTCGTCGAAGACTCCCCCGATAAGGAGAAGGAGAAGGTGCCCTACAGCGCAGCCAACCTGCCCCGCTATAGTCTGCTGGGGTATATCGAGGACATCGACGCGACGTCGAACGCGGACTTGTCCGCGTGCTTCGTCAAGGCCCACCCCGACGCCAAGTACTGGCTCCCCGGCAACCCGATCCACGTGTCGCAGTTCGTCCGGCTCGTCGTCCAGCAGGTCTACTGGATCGGCGGCTTCGGCGACCGGGCCTACATCGGCTGGATCCCCGTCGACGAGTGGAAGAATGTCACCCGCAAGGAATGGGAGGTCGTGAGGCTGCCGGGCGAGAAGAAGGGGTGGAAGGAGTGGAGCGCTCTGGGCCGGGGAGACCTGTGATGATTATGATGATGATGATGATGATGACCAAACAGCGTTGCTTGCATCTCTTAAGCACAGAGATTGAGGGCCGGGACATTTGATCAAGTCCCCTTATTTAACGATATCAGAGAATTGTATATTCGCACAGGTTGTTTTCGTCTATGATACGAATGAGGAGTATGTACACTCTTGTCTAAGATTTGGGAGATGTCTGCTTCTATGGGATACTACCTGTGAAACGACAGTATGTCCGGGGTATGTTATATGAGTTCCTTATTACATGTAAACAACGACGCAGCCTATTAGGTCCACGAGTCGATTTTGTAGCTACCTACTTACGTAGCAAGAGTAAATATTTGGAGATCAAAGGGTGGCATTATAACGCGATTATCTAGTACAACCACGGGATTACATAACATTTCGGGGTAGAGGCACTTAAGTAGGCATGTGATAATTCGACCAAACGACGTCTCCTACCTATGTACATACCACCCTTAGGTACTGATAGACAATTCTGATACCAGCGTATTAACTTGCTTACCTAAAACCGACGATTCTACAATTAAACCCTGACCTAGTTATACCCCATTTCAACACCTAGATCGCCGACGACCCAGGTATCAGTGCTTAACCCTCGATAGGCATCGCAATAGCCCAGCATGAGTAGCACCGGGAGCCACCAAACAAAAACAACAACAGAAGCGGAGTCCCTGCCGGCGCCGCTGCCCCTGCCGCCGGGCATAAGCTCCGAGTACGTGGACTGCACGGCGTCCTGCGGGCTCAACTGGCACGTGCTGACGGCCGGCGACCCGGGAAACCCGCTCGTGCTCTTCTGCCACGGGTACCCGGAGGTCGCGTACTCGTGGCGCAAGGTGCTGGGGGCGATCGCCGCGGGCGACAGCGGCGGCGGCAGCAGGGGGTACTACTGCGTGGCGATGGACCAACGGGGGTACGGGCGGACGACGACCACGGGCGTGGCGCAGGAGGACGGGCGCGTCTCCTTCGGCTCGGCCGACCTCAGCGAGTACGCGTTCACGAACCTGGTGCGCGACCTCGTGTGCCTGGTCTACGGCCTGGGCTACACGACCGCGCGCGCCATCGTCGGCCACGACTTCGGCGCCGTCAGCGCCGCCCTGGCCGCGCTCGTGCGCCCCGACGTCTTCCGCGCCTCCGTCCAGCTCTCGCACCCGCTTCACCGGCCCCCGGAGCCGCCGCTGGGGCGAGGTCCCGCGACGACGCACGTCGATGATATCCAGGCCGAGCTCGCGAGGTTGCATCCGCCCAGGAAGCACTACAAGTGGGATAACTCGTCGCCGCGCGCGGCGGCGCAGTGGGGGGACCCCCCGCAGGGCCTCGAGGCGTTCCTGCGCGGCTACTTCCACGTCAAGTCCGCGGACTGGGAACGGAACGCGCCGCGGCCGCTGCGGAAGTGGGACGCGGAGGCGCTCGCGGTTAGTATGTGGTACCTACCTAGCATGCACCCGAAGGCGTTTGATACCTGTAGCTACCTACCTACCCTTTCCATCGTGTTCTGTCAGGAGCAGAAAATTCCGTTTTAGGGTATACATGTATATATGTATATCTGGGAGTTAGAAACTCCCGATGATTTATCGTCAAACCGTCGAGGAAAAGAATATACCTGCTGACTCCCGATGCTGCTGCAGTGCCCGAGTACTACATCATGCGGAAAGACCGGACGATGCCACAGACCGTCGCCGACAACATGGAGGGCGAGGACTGGACCCGGACGGAGCGGTGGCTCCCCGCGGCGGAGCTCCGGGTGTACTGCGAGGAGTGGCGGCGGACGGGGTTCCAGGGGGCGCTGAACTGGTACCGGGGTGACTAAATTCCTGAGTTCTTTATTACCCTTTTCGTTACCATCTCATGAGTGCATATTGCCAAATTGGGAATTTGTGCGAACACATTGATCCGGAAACATGTATTAGGGGCTCCCCAACCACCCAAAAGCAGTAATTACTGACTCCAAATGTTGAAGTGCAGACGGCGTCGACGCCGCAGGCCAAGAAGGACCTCCTGCTGTTTGCGGGCCGGCGGATCGAGGTGCCGTGCGCGTTCATCAGCGGGAGGCAGGACTGGGGCAATTACCAGCAGCCGGGCGCCCTCGAGAGCTACGAGGACCCGACGGTGGTCCGGGAGGGCTGCTTCAGGGGCGCGAGGCTGATCGAGGGCGCGGGACACTGGGTGCAGCAGGAACAGCCGGAGGCTGTGGTCGAGGAAATCCTGGCGTTTTTGAAGTCGTTGTAGTGTACCTAGTGTCTGTCAGATAGCAGATTCGCATCTTTAATTGAAATTGTGCCGTTCACGACATTAGGTATGGGGTCATTGATAGACAGACAGGATGGGATAGTTCAATGGAAGTGAATGTGATTCGAAGTGTAAAAGCATTAGCACTACGCATCATCCGAAGGTTACCCTAAGCAATTGTCATTGTTATCAATAGACCTAAGCTGCCCTGAGCCCTCTTAAGCTGCTGCTGCTTTAACCTGAGCTCTCGACTTCACCGTTGTCCGCGTCTCAGTCTTCCGGCGGAAGCTGGCTACTGCCTTGCTGGAGAGACATGGCCGGGTGTACTATATCGTGGGTCCGGTAAAGGTTCGCCTGGAGTTGGTGTTTGAAAAGTGCATTTTGCGTCGCAAACGCCAAGGGGGGAGGCGTACGCAATACCCCTGAAAGATTACCGAGGTTTAGATCTCATGTAAGAGATTGCGGTGTTTAAAGTTCAATAGCTTCTATCAAATAAAATCTCGGGCCTAACTCATAATGGTCGCTGTCGCTTGCCATTATTAACAGCTACACAGCTTCTTACCCATTGTCACCTGCCAGAAAGATAAGAGCTAAGAAATACGCCACCTTACGACACGGGATTATAAGACGTAGTTTTTTCGGTCAGCTTTTCGAGCTTAGGCTCCAGCACGAGGATAGGAAGTAGGAAGGGGTAAGAAGGCGTCCTAAGTGCAATTCATAATTGTTTTCGACTACCTACTTTAGCTACCTCCTAAATATTGTCATATACCCGTCGAAAATATTTACTCTCGCCCACTCAATAGAAACGACCCGCAGAGCTCATTAAATCTCTCGCGGTGCTCCCAATTGGTCATGTGGCTGGCATTGCTCAGCGTGACCCATTTCACCTTGGCAATGCTCCTGAACCACGGCTCGATGCAACGATCCGTCGCCTCGTCCTGATCACCGTTGAGAAGCAGCGCTTCGACCTCGATGTTGTGTGCCTCCTTCCACGGCTCCCAGTCCTTGAAGCTACCGACGATGGTGAATTCTGAGGGTCCTTGCCTAAGGAGTCCGGTAAGCGGCGAGTCCCCTCCAATTTCACAAGTGGCCGGGTAGTTAACTACAAGTAGGTACTTACAAAGTGAGATAGGCAGTCGGGTCCTCCTTCAGGTGGGCAAACCCGACTTGGATAGGCTCGGGAAATGGGTCGAGTTTGCAGAAGTGGCGGGCGTAGAATACGGCACTCGCCTTCTGGAACTCTTCGCTTTCGTAGTCACCCTTGCGCTCGCATTCCTCGATGGTGCGTCGCACATCCGGTGGCAGCTGGGAAAGGAGATACTTGCAGCCCTCCGCGTATAAGGGCATGCTTGCAGGCCCGCCGGCAATGATAAGCTTCCTCAGGCCTTTCGGCCGGCGCGAAGCGTAAGCGCCGGCGAGAATGCCACCCCAGCTCTGGCCAAGAAGAGAGAACCCGACCTCTCGCAACTGCAGATGGTCGACCAGGTTGTCAAGCTCGGCGATGAAGAGGTCCATGGTCCAGAACGACTCGTCGCCGGCCTTCTCCCGGAAGTGGGTGGAGCGGCCGCAGCCGACTTGATCATACAAGATGATTGGGATCTTGTGCTTCTCGTAAAGGTCGACCAGCGTGACCATGTACTCGTGGCCGGCGCCCGGGCCGCCGTGCAGAGCGATGAGAGGTGGCGAATCTAGATTGCCGACGACCTTGTACCATGTCTTACAAGGCTTCGACGCCCCAGGCGCCTGGAAATCCACTTCGCCTTCGCGTGCTGGAGAACTGCCCATGTTGAAAGCTCAAGAATGGTGTGGATGTGGCAATAGTAAAGGACGTTCGTTGCAATGGTGATTAAGTCGAACGAAGCTACAAGACGGCTTATAGCAAAGCAAAGCTTTTCATCGGAAAAAAAAAGACGAAGCAACGCGGAGGATGCCAACAGGAAATGCCCAAGCAGCCAAGTTGGTTACTTACGGAACTTGGTTATCGAACGCAGGGCTGTACTACCAACCTGTGTCTTAGATTATTGTACAACCTTCCAGTTACAGTAATAAAGGTCGCCACGGTAGACCATTGCCGCCCTGCCCTGCCACAGGTACGCAGCCTGGCCACCGCTATCGGTTATACACCGATCTGGTCGATTATCTTGTTGCAATACAGTAGCCGCATTTCCGCCCTGTAGCCCCTGTCTTGTTACTTTCACTTTCACGTACTGTGTCACAGCATCAGAGTAATGCATTCCTCCCACGCATGGATGCTTCGCCGATGCCACCCCCAATCCCAACGCTACACCTACACCTACACCTCTCATCCGCACCAACACCAACCAACACCAGGTCACTTGCTCACTTGCCTCCAGAACCGGCCCGGTAGAACGGTCCGGGCCTGAAAGTAAACTTCCCAGATTTCAGTGCTCGTGGACGTGCCCACCCGTCCACGCTGTCCCATTTCACACAAGTCGTCGTAGAATCCGATCTCAGCTCTTTGCCCCCCAGCAAGTTATCCTCATCTACCCACTCCGCCGTGTTGACCTGTACGTTCGCGTGACACATTACCGCTTGCCGGAGCACGTCGATGCAGTGGTCTATGCAGTGGTTTCCGTCAGTCAGTAACTTCGTGTGCATCTGAGCCGCATTACCTAGAAGCGGAAGAATAGAATAGATATAGACAGTACTGACCAGAATGTTCTTTGCCAAATGCTTCTTGGCTGCCGCCAGAACTCGCGATCTTCGGCCCGTAATAGTCCCAATGGACCACCTTGCGCAGATTGTTGAGGCAATGGAGATAGTGGAAGACGCCCAAAGCGGCGAAATAATCACCATGGTTGACTTGAACCCTGTTGGTGGTATTGAGCCTAAGCTTGCTCATCTCGTCGCCGGAGACCCGTATATTCAGAGCTTGGAAATGAAATCAGATAGGTATACTGCAGCATGTCCTGACGATAAGACTGACCGTATAGTAAATCATTCCAGGTCGAGTCCAGCTCACTGGAAGGTGGCTGATTCCAAGGATATTGAGGCGGATACCACTCTCTTCGTTCTTCGAATTGTAAAGCATCTCTCAGAAGGGCTAGCTCACATCAGAATGGAATTCGCTGTGGGTTGAATCTGGAGATATTCGTACTGAATTGGCTGGTCCCTTGTTGTTGACTGTGTTCGCATTGGACCGAGTTGAGGATGACATACGTCAACCCAGCGACAATGAACAGCAGAGACAATAAGATTCCGATAAGGAGTATATTCTTAAATGCCCACTTGCTTATAGCCTTGAATGAAACGCCCGAGTTCTTAGGTTTCCTTGTTTCCTCGTGGTTATTGTGTTCGGCAAGCAGGGGATCGAGAAATTCCTCGGAAAATTTGTCCATGTTTGTGTCAACTGGCGAGCTACACGTGAGGATTTAATAAGAGCCTGAAATTACAAGCTTAGAAAATGGTGCAATGAGCGAACCTAAAGTTGGAAATCGAGAATGCCCCAGGAGCAGAGTGAGAAGAAAGGAGAAGGCGTGCCGATTCTTGCTAATTAGACACCGGAGGGCCAAGTTAGAGGCGAAAAACTTCACAGATATTATATTGGCCAGGATGGCTGACCGGCTAACGTGAGATGATTCATGAACGAACGGCTTCAGGTAACACAGATCTACGACTCAAGTATACTTAGGGCGCGGCATGAATAGAGGCGTTCGCCTTCGGGATGTTGCAGGCGCCTATATAGGTAGATAAGGCAATGCTGTCTCGGGATTCGATCTGGTAACTAGAGTCTGGCGAAGCAAATGTAAAGAGGTATCAAAATACAAAAAGCACGCGTCTGCCTGCTTGAACCGGCTAAGACTGTCCGATATCTGTCATCAATCCATCACACTTAGCCACATCTCAGAAAAGCCTCCCCAAACGATACAAATGCTTCGCAATCCCAAACTCGCCATCTGGCTGTTCATCGGCATGCTAGCGACCACGCTAGCTCTAGGTATACCGCATCCACATTCCATGTAGTTTCTCCTTCGAAAACGTCTAATGGTTCCTAGGCATCCCGAACACTGCTCATCAGCTACCCAACCGTGATAGCATCATTACTAGAGATGAGGACCAAGTATTCGTCAAGGACGCCCCTGTTGTGGACGAGTCCGAGGAGTGATGTGGTTGAGATTGTTCAGTTCGTAATATTGAGAGCCAGCTTCGAGCTGGTGCCCCTTCGATCGTTTTGCGATGCGAGTCTATGACCGGGGAACAAGTGGCGGACGGAAATCGAAATACCTACTTGTATAGGTACATAGTGCAATGGGATGCTGCTTTGATGATAGAGCCGATGCGAGCTCGCAGGCTATGTTACAAGTATTTCACAGCCATCCTCTTGATTTTGAGTGGTACTTAAGAGTGACTTGCGTGTATGATACGACTCTACGCTTGTCAAGAGTTAGCCACAATCATATCCTAGCACCATTACCGCAAGGAACTCAGTCGGTAGGAAGTGATACCGTGACACATTATATTGCTGAAAATCCAAATGCGGAATTCATTCATACATCCCCGCCTACATTGCCAGAAGACGAGTTTTGGTCCCGTTGGCAATCTATCTTCCCCAAGTAAAATTGTATTTTTCGGCGATAGGAAAGGATTGGGTGCCACGCCCACCTCGAGACACAGCAATGTCCGTAGTAATCTCAACATAATGCCTTCTACCTCGGTTTTGGGAGACAGTAGTTGCTCCCGTTGATTGACTTTTCTCGAGGGTTTGTCGAGAAAGCTGCATGAGCGGAAACTGGGCTGTGAAAGTTGTATTATTGGTATTAGCCGCCATTAGACCACTTTGCAACGATCGGAGGAGCGGCCAAAAGTAGACAACGCAGGTCGCTGAGAAGCTGGTGAATTGGACTAGCTGAGAACATAGGTAGTAGGGAAAGGACAGCAATGTGTAATCGTCTTCGAGTATGCGAGGAAGGTAAACCAGCTGGCAGATCGTCGCTACGAACACGCTTTCTCAGGTCAGCACGTCGTTTTGCCCCAGTACAGGGGTGGGGAACGAACAAGATTCTTGCCACATAAAATGAGACGAGGGCCACCCGCAAAGTGAAGGCCATATGCAACGGGGAGATGATTAATATCGGGATAACAATGAGGGCGAAGTCGGTTACCAAGTTGATGACAGCGACATACGTGAGAAATTCTCGCTTCGTTGTATAAGCTTGACTAGCTTTGCAATTAAAGAATCGAATCAGCATAAAGTCTCACCTGACCAAAATAGGCGTCACCATTATTGAGATTCCATGACCAGGTATCTGCGTGTTGAAATCCTGTGCCAGTCAATGAGGTGATCATCCAGATTGCTACCAAACAACCAATACTATGCGTCATTCGTCGATGAGTTGCGTTCGGAGATAGAGTGATCAGATTTAAGTAGACAGACAACTTTGAGAATCCAAGACTAAGGATGAGTAGGAGATCTCGCGCAAGTCCAGCCTGTGTATGAATATTAGCAAGTACTATTGGGCACTTTCAGAACACAGGAAGCATTATACCTTGTTTCCTTCGCTCAGTTCTTGAGGACTTATCATGGAAAGTTCTTTTCCATAAATTTCACTCTCCGGGATGACTGAGGTAACCGACTCTCCCAATGCAAAAGCCTTGTTTAAAAGTTAAAGGGGCGTCTTTCCTGAATATCTGTAAGGCGGTCGTACAAATGATACTAGTACAAGCAGATCTTCCCAAGAAAAGGGTCTGTTTGCTTTGATAAAACATCGAGTTAGTTGCCGGAAGCAGAGCATGAGAGACATGATGGCTAGGAGTAACCAGGTGATCATTTGGAGTATTGGGTTCAGATTTGATTCTGACACCATAATTCTCCCCCCCTCTGGCTTGCCGTCTCGAACAAGGAGATCGATCATATTGAGTGGAGGACGAATTCTAGATGCGAAAACCGTAGGTAATAGGGCATCGAATTTCGACTCGCGGAAGCGCGACGGAGCGACTTATCCATGGCCAGGCACTCGGTGAGATATGTCTTGCAGACGGCCTAATATCGCAGGTTGCGCATCCGGGCTTGGATAAGCAGCGGATGGATCAACGCCACTTGGTTTTAAGTCACTAAAGCGAATCCTTCGGCTGTGCGACACTGGCGTATGCAACAAATCGAGTCGAGTCAAGGGACACCTTGACTTGAAGCCATTCACACCTTGACTTGATTAGTTATGACTTGACTAGATAGTTAAGCATAAAAATATCTGTTAAGAAAAGAACCACGTTAGCTAATAGCTTAAGCCTTATAATGATTAGTGTCTAGCAGGGGTAACAATAGGGGTAATAGCAAGGCTGTAAGGGTGATAGCTATTAATATAAATTAGACTTCGCCGCTATTAGAAAACAACAGGAAATTTTATATAAAATAACTAATATATCTATTAATATCCTTGAAAACCTTGATTAGAATCATGTCAAGGCATACTTGAGCCTTGACTTGGGCCAAGGTACAACAAAACTGCCTTGGATCAAGGCAAGCCAAGCCAAGTCAATCTACCTAGGAATTACTTGTCCAGGTGATTTGTTGCATACGCTGCGTAACACTCTTGGTAAGTATTCCGTAACCATGTGTGAATTGGCACTTTGTCTCAAAAGCCTTGCAGCTTTAGTGAGAAGGTTTCGGAACCTTATCTCTGCGTGAGCCGCAGTACCTATTCATTGAATGTGATAGGTTCATCTGCTTGCAGGTTGGCTGGCATAGCGGCTCACACTACCGCCACCCAGATGCAGTAAGCTCATTTTGTCTAACCAACGTCCCTAGAGCCCGCCTGGCCCTCGGTGAAATCATCGTGGCTTTCATTCAGCTAATATTGATTGTCCCCCTCTCTTCCGCTCCAACTCCAGGATACGACCTTTTGGGTTTCCCCTAGTCGCTTATTCGCCCAAATGTCGTCAATGACAAGGCGTCTGCTGGAAACCCATCTGAGTTGCCCGGTTTTCCCTAACATTGTCTCTTCCCACCAGAATATCGAACTGCGAGCAGGAATTACGCTGCCACGGGAGCAGAGTACTTAGATCATGGACTCTAAGAACGATTTTGAGCTTCAAATAGGGTCCCCCCACAGCATGCCGACGCCTGGCTTAACGACTCGGAAGTCGGGAACCTCGCCTTCCAACGACGACGAAGCCCTGATCCGACTGGGTAAACGTCCATTACTGAATCGCAGCTTTGGTTTCATGTCAATTCTCGGGCTGTCCTGCTCAGCACTGTGCTCCTGGGAAGGGATACTGGTGACATCGGTCCCAAGTTTTCTGACCGGAGGACCGGCCGCGGTGATATGGGCATTCGTGGTCAGCTGGGCAGGAATCACCTCGGTATACACGGTGATGGCCGAACTGTCCTCGATTGCCCCGACGGCAGGCGGACAATGTATGGCAAATTCCCACTTTCTATAATAGGTCGCCCGAATTGTTGCTAAAATCAAGTCTTGTTCAGATCACTGGGTGGCCATGATGGCACCGGAGTCCTGCTCGAACTTCTTCACTTACTTAACTGCTTGGCTGACCACCCTGGCTTGGCAAGCCATTGCCATAACGACCAGTTACCTCATTACGACCACTCTCCAGGGCATCGTCGTGCTGGCGCGCCCAAGTTATGTACCATTGCCATGGCACACACTGCTCATTATGTGGGCTGCTATATCGCTTGCAGTGCTGATAAACTCCACAACTGGCCGTTTCCTAGCAAGACTTGAAGGTCTTATCCTCATCCTGCATTTGATAGGATTCTTTGGGGTGTTAGTGCCCCTGGTTTATTTTTCACCACACAACGATCCATCGGTCGTGTTCACCACCTTTTTCGACAATGGTGGCTGGGGGTCTCAGGGATTGACCTTCTTCGTGGGACTTCCGTCCATCGCTAGCACATTGATAGGTACGCATGCTTTCACCTCCGTGACGAATGAATTGGGTCTAAGGTATCCAGGTGCCGATTGTGCCGTGCACATGTCTGAAGAAATCCAGTCGGCCGCTACGGTGGTTCCGCAGGCCATGCTTTATACCATTTTCATCAACGGCTCCCTGGCATTTGCCATGACCATTGCTCTGATGTTCTGTCTCACCGATATCGACGCTGCGGTGGCGGCAGCGGAGACAATGTTCTACCCTTTCCTGGAAGTGTTTCAGTCCGGGCTTAACTCAACCGCAGGAGCATTTGTGATGGCTTGTGTCGTTCTCATACTAGCAGCTGCGAGTAGCGTGGGAGTATACGCCTCAGCTTCGAGGATGATATGGTCGTTTGCGAGAGACAACGGACTGCCGTTTTCTCGCCATCTTGCTAAGGTTATCGATCCCTGACCATTTTATCTCTGTGCCTAATGCTGACTGACTATTTCAAAGCTTACCAAGGGGTCGTCTCTGCCAATCTACGCAATCTTTTCTACGATGGGTATCACAAGTCTCATTTCACTGATTGTGCTTGGATCTGCCGTAGCGCTTTCCGCCCTCTTGTCTCTGATTGTGGCAGCTCTGTACTCGTCCTACCTGCTAGTGTGCGGCTTGTTCTTATGGCGACGGTGCACCGGTGGATTTCGAGATGCTAAAGACGCAGGCAACCAACCAGAGGGCCTTGCATGGGGTCCTTGGAAGCTTCCCGAGCCATTCGGTATCATCAACAACATCTTCGCCTGCCTCTATAGCGCAGTCTTGCTCTTTTGGTCATTTTGGCCCCAGACCATCGCGCCGACCCCGGAAACTTTCAATTGGAGCATCCTTGTATTTGGCACCGTCGTTCTATTTAGTGTTGTTTGGTACATTCTGCGAGCTCGACATCATTTCAAGGGGCCTATCAAGGAAATCTAGTTCACATTCGTTGGCCTAGATGATGAATAGTTATCTAACCATTTCCACTTGCAATAATCTGTCAAGATAGTGCATTATCTGTAGAAATAATATACAGCTTAGGCTAATAATACGCTACACCTACGTACCACTTTTATGGCAGGGCTGCTGGCGGATGTGCATTCCAAATGGCCCGAACCTTCGTAATGGCACTTAAATAACCACTTCTAAGGGTCATTTGATTCGTGTATGCGGCGAATATCATTAATTCATCATTCGAATAGCCATTACCTAAACTTTAATTAGTCCTCTAAAACTTGTAACACCACTCAAGAACGTGGAGACTTACTTGTCGCTTGGATGAGGGCTTCACAGCGACTACTATGTATTGCCATATAGTTTCTATTCCCGCTTGTATCGATACTTCCTTAACATGCGCACTAAACGTGCCGGCATTTTGTAGGTATCTTCTCAGGTAGCCTGTTTGCTGCAACTGCTGGGAAGTCGGGTAGATCAGAATATGATCTGCCTGATCAAGAGCCCGGTATTTTTGATAATATTGTATTTCTTGAATGTCTCCGCAGCGAGGAATATAGCAAGCATAAATACCAACGGTTAAACAAGGAGAGGCTAGCCAGGCAAGAATTTGTATAATAGATGTGCTGGCCTTTAACCAAAAGGGTTAGTGATGTGCATTTCATAGAGTAAAATACCAACTAAGTAAAGTTGTCTTATCTTTGCGATTCTTTGACATAGTTCCGATTGGTCATTATTTTAAGCAACTAGAATGACTATATGCTATAAAAATTAGCAAACTAGCTAAAGGCTTTAATCTTTAACTAGTTATATAACTAACTTTATATCTGAGTCCATTCCCGGCTCCTTGTCGTGTAATAGTTCCCTCACTAATCTCGCCTATTGTGACTGGGGTGTAGACGTGGCACTTCAGCTTAGTATTGATGAAAAGTTGGTATGCTTTGTGAACACCTTCATGGCCATCACTCTGCCAAAGCTGCCTATCCATATACCTACATATAATCCTCAAAGGTAAGGTAAGCCTTCACCCGCATTGCTGTCAACAGACCAAGCTTCTTTAATAGACCTTTAACATGTGTATTAGCATACTATTGGTATTATAATTCTCAACACTTTTGAAGTAAGAGCGTATATTGGTAATAGAATCTATGAGATCTCTTAAAATATAAGACGTAAGATTATCAATATTCCAACCGAAGGCGATTAAATAGCGTAAGGAATTTCGTGTAGGATAAACTGTCGGCTTTCTGCCTGGATCGAGTACTTCTTGGATAGAGTTCGTCATAAATTTAGCAAAATGCTTCAGAGTTTTCGAATTATGTGCATCGCCATTAGGATGTGTGCCTCGATATCTGTGTATGTCAGTGTAGTACCAGCAGAAATGACCCAGGTAATTTATTTGCGTTGAAATACAGGGATAATGAGACTTGATTGACTTGAGCTTCAGCTATCTATACTTGGACGGGGGCCTAACATATATGTACACAATGCCACAAGAATCCTTGTACTGTACCAGTCCTTGAACCTCAAATCAACAACTTGTTCCAAAGTTCCATTTGCACGTCGTATCTCTCCTTGGTGTAGTCCATAACCGCCCTTGGGTCGGGCTTGTTATCAATATTGGTGTTATTGTCATTGAACCCATTCTGTTCTGAATATGCCCTCCTCTTATCTGCTGTCTGTTTCCTGCCTGTTTTTGGCCACCTTTGACAACTGTTAGGTACGTATCAGCGGAACTGCTAAGATGCCGAGCGAGATATGAAGCTCATTGCATGTTAGGCGTGGACGGCACCGAAAAACGGGAAATATTCATTACTTGGCTAATCCATTTTTGATGTCATCCCTGAACTATCCTGAATAAGGGCTAAGCGTCCCTTGAGCGCCTGATCAGGTCTGAGTAAAGCGGTAAGAGAGGGTGTTGAAGATTGGGGGGGCGACAAGGGCAGCTTTCGGGTGATGTAACACAAGAGAAACATAAGAGGAGTGAGGCAAAAATATAAATCAAAAAAATTAAACACCCCACCCCGGACTCGAACCGAGAATCTCCGGCTATTTGATTTGATATCAATAGGAGGCCGGCGAGTTAACTGTATGATAGCAGGTTAGCGTTTGTATAGGAAGGTGTGAGGGACCGCTCGGACACTTACCCATTTCTCTAGTAGGGCTTAGTAAATGTCGTCGATTATTAACATATATCAGGGAAGGTCAGATGTACATAGGTAGAATGTAGCTACCTACCTCCTACTGTAGTGAATGATTTCGCGGTAGGTGTTTGACTGGGTACTTAGCTACCTAGGTACCTAAGGCATACCTCTAATGACATCAGTGAAGCAAACGAACTGACTGGTCCACGAGATCAGATGAAAAGAAATCAAACAAAGGAAAGGACCGCTGTCATATCTCTGAAGTGACACCCGTGTCTGGCATTGCACAGGGCTGTTTGGCTTCCGATAAGACACCGTTGGATAAGTCAGAATTAATACATATGTATTGTCTGTTGACTGATCATTTCACACATGCTGTTTATTATTATGTTGACAATTCATCTGCATTAAAGCTTATATATTGCTTTGGTGTTTTTCTGCCATTTGCTTACTTTGTAAGACGTTTAGAAAGAATTATAAATATAAAGATATCTAAACCGAAAAAAGGGGTAGGAGAAAAATAAACGCTATTAGTAGCAGAGTATATTAGAAAGATGAATTCCGGCTTTAGTAGTAATAACTTTTAACTTTTTTAAGAGCTGCCACTTGATTTTATACCACCTTTATATTTAAGCTCATCCTGACTGAGAGATCAATACTCATTTTCATTTAATAATAAAGTTTGGTAAGGTTCTGGAGAACATCTAAGTACTAGGTACTAATATTAGTAGTGATCACGATTTGTCAATGAGGATCAACTGCAGACCTATGTCTAGAATCAACGATTCCTTGATATATATAAGCTCATGCCTTCAAAATACCTGAACTATATTATTAGTGCATTCTACGCCTCGTAACTATTAACCCAGTGATTGCTTTTGGTCATTCCTCTAACCTCTTGAGCTCATAAGGACTCCGATATCTTGCGGAGAGCATAGGACAAGTTCTCTGATAATTGCAGGAATGAGCACCAAGCGTTCCACCAAGCGTTCACAATCTCCAAAGTCTCTCTCGCGCCCATGGGTTCTTAGGTACACCGTTTTTATGTTTAGAATATTGGAAACTACAATAGTGGTGTTATGCAAACCCTCTGATACAAGAACGTAGGAATCCATCACGACAACTTTGCGTCTTGGGCTGTCACGACGGGGCATAGAAGTAGTCCTAGCATGAGAGGCATTCGGGTTTCAGGGAACATATCGTTGTGATGTTCTGATCTAATACAGTCATGTTTTTCAACAAGTACCTTACACACTTTAGCCTACTATAATGTCATTCAACAGCGAAAAATAACTTTAGCCATGGCAAATTTGTCTGGCATTAGGTGCCCCCTGTTTTTTCTATTTACTATGTACACGATTTCGCTCGCCTGTATTTGAATCACACGGTTGTATCTACACTACTAGGATACTATTGAGGCTTCAACAGACCTGAGATAAAATAATCAGATGGCTTCCGGAATAAGAAGAGGACTTGAGGAAATGACACTTGAGAAAGAATGTAAACTAGATAGCGCTGACTATATTCACTAGTAACGAGTCCTTCCATTCTAGAGGTCCAGAGTAATTGTCAGTATCCTGTACAATGTAGTTACTTGGAAGATCGTACCTGATTTATAGAAATAAATCAGTAACAGTACCTACTCATATTTGTCCATAGATTCTGATATGTACTTTGAACTTGTTGCTACGCTCGGGGCACTTAAATTTTTCCGTACACGCACGTTGTGCCCCAAGGGAAGATCACTCAGGACTCATGCCACCGGTCCTAACTACTAAAAAGACCTGTCTAGCAAGTGAATAGGTTTCCCTTTCCTCTTTTCCACCGTGCAGTTTTTCAATCCGAATCCTTTTCCTCGTCCTTGTTTTCTTATCTACTGGTTCTGCGAACAACAACAGTTGCCTGCCTGCGCCTGTTTTCTCTCATTTACGGTTTTAGAAACGAGGCCTCATTCAGAAGCCACGATGCCAGGCCAACGAGGTCCTGTCGCTGATGCCAGCGACATCGTTAGTGGTGACGTAGTGACTCCAGAGACGGATTTAATTGCCACAGAGGGCAAGGTAAGACATCAGGATGTTATATTGCAGACCATGATGCTGACACTACTCCCAGCTACCCGACTACAATGCTACGGGTAATCGCACGAAGCATATCAATTCATCGGAAGACCAGACCGTGGCGGATCAACAGGTTACCCTCACTTCTGACCATGAACCCTCTGACCAAGACTCTCCTGACCGTGAATTTCTGACGGCGAACCAGTGAGTCCCTGTATGAATGAATGAAAACCTGATGGGCATACTTAACATGATAGCTAGATCGATTTAAAGGAGATTGATCTTGATAATATAACCACTAGAGACAGAAAGGAGTTTAAATACAACGATAACTTGAACCCGGTCTTACTCAAAATTATGGATATGCAAGCGGTGATGCGGAACCGCTTCGGTGAGCTTACTCAAAAGTTCAACGAAACTCACGATGACAATATTAAAGGAGAGATTCAGAAATGCATTGACACCTTCTTTCTTCAGGGTAAAGTCATCCTCCATTACGGTTTTGCCTTAAACAAGTACGCCAAGAGAATGGAGAAGAAGTGGCACACACTCGTCCAGGTGCCCATGAATGTTCCCGCCAACGATCAGAGATCTACATCCGGGGGAGTTGTACAGCCGAGACCTGGCCATGTCACATCATTTCCGTCGAGTGATCACATCAAAGTAGAGCTTTTTTCCAAGGGTATTTCCAAGGGTATTTACGTGAAGCTGCTCCAGAAGGGGGACGACGGCAGCAGCCTTAAGCTCTCCCCGGCGGTCGAAACCGAGTTCTTCCCAGGAAAGAAGGGCGCGAAGGACGATACATTCGTCCTATACCCTGGCAAACGAACCGTCAGAATCCTACGTAAGGCCTACCGCCTGCTCTACGAGCGAAAGCAGGAAGCATTCTTCATCTACACTAGCGCGCACCCCGAACTGCAGCTCGACCGGTACCGCCGCTATTTCCCCGAGCACGAGAGCCGACACTTCTACACCAACTCGGCGGCCACGGCCAAGCCGACCAGCACCCTCCTCGACGTCCGCAAGTACCGCCAGGGCGAGTCGTACGCCGAGAGCGTCGACGCCACGCTGGTGCTAGCGCGGCACCTCGACGACGGCGGGATCCAGTACCGCGAGGTGGTCACGGGCACGATCCTCTCCGATCACCGCCTGTCGATGGAGCAAGACATCGTCCTGTGGGAGCACGAGACCTCGCTCGCGCTGCTCTACGACTGGACCACCATGCTCACGGTCGTCATGAAGAAGAAGGGTCAGATTCAATCGCGCATCAATGCGCCGGCTGAGAGACCGGGCGATAATATGGAGGACGAGGACGATGGGGATGACGAGGCCGATGAGGAGATGGGCACGCTTATGAATGAGGCCAGGCTTGATCTCGCTGAGCCTGCTGCTAAGAAGCGACGCCGTGGTTCTGAGGATGAGAAGGAGGTGCAATAGAGTGACCTCAACGGCCTGGTTGTTACACGTAACTAGCTCGCTTGCACTTCCTGGTGTAGACAGTCATCATCCCACCGAGTTGACCTGAGATAATGCAGGTTTCGTACCTATTCATTCTAGGTCAATACTGAATCCATGGCATATCGAGGATATTGAGTGCATATGATCAAGACGTGAAAGACCTGGTATAGTAGATTATGATGTGACCTGTTGGAGTTCTGTCAGGTACTGCCGCCTAATAGTACAGGCTAATTATCATATATTATTTCCTTCATAAAGACTGTTGAAATAGATACGCAGGTTATGAGTGTGTACATCAGTTATATTGATGATAGTTAGAGAGGTTAAGTATCACAGGTAGATGGGGGATGGATATCCCCTATATAGCCACAGGTGTGGGTCGCCAGCCACCTGTATATTCACATACCAGCCACCAGATATTCCAATAAAGACAGCCAGGTAATCAGATTTCGGAATCCGAGTTTCTTAGAGGCATTTTTCTTCAACCGCCACGTCTTCTCTTCTACACCTTCTTCGCACTCTATGATCATCTGCCATTACCTTGACATTCTACTCATGGTCCTATCTGCTTTTCGACTACGCTACGGCACGCAAGGTTGCTGCAACCATATGTATTATTCCTATAATCTATTAGTCCTAGAACCCCGGTTCAGACGATCGTGAATAGTGTAATCTCTTCGATTAACTTCTGTTTAGACGGAGGAAACTTCACCAGGCCATATTAGAGAGGGATGGAGCTTGGATAATCTCATTATCAGATAGGTGATATTTATATGCGAGTAATTCCCAGCAAGAATCCGCTGTAGGCACTATGTAACCCTGGGCGCTTTATAAACGTCTTCCGGAGAAGATCGATTTTCCCACAATCCTCAGAGATTTATGGTGTTTCCAATTTCTCTACTTTGGAATTCATCCGAAATCTGACTTCACTTTCGGATCTGACTGGCTTTGCCAAAGGCATTGAATACCTTCGGACCAACTTTAACCTTAATAATAGCTCCTAGCCTTTCATAAGGTCGAAGACCATCAATAGAAGTAGGTAGTAGATAGTGTAAGATGGTAGAAGCCTGCTTTAACGGGCAAAGAAACGGACTGGTTTACTCTGAGAGTGTCTAAAAGAAACTCCCCTTCTACAGTTCCAAACTTGAGGTCCTTGTCGTTACTTTGATGGGTCAGTACCAGTTGCAAGGTGGGTTCGACACCTGCGATGGCAATTCGAGAGAGCGGGTTACTCCGACGAGGACATTCCAGCGTCAAAGTTCATCAGAGCTGTTAACGAGCTGCGTACCAAAGATGCTGTCACCTTCTGACGTCAGACTCCAAAACATCATTCAAAAAGCCATGCACAACCAGGCCGTGAGAGATGACCTAAAGTTCCTTGAGCAAATTCTGGGCGATCAATCTCCCAGACGTACATATGGCATGGATGATATAGTAACGCGAATTCGTCGGAAGGACGGTGAATCACTGGAACTAAACTCTAACATATATCCGAGGAGGGTTTCGTTAAGCTGGAGGTCGTGACGCACCTAGGGTCTGGCAGCAAAGTCAATCCCCTGAGCCCCATCGAAAACGCTTTCCTCGAAATCATCAGTTGCAGGTTTATGGGCGGTCTCAAGAATTACGATCTCCGACAAGAAGCTCTTTTTAACCGAAGAAGAGTTGCTGATTCTCTGAACCAGTGTTTTCAGATCATTCAGGACTCCGTAATAACCCAAGACACAAGGCTAGGGCTGCCGAAATCTGAAGAACGTAAGGAAAATATGCTCGTCGAAGCCATCAAAAAGGTCCTTAAGAAGCTATCGCAACGAGTTGCCGCGAAACACACCCTATAGCACCCATTTATACCCTTTCCGATTGTCTGCAATTCCAACAACCCAGACCATATACCGTTATGCAACACCGCCCTAATTATCAATCCTAGGGTAACATATACCGTACCGCCGGAGCGCATCGCAGATGAGCAATTTTCCGCTCGAATGCTTTCGCTGCCGTCAGCCAAGCCATATGGCAAGAGGTTGCCCGGGGAGACAGCGAAGATATACCTAACAGTTCCGGCCAGCCTTAAATCTCTTTGGATATGCGTATGAATTATGATGGTCAGATGCGAGGAGGGTACGGTAATCAACCATGATGGCTATGGGAATATCAAGCTCAGGGATATCGGCACCCAATGGGAACAGCAACCAATACATTCCTACGCTCGCGCCTGGGGCATGTTCGTTTTCGGATTTGCTGGCTACGACACCCATAGGTACATGGAACATGGTATCCAGGATGAGAGTAGAAGCACAAGAATGGAAGTCTGCGTATCATGTATTTAGCAATATCTCTAGAGACTGGAAGGCAGAGAGCGAGCTGAATGTCACGCACGGTTCTCCATAGAAGTAGTCTCGATATATTCCTCAAGGTGATAAAATAGAAAAAGGCTGAGGTACTTTCATGTATATTGGTATTGCATCTCTCATTTTTATGCAGTTAAAATGTAACTTGTACCATGAGAAATTCCTCATGTATATAAATAAGGACGATGTGCAGGCTCACTTCGACTTCAGAATGGTATTATATCTCACGTCGGAGGGGGAAAAAGAAAAAGGAAAAGAAATAGAAAAAGAAAAGGGGGGAAAAAAAACTTTGGGGGCCCGCCGCTTACCCGGGTACTCGATGTGTTGGTGTTAGAGTACCCCCCCCTCGAACAGATTCGAACCATCGTATGCGGAAGTTTAATTGTTGTAACCCAGTTTAGATCGTTGTTTGATCTGACCGCTCGGCCATTGAATCTGTTCTTTAACCAATTCCCCGTAGGGTACTGGTGCACTGTGTTATTAACAAATATAAGGCTTTGCACGGGTCAACTGCGGGATGGGGGTTGCCCGGGTGCCTTGGGATACCGGTGGTGGCCCTAGGAACCAGGCATTCAAAGGCACTACCAGTCGGGGCACCAGTTTCGAGTACTTGCCATTTCAGTGACAGGTCATATAAGTGTTTTCTTGGTTGAGGCAGATTCCCGGCACATTTCAAGGCAAAGCAATATTTCATCCAGCCAATGCATAACACAGGTCAATAGCTTTGTTGTTCAATATATGGCAGGTTAATCGATCTGTGCTTTCATAAACAATTTGCAGAGTTGCCAGTTATTACAGCTACAAGAAAGAGTAAACTTTCTCTCTATCTAGGTCATGCACATACGACCACACACACGTGTGCCTGTAGCCTAAGTACTTAACATGGCGTATCCTTCAGAATTGAGCTTGCTGCTATCACAACTCAGGCCTCTATTGCCACTCACTCTTACAAATGAGTGCATGAATAACTTACCTGTTGAGCTATAATAGCCATTCCGTGTCCAAATTCTTTGCAATCTTCATGTGATATTTTTAGGCTTTAAGAGGGAGGCTGCTATTATTATTGTTTAACACGATGTCCCTTTAGATTTCTATAATTAATTTGCACCATGTAAAAGCTCTTTTCCAAGTGGTTACCTCATTTTCCTTTTCTAATGTGATTGGACTAACACCATTCAAGCCAGGGTAACTTAATCAAGAACGAAACTCGAAGGTGAATGAATAATCCTCAGCCTACCTACGTATCTATCGGCATGGACAATGAGGTGACTAGACTGTGGCTTGCCGGAATACGTAAGCTCAACACGCAAGCCAATCACAGCGCCGTTGCTAGGTCACTGCTTTCCTAAAACAGTAGGCGCCTCATCAGTCTGAGACCCACACATGCCACACAACTACCTACATGTACTTAGCATCATCCATTGTACGCACATTACCTACTTATCTAAGGTAAGGTAGGTATCCTTAAGGCTCGTTAAAAGGCGACTAGGACCCCTGAACTGCCCTAATAGGGCGCAATGGTAGGCACAAGATGTGACCTAGATCGAAGCCATGCTTGTGTCTAACACTGCTGCTCTTCGGCCTTACGTAGTGCTACCTAAGTATGTTATAGCGATGCGGTTGATATGTGGTGGTAGATAACGGACCAAGATAGGAGGAAATGACACTAACTCCTGCGAATAACAATTTACTTTCTTTTGACTCGAAAAGACATTGCTTGTCCTATATTTGGGGCTGGACGGTCCGCTTACTCCTCATCCCTCTAGGCAGTTGGCTCGGATGGCAAGCTTTGAGTTTGGTTTATCTAGTAGGGATGGTTGATGTGCCAGGTTAATTAAATACGTAGAAGTCTTTGATCTCCTAGCTAGCTTCGGCCTACCTATTGAATTGAGGAACTCAAGAAGATACGAAGGGCATTGTATTTCCTCATATGTTGATTGTTATATACGGATTCACGAGTAAGGAAGTAAAGACAGGGGGAAGGAAACGGTACAAGGTAGTCCAAGTTGTCGCTATCTTTGAAAATGCAATACTACTCAAAGAAGAATAAAAAGGCGCTTTCATAATGTCTTCCCTTTGGACTTTAATGCTTCTCTAAACGGTTCCCACCACACAAGCGATATCCAACCTCAAGATACTTAACGCCATCCATGCCATACTCTCCACACACCTACCCATACGTCCATCCCAACATGTACTCATGACTGACATTCTCCAAGTACCCGTTCGGCCAGTTCTCGCACAAGTCCGCCGCATACCCGAAGTCGACGCCCTCCATGCCCCCCAGGGCCGCATCCTCCGAGAGGCGATCGAAGACCGTATTCGCGTCGACGACGCGGGTGAAGTAGAGCTCGAGGATGTTGCGCTGGGTCCCCACGCGCACCGCGCGCGTGTAGTACAGCTGGACGTGGCCGTCCGCGGTGCCCAGGATGCACCAGACGAGCTCCCGTAGCACCTTCTCGTGCACGAACTCCGGGTCGCCCTTGAAGAACAGCACCCGCGACCGCCCCGCGTACACGAGCGGCGGCTTCGGGTGCCCCCGCACCTCGTACACGCGCGCCGGGTGCCCCGCGACGAGAAACGGGTAGCACGGCACCTGGTTCTTGCGGCTGCGCCGCGAGTACAGGGAGAGGAACGTCTCGGCGTCGACCAGGCGGAACCAACGGACGATGGCGTAGCGGGTGCCTTGGGAATTCACGGCGAGGGCTGCTGCTGCTATTGCTGCTAGTGCTTTAGCCTTCTTAGTTGTTGATGTTGTCTTCGCTCCGGCATCTGTGGTTTCTTCTCTGTTTGTGGCTTCTTCTCCTTCGGAATATATGCCCATTGCTTCTGAATTTGAGTTTGAGGCTTCTCCTCCGGCATCTATGGTCATTTTTCCCATTGCATTTGAGGCTTCTTCAGCATCGGTGTCCATTTCTTCGTCTTCCTCCTAGGGAGCCGTGTATCTGATGTCCAGAAAAGCGGAGTATATCATCCCAGTACCCTTCAGGGCGTCAAAGAGCTGTGCGTTTGTGACGTGCATGGGTATGTTCGAGATCCCGACCGAACAAGTTGGCATTGTGAAATGGAAAGGAAGATGGCATAACAGGCGTTAATTGTATGGATTTTATTCTCGTGTTATTTATTACTAATAGTGATAGTAACGCTGACAGTTTCGTTTCTTCGCCAGGCGAGATAAAGAATGGATGTCCAGTAGGTTCAGTAAGTAGAGTGTAATGAAGCGACCAAAATGATGTAAAAATAGGAAGTTGAATAGTCATCGAAACTGCGTGCAAGGAAGGCGGCTCGCCTTACGGAAACAAAAAGGTAAGATCAAGTGGATGACGCCCACAACCCAGCAGATTAGTCTGATATGACCCCTTGAAAGTAAAGTAGCAACCATAAGAAGTCACCGGTCGCGGGATTCAGAGGTAATAGCAGTCACATGGCATATTACCGACGGCAAGTTCAACGCTGTTTTCCATAGCAAGACGCCCTTTACGAGCTCGAGATCCATACTTCAGTATGTGTATTTATTGTGCTGTTTCTCTCCGCTAGGATAGACCGGCGCTGAGGAAAACCTGCAGAAATGACTTGTTTGATGGCTCAATATCTATTTCATCCTATCCCATCAAAAGGAGTGGCGCTTCTCAGAGGATCTTCTCATAACGTCCTCCTTTTTGAACCTTTTGTACAGGATACTCCAGTATGATCTACCATAGTGTACAAAATCGGGTACTAGCCAACCACCCGGTTGCTCAAGGCGCCCATCACCTATTTTAGTTTCATACATGTACAATCCGAGTAACACCCAATATATATTACAGTTCCTTTTTCTCCGCAACGACCTTCTTCTTCACCGACCCAGGTGGTGATTTCAGCCCCGCGAAGACAAGTAGCGTAACACCCAGGATTCCCAAAGCACCCATGCCGTAAGCAACCTCTCTCCCGGCCCACCAGTAAACACTGGTAAACAAGATCGGGCCCAGGCCTCGCCCAAGCTGGCCCCAGCTCCGGAGAATACCCAGCTTGCCTCCCCGCTCGCCCTCGTTGGCTTCGAAACTGCTGAGCGCGTTGAGGCCGCTAACCACCGTGGCTGACGTGACGGCCAGGCAGGTGGCGGCGAAGTACAGCGAGCCAACCGTATTAGTGCGGCCCAACACTACGAATGCCAGCAAGCAAGCGCTGACTCCAGTCTGCACCGTCAGGAGAGGCGGCAGCCGGCGAGTGACTCCGCCCTGGAGTATGGAAGCCACCAGACCCACGTAACCGAGCAACCGTCCGTTCTTGGCCGAGCTGTACTGGAAGAGGTCGTACGTCATGAACGGCAGGGAAAACTCCATCCCCGAGAAGAAAAGCAGGAATGTGCAGTGGACGAAGTTCAGGAGGAAGTGGGAGTTCGTGCGGACCACGGGTTTCGGCTTCACGTCTGCCGTGGCCGTCGTCTTTTGTTTTTCGCCCGTCATGCTGGGCAGTGTCTCCGGCAACGAAATGTATAGGTACACCGTCTCCGTCACGATCAGGAACAAGGACACGCCGGCGGCTGTCGCGAACGGGTTCGCAGCCACCGTCGCGATGGAACTGAGGTATGCGCCGAGAGCCGGGCCGAACGTGAAGGCGATCGAGAAGCACGCGCCTATCAATGCCATGGTAGATCCGCGGCTATTCTCGTCCGAAATATCAGTGGCGATGGCATTGGCGAGCTGGACGTTACCCTCCGATAGGCCACCTACGACGCGCGACGCGAGGAACGTTCGGAAGTCCACCGCCACAACCCAAAGAAACACGGACAAGATGTTCCCCATCATGCTGGCGAGCAGCGCCGTCCTTCTGCCATATTTGTCCGAAAGGTGTCCGATGACAGGAGACGCGATCGCCTGGAGCAGGGAGAACAAGCTACCCAGAGCTCCGCCTAACAACACAATGTCATATCTCGAGTCAATGGGCTTCGCGAACGCAGATTTGTAGGCATTGAGACCGCCGAGGACGCGTGCGAGCAAGGTCGACTGCGAGTCGATACCGGCCTCCCTGTTTCGGTAGAACTCGAGGAGCTTCGGGAAGAGAGGTAGGATAAAGGTAAAGGATATCTGCAACAAATGCTTAGTTCTGTATTGTTTGATTCAGCAGTTTAGCATACCAGATCCAGAAGCAGCGACACGAAAATAACCTTCAACACCCTTCTCCGAGTACTTGGTTCGACAGCAGCCATTGTGGGCTGTTAGTTGGTCAATATCAGGTCGTGGAAATGGACCAGCCAATCAACACGAGACCAATTAAGAGGATGCGATGATATTACACAGCGTTAAAACGAGCGGAATAAGTGAAGAGGAAGAGAAATGGTCACCGAGGAAGACGGCGCTCGTGCGACTACAATACAATAAATAAAAGAACCTGACTCGAGGCCGGAGTTGAACTGGAGATTCAGGAAAGAGGGAAACGAAACACGGTGGACACAGGCAAGGGGTGACGGGACAGGGTTACGTACCACCTATGTAAGCAGGTGAGTACTTGTGTACCTAGACTTGTACTGTAGGGTGTGTACATGTATCCACAAGCAGGGGTTGGTGCGGCTACAAGTGGGACAGTCGGATGACAAGCTGGTGCCGATCTGCAGATAAGTATGTATTTACGGATGTATTTTACGGAGTACTACGGAACCGTACTCCGAAACATTTGTACAGTACCTAAGAACAGAGAGTAATTGACCTATTATACTACTCCTATTATTAAAACTTTATAGATAAAATACTACTAACAGATCTTTTATTCTTCTAGTTAAATGTTCAAGAAGAAGAAAACGATTACTTTCATATCATTATCACTATTCAGAAAAAGTAAAGGCGATCTGTTTGGGCTTTGTCAGTTCTGTTCCGTAAGAATTCTGCCTAATCCCATATCAGCCATACGTAATAAGGCCTCTAAGCCATTGCGGGATTACCCAGCTTCCTTGAATCGATGTTTTAGGGGGTATCACTCGTTACCTATCATACTCCCCTTCTTAATCTGTCTTCGACATCACGGGCCATAATTGTTGCTGTAAGTTATTCGGCGAGACGAATCGATACCAACAATCTAGTGTTGGAAAAACGTTACGGAGCTGACTAGATCGCTTCGCTCATCTAGTTATCTAAGATGAAAATATAAGGCGAGCGTATAAGCGTGTAAGTAACAAGGTAGAAATATACTCCTGATGAAGAGAAACTATCTAGCTGGCATAAATACTAACAACGACTATAGATTAGAGACGACCTATAGGTAAGCAAACACTCAAAAGCACGTACGCTATTATATCAAGAAGTGGACAATATCAACGATATCAAAGCGTGCCAAAAGCTAGGCATCTCTAAGAGCATAAAATAAAAATAAATCCTAGTTGATTGAAATCCTTCTATATGAATGCTCACACCTTGTGAAGCGTCCACACGATTACTTAAGAAAGCACGCGCAGTTTGACTAGATCACCCCAATTCATATCGTCCCGAAGCAATCCTCACCCTTGTCTACAAGAGTGCTGTCAAGAGTGCTCTGAGGCTTTGAAGAGCCCAGATCATAGCGTCCACAACGTATGCTGGGAGGCATAGGGCGAAAAGGATGAATGAAAGTATAACGGTGGATTTAGGATATTTGGATAGGAGAATAATGCCTAATCGGCCCATAGAACCAAGAAGCCCCAACAGGACTTTGGTCGAATCACCTTTATCATGATTATTTGCTCTTGAATGAAGATGATCAACAATATCTTGTGCCTATGAGATAGCATTATGGTCAGTTCACATTTCACGGCATCCTAACGGGAACCCCTTACCCTTAACACGGGATGCGGACGAGGGAGCGGGTACGATCCAGGGTCAGCCGCTGCTGGAATTCGACAGACGGGACAAAGGGTGGATTGAGAATCAGCTGTGCCTTCGCGCTCTAATCTAGCCACTTCATTATCATGATGTTTTCTTAAACACTACTGTATAATCAGCATCGTTTATCACACGACGAGTGTATAGACCGACCCAAGAGGAAGCTGACATGGGAACAGAATGTGTGCTCGCAGAAAAAGAGACTCACGGGATTCGTGAGCAGATCCCAGCAGATTGGACAAGTACACTCGTGGATGAGCTTATCGACGATTTCCTTGTCACTGAGAGACATAATATATGCAGACGGGGAATTCCTATTATCGGAGGTATTAAATTCTCAGCGCCTTGATAGGGTAATGGGAAACACATGTGGCTCAGTCATTTTGACCGATCTCAGATTAAAGGGAGGACTCGCTAACTAGCTCAGCAAGGACTGTCATGTCATTCAAGAATAGGATAGAAATATTACGAGCGAGGGGGCTTATATAACTTAGTTTCAATATTGGCTAATTTAACTTCATCGATTTGAAGGTAATATCTTCCTTCACACAATAGAGAAGATCCAAATGAGTCCATGTGACCAGATGAGTAATATGTAATACCTGGGACTTATTCTTTAAAGCAAGCTCCGTAGCATACTGACTCATCTAACGACGGTGGATAGTCATGCCAGAAGCTTGAATTATATATCAACCCTCTAATTCTCCACCATGCCTAATTCATGGCAGGATATATAGGTTTCTGTCGATGGAGTATCCACAGAGGTATTTGATATCATATCTACTGTTTGCTGATGATCATATGAGTCACCTAGTCAAAGTTCTATTACTGCTGATGTTAACAAGAACTATGATCGTCTGTCCCTCCTTATGGAAACCAGTGAGATCGTACCAAAATAACCCATCAACTATGCTTATTCTAGATTCTTCTAAACCTATGGATGCTTTACAAGTTCTCTTTGCTCCCATCATGGATGAGGCGTTGTAGTTATGAGAACCGTGACCGGGTGATAGGAAGGCTCAATTCATAAGGGTCGACGGGAAATGACTGCTGATGCCCGGTGATGGTAGTTGTATGTAGATGGACTCGTAAGTCTGTGGAATTAACTTACATATATTAAGACGTAAGAACTGATGAGACAAGAACTGTCAGGAGAGTGTATGTGATCTAAGTTTTAATTTTTCCAATACGACTTGGATATTATATCAGTGATCCTAGCGGTACTGCATTAGACTCAAGAAACTATCGATATTGTGCATCAGTACTTTGAATGTGTCATACCCTCTTCTCTTCTCCACTTGAAGCATCATAGAATCTATTAATTTCATCTCTCTTATGACGCATTCCCCTTCATTTCCTAGGACATCTGCAGTGCCTCAACTGACTGCAGCGATTGACATACCGTATACATGTAGTCATGAGAAAGTATCAATGAACAAACATTGGCGTTTACTGCGGATGAAGAATCAGAAGGCCTCCGAGGTTAGGTGGATAATATTCTCCATCTTAAGTGAAGCCATTTTCAGCCGGAGAATGTAACGTGTTTCCGTCTGCCTGAATCGTGGCAGGGTGCAAGACAACAACATCGCTCAACGCGCAAAATTGACACTGAATTCGACCACTTCGCTCGTTCAGCTGCGTCTCTCAGCCACGAGCTGGCTTCCTTGACTGGCCACAGCGTCTACGTACGTACGGTAGCTGCCGGGTAACTAACTAGCGACAGGGCTTGTGATCAGCTGCCTTTAGCGAAGTCCAAGCGCATGAGAGAGACACTGCTATAAATGGATGGCCACCAGCCCGAGCCAGTCACAGCGTATTTAAACGCAGACAGGGCTGGCGCAATACGAAAAGATCGGCGGTCGTAACCCCATAAACGCCAAGAGAAAACGAATCATCGAACACGAGAACTGCTTACATTGCATATAGACATACACACAACAACAACCTATCACTCGCACGACGGCATTGACGGCAGCACTCAGGACTGCAGTATGTATCGTACGTATGTACATGTGGTAGTTTAATTCCCCGGGTCTTACGAATTGAGCATCTATTTGTACGTACGCAATACTATTATAGGTAGGAAGTTCAATAGTGGCTTGTGGCTACGGATCCGTACGCTCGTACCTATGTTAGAAGTCAATATGGGTTTACTTTCAAGCTCTTATTTATAACTTGCTACTTATTACATATTATATAGCCGACTAGGCTAGGTAGTTCCGGACTGCTACCTACCTGTGCACTTACTGTATGGAGTTCCACTGCGGAGCAACCTACACGATGTCACGTATGATCATGACAACGGCTTCACGGCTTCACTTTACGGTGCATGAATGCATGATGTCTGTAGGTATCGCATAGCATACGAGGTGAGGAGTACGAGACGAAGACCCTCTATGCCCTCCTCTTCTTATATATAAGAACGACATCTGCGCTCTCTTCTCTCATCTACCATCAGCAGCAGCAGGATCATTACCATTGCAACATCTAATTACAACTCTAATAATACCTAATCAACCCGCAACAACATATTCGCTTCCACACGCAACACCTTAAAGCCCACCAATCCCGATTCCCCAAAGCACATACAAAATGCAGTTCACCAAGCTCGCCCAGCTCCTCTCCCTTTCCCTGGCCTCCGCCGTCTCCGCCGTCTCCGTCTCCTACGACACGGGCTACGACGACGCCAGCCGCTCGCTGACCGCGGTGCAGTGCTCGGACGGGACGAACGGCCTGATCACCCGCTACGGATGGCAGACGCAGGGCCAGATCCCCTCGCAGTACATTGGCGGCGCCTACGCCGTCGCCGCGTGGAACTCTCCTAACGTAAGTGCTTTCTTCTCTCTCCATCCACCCCTCCCCTCTATGCCCCCCTCCCCCTGCCGCCGATCAGATCGGACCGGATTCCGATCTTGATCTTGATGGCCTACCTGCCTATCTACACACACGCACACAACCAAACCCGCTCCCACGAACGAATAATCGCTCAATCGCTTTCTCCGATACCAACGCTAACCCGGGTATCATAATATGCACAGTGCGGCACCTGCTGGCAGCTGAGCTACGAGGGCCGGACGATCAACGTGCTGGCGGTCGACGGCGCCGCCGACGGCTTCAACATCGAGCTGTCGGCGCTCGACGCGCTGACTAACGGCCAGGGCATCGCTCTGGGCCGCATCGAGGCCGATGCCGCCCAGGTTGACGTCAGTGCCTGCGGTCTCTAGGCTAACCTAACTCCTTGATATCAACCGGCCATCCGGACAGTCAGCCAGCTGGTCAGTTGGCCAGTTGGTCATTTGGGCGACAATGGGAGCGCTGATTCCCGTTGGTTGGTAGGTACTGCGGGTGTTTTGACGAAACGGGGATGGGAATGGGAATGGGAACGGGCATAGAGATAGGGACGGGAACGAGCTTATGATATAGAACGAACGAACGGACGAACGTCAGGAAGATCTAGGTATATATATCATCTAATGCATACAACAACAGCATAATGTTTATCTACCTACCCATTCACACCCAGCAAAAAAAAAAAAAAAAAAAAACCAGTCATTCGGTCGATCGGCGCATACATTTCATCCTCCTCTTTCTCTATCTTCAACACAGCGTCGTCGGGTGGGGATGGGTTGTTGGCATTATAGGCAGGAAAACAAAATAAGTAATAAAAATACATACTACTTAGATCTATCTTTACCGAGTCAGCTAGTCAGTCAGAATATTTAAGTCGACACCTACCCGCGCTATATAGTTATTCGCCTTACGGTTCATCTGCATCTTACTATTGCTAAACCTGCGTATACTTAATACTAAGCCAATACATATATGTATGCAAGTACGGAAGTTTGTTCTGTCTGTCTGTGCATGTCTGTATGTCTGCAGGCCTATTACTAACGAGGACTGGGGCTAGATTGGTTGACGGTGAGGGTCGATAGATGGTGTAGCGGTAGTGGTGTATGCGGTAGAGAGATTAGGTATACATACTTGGGTGGCGGAATTGTGTGGTGATACTCGTCTAAGTGTCTTATAGCTCCAATCTACATAAACCTAACCAACCACGCATTCAATTCCATCCACGTCGTATGTAGCACCAGGAGACGAGAGAGAAGACACACATCAACAAACATAAGCTGGAAAAAATTATTACTTAAGTGATAGACACCGTCTAACTACATAACTAACCTCCCCACAAGACTCCCTGGACTTAGGTACATCAACGCTCCTACATATATAGTACCTGTATCTACTCATTTTCCCTCTTCCCCCAATGTAGAAGAAGCAGCGTAGTGTATTTCTAACGCGGTGTGTGCTGTGCTGTGCTGTGCCGTGCTGCTCAAGAAAGAGCTCCCAACTTCGTATGTAAGCGCACGGGGTCGGGGATATATCCTCCTCCTCCCAATCTCCAACCAAACCCCTTTATGCAAAGGAACAAAGGACAAAGGAAAGAAAAACGAAAATAGAAAAACAAGCTTCCATCTCTTGAAATCAACCTTGAGATTTTTTCAGCCAATTTGGGGTTTTGTAAACGAGTGTATGTGCGTGTAGCTTCATTATTTTATAGGTACAATAAGCCAGAACGAAGTGTAAAAAGGTTTTGGGGGTATCAATCTAGACGTCGTGGTGGAAAAAAGGGCAAATGGTATAAAAAAGGCAGATCCTGGTATATAGCCCCCATCAACTTCTTCCCTAGGTACCTTGCCGTGGTTGTATGACAAATGAAAGAGGGCCGTCCCCGACTCCACCGTCAGGACGCGGCAAAGCCCTAGCTAAGTTCCTCTACGTTAAACACCTTAATCATCAAAGAACGAGGCATCGTCGAACTCCTCGACGTGTGCATCCGAGTCGTATGCGCCGGAACGCATCATAGGAGGCGTCACGGGTTCCTGCCGGTCTTGCCGGTTGGGCGGGGTGCTCGTCCCGGGCATCTTCTCCGCTTGTCGAGAAGTCATCGAGGGGCCCCGCGTTCTGTTGGCGAATTCTTCGGCGGTGAAACGGCGACCTGTATTGCCAAACGCCGTAGGCTGCGGCTGGCTCTGCTGTGCCGTAGGCGTCTCACGCATAAGAGAAGCCGGTGGCGTCATGAGACCGGAGAGAAAGCTGTTTTGGGAAGTTGGGCTTGACTTCGAAGGAGTCGCATTCCTAGCCGGTGCAGGTGACGATGACAAACCGCTGGAGAGCTTGCTGCGGGGAGGTTGGCTTGCCTTTCGCCAACTTCCCCATGCGGCAGCCAGGGGACCGACTGCTTGGGCCACTCGCGGAGTAGCAGCTCCTCGAATTGTAGCCGCAATGTTGGGCAAGTTGATGGCTGATCCGCCGTTCATAGCACGCTCACGCTCTTGTTCTTCCATCTGGAGGTTGGCCTTTAGACGAATAGCTGCATCCTTGACTGCTTCTCTGTCGTATCTCTCCGCGGACAATGCGCCAATTATATCTTGGAGGTCACCGTGTCTTACGGCCAGAAGTTCACGTAGCCACGTAATCTCATCGTCTCGCTTGGCAATCTTCGTAGAAGAGTCTGGATCGAGCTTAGCGACAGTGTGCTCAAGTTCTTCGATTCGCTGTTCGCGAGCCTGCAATTGCTCCTGCAATACCATAATCGACTCGCGGAGAGCTTGCGGCGAGACCTTCTCGGGAAGCTGCATAGCCTGTGCGAGCTGCTTTGTGTGAGCCACGGGACCCGGCTGAGATGGCTCAGGCACAACGACAGACTTGGCTTGGGCAGCTGCCTGGGCGGCGGCCTTGGCGGCCTCCTGGGCAATCTGTACTTTCTCCTCCAGGTGAGCAACACGATCTTGTAAGTGCTCGCTCTTAGAGGTAGACAGGCTAAGCCGTTCTAAAAGGTTCTGTTCGGCGCGCTGTGCGTCCTCGGCAGCATTGCTGATCTGCCGCTCGTATCGAGCCTGTAGGTCCTCTATTTCGTTATGGTGCTTGCGAGTTAATTCCTCAAGCTCGATGCGCTTGCTATTCTGAGCCTCTTCGAGTTCCGTTTGCTTTGTGGTCTGGGATTCCTCGAGCATCATCTCATGATGCGCCTTCGCAGTGTCGGCGTCAAGTCTCACCTGGTCGAGTTGAGCTCTGAGCTTGCTTATTTCTTCCTCGAGTTCTTCGCGAACGACATTGACTTGGTTATTGGCAGCTTCAAGCTCAGCTTGCAATGAATTCTGTGTCCGTTGAACTTCAGCAGCTGCTGATTCTCTTGCTTCCTTAATTTCGCGCTGGTACCGCAGTGCGTTCTGCTGAAGGGTATGATTTTCATTGCGAAGTTCCGCGATTAGTGGCTCAAGCCGCTTGCACTCACTGACCGCTCTCATACTTGCTCGCTCGCCGCCTTCGAGTCTTTCAATCTCGGTCTCGAGACGCTCTCGAGTTCGTGCTTCGGCTTGAAGTCTGGCGTCTAGCACCTCTTGGCGCGCAATAAGAGCCTGTTCCTTCTTTGAGCGTCGGGAATTCTCTTCGGTGATTTCGCGAGCAGCATGGGCCATGTCCTCTTGTAGGGAAACGAACTTGGCTCGCCAATTGTCTCTGATCTTCTCGTTCTCCTCGAGTTGAATGGTAAGCGTTTCAATCAGCTTGTGCATGTGCTTGTTCTCGTTGACGGTGTCCACAAAGTCATCAGTCTGTCGGCGAGAGGACTCGCGTGCATGTTCGGCCTCGGAGCGCCAGTGTTGAGCCTCTTGCCTTGTATCGCGAAGCTCGATCTCCGACATGTTGAGACGGTTTTTGAGCTCAGCTTGGGTCTGCTCCGCGTTCATCTGGCCGGCTTCTAGGAGTGCAACACGCATGGAGGTCTTGGCGGTGGATTGCTCCATGGCCTTGATCTTCTGATCACGGTCGTCGAGGACAGATCTAAGACGATCCTCCTCTTCAGAAGAGATCCGCAGCAATCGCTGTATTTCCGAGAGCCTGTCTTCGGCTTCCCTACGGCCGGAAAGCTCAAGCTCGGTCCTGCTCTCCTGAAGCCTAAGTCGCTCTTCAAGGTCATGAATCCTCTGGTCGAAAACGCTCCGGTTCATAATTTCGACTTCTACCTTCGTCTCAGCTTGTTCCAATTGTCGTCGGAGCTCAGCGGAACGGTCCTCAGCGACGCGTCTGATCGTCGTCTCGTTCTCGCCTCTGCTCTCTTCAGCACGTAGTCGCTCTTCAAGATCATGAACTCTCGAGCGCTCGTTTTCAGTCCTACCCTCCTCAGTACGTAGTCGTTCTTCCAGACCATGAACCTTCGAGCGTTCGCTTTCAGTCCTACCCTCCTCAGCATGGAGTCGCTGTTCTAGCTCGAGGATCCTTGATTGCAGCTCGGTAAGCTTCATGTTTGCCTCCTCCTCATCCTTGACCGCAGGCTGGGGTGTTGGAGGCATGCGGCTTTCAATTGCTCCTTCGACAATGTTCCGAAGATCTTCGCCGCGGAAGTCTATATGCAATGTTTGACTGAACTCCTCTCTTATCTGCTCTAGCGCTTTCAGGACGGCAGACTCTTCCTTGCTAGGCTGCTCCTCAACCGACTCGAGCTGAGCAGCTTGCAGATCGCGTGCGGTCTGTTGCTGGTTGAAGGCATCCATGACAGCAATGCGAATCTGTTCCATTCTCCTGTCCCTTTTTGGACTCGCTGACCGACGAACAGGCGGTTCGTCATCTTCATCATCTGCGTCGCTTTCTTGAATCTCGGCAGAGATACTACGTCTGTCGCGCCGGCTAGACGGAGTTCTACGAGCTAAGCCACCAAGGGCATGTTGAATATTACTTAGCACCTTTTCGAGAGGGTCAAGTCGAGAGGCCAATACACTATCAACTAGACCATTGACATGACCATCGAAATATTGAACGCGCTGCTCGAGTTTGTCTTGCTCACTAGCACTGAAAGCATCATCCCATTCGCTTTCAGGGGGGCTTTCGCCAGCGTTGAGTCGATGAACAGGGACATCCAAGGAATGCGAGACGGCACTCTGAGGATCAACGAAAGGATCCTCCAGCTCTGTTGAAGGTCTCGCAACTGTAAGTCCTTCAGGCAAGTTCCGGTATTCTTGCGGAGTTGGACTGGGTGCGTCACTTCGGAATGGTACCTGGGGTGGCAAGTGTAGTGGTGGTGAGTTCGTGACGGCCGCGACGGATATATTTCGAACAGGACTGGGTTGGTGCCACTGAGGAGACGTTCTATTCCTCTTAACTCCCATCGTAGGGTCATTTTCGTTGAGATGCTGCATAACCGCGTCAATCTCCTCGAAAGTGAGCTCATGTGTACCGTCGTTGTTCGGTTGAACACCGGCCTCTGATGGCGGGCTAACAGGTAATGGCTCAAAGCTATGCAACTCTGGTGCGTCGTCAACTTGTTTACTTCCATTTGCCGTGGCAGCTCGTCGAGCGTTGTCTTCCGAGACAGGAGATGGCGAAGCAGCGAATTGCGGGGCGGGCATACCAGTAGTTTTCGGCATTGGTGACGGAGAACGAGATGACGAAGAAGCCGCGAATCTAGACGCCTTCAAGCCCTTCGGAGCGGGTGGAGGAGACGCAAATCGCGAAGAGCCTAAACCTCTTGCAGGCGCAACATTTGAGACAGACGCTGCGTCTGGCTGGGGGATAGTCTTAGTCTCAGCATTAGCGGCAGGCCGAATGTCAGGTCCAGGAGTCGGCGACCCGGCAAGATCTTCCTCAGGCTCATCAGCCGGCTCGGCCATCTGCACCGGTTCTGGCTCGAGAACGGGTTGAAATGGAGTATCGGCAGAATCATTGGCGCCAAACATGAAACTACCGGGCACAAACGGCTTGGCCGTGGCGGAAAGGCTCTTCTTATGCTCCTTCGTGAAAGAAGGAGCCTCCTCTCCAAATGGCCTGGCATTGTTGAAGTCCTGGATCTCTGCTTCGTTCTTGAACTCAAACGGTTGCCAATTAGCCTTGTCTTGGTCGGGCGAGGTCGCCGATGGGCTGGTAGTTGCCTTCGTGTCATTGGATTCGGACGGCACCTTCCCGTCTGTAGATTCTGAAAGGATGGTAGATGCAAATGTCGTATTTCCGGCATGTGCGTTTTCGTCATCTTCAGCCTTCCCATCAACCAACGGACCTTCGTCTTTAAGCGCCTTGTCGTTGTCTGACGAGACAGTGGGCTCAGGTGCATTCGACGCCGTCCCAGGTTCTGGCGTAGGCTCGGCAAACAACGGAACCTCGTCACCATCCTCGTTCCCTTGTCTAAATTTCTTCGTCCGACTACCATCGGGCAAGCGGCCATCTTGGCTTTCGCTAACGGATGCAATTGGAGCCGGTGAGTGTTGACTCGACGGCCGAACAATCGGAATAGCCTTTGACTTTTTCACAGGTTTCACAACTTCAGAGAAATTGAGATCGATGTTCTGGAATATGGAATTCTGGCGTTTTTCGGTGCTTTCATTACCAGAAGCCGCTGCGCTCGTCACTGAGGGAACCACTGATGAATTAGAAGGCTGGAAACTTGGGGCATCCGGATTGAATTTTGGCAACACCGCAGAAAAGCTGAACTCGCTCTTGCGAGGAGAGAATGCCGGCGCCGAGGCATTGATCTTGAGCTTGGACGAGGATGATGTTGACGGCATGCTGAAGTGACTCGAGGTTGCAGATTGAGGGTTTGGCGTAAACGATGGAGTCTGGAACGAGGCTGGCTGGAAAGTGCTTGGCTGGGCATTGTTGTTGCCAAATACAAACTGACCTGGCGTGAAGTTGCTCGTAGGGTTAAACTTGAATTCAGCTGCGCTAGCGTTCAACTTTGAAAACGAGGGTTTGCTGGCGTGACTTGTACGACGCGAAGACATCTTGTTATCATTCTCTGCATCGGCCCATGGATTGCTGACCTGTGAGAATGACCGCTGGTGAAGTTCATTATTCACCAAATCGAACGCCTGGATGGGTGTGCCTAAATTGCTTGGATTCGTCTCAATTTCGTACGAGTTGTCACCCTTTTGCAAGTCAAGGTGGGCGGGTCGGCGTTTCCCGACACTACCCTCATCAGTGCTGTCGCGCACCTCGTCATCAACAAACGGCTGCTGCGAGAGCGAATGACCTCGGCTATGGGGCTGTGGGTGATGGAGCTTCGGTCCTTCGTCGGAATCAGTACCAAAGCTACCAAAATGCACTGAAGGTCCTCTGGCGTGTGATGCGATAACCTCCCCAGACTCTCCTAGAGGTTTGCTAGTCTCTGCCTTTTCATTCTCGTTGTGCGGGCTGTAATCCTCGTGTTCGAGCTGAGAACGGAACTGCTCTTCCAGATGATATTCTGCGTCATCAATCTCTTTTTGAAGACTAGCGCTGGCATTGTGGCGTACAATTTTACCGGGTTCTGGAGTCTTCGATGGGCTCTTTTCATACGGATTGCTTTGAGTTTCTTCCTCAACCTCACGTAGATCCTGTAAGCGCGGGGACGCTCTAGCGGACTCTTGTCTCTGCAGGTGCTGATGAGGAAGGATTGGATATTGCAAGGACTGATGTCTTTGATGCACACCAAGTGACGGAGACATGCCGTCGCGCGGGAAGGGCGAAGTGGGCGAAACCATAGAGTTCAAATTAAGAACGGAAGGCGAGCCACTGCGACCAAGCTGCTGCTGTAATAACATCTGCGGGGACCAGCCATGGGGTGAAGGTTGTCCGGAAAGATGGAAGGGAAGCTCGCCTGGCGAGACAGAAATCGATGCCCGAGAATTGAACTTGCCAGGCAATTGAGGGGCATTGAAAGAAGCTGGAGAGGCCACAGATGGTATACCAGGGCTCTGAGTAGCAGATGATCCTTTTGTAGAGAGGAAGGGAGCTGAAAAGGGAAACCCTTGTGGGCCATTACTAGCAGCCGAAGACGTCGGTAGAGGAGGTGAAAACGGCAGTGGTGGATATTGATTGGGAGCTTGCCGGCTCAAGTTTGACGCGGCTGGTGATATGGAAGGGGGAGGTGCTGGTTCATCGTCGCCAAAAGATACACCAAGCGCCCTAAGCTTGGCCTCGTTCAACTCATTGACGTAATTCTTCCATGCTACAGTTGTATTAGCCATATTCTGTAAATGCACTCGAAAGCGAACATACCATTCAGATCTGGAAGGGTCACCTGGTATTTGCGCTGAGAACGTTCTCTTGCAATATCATCCAGATCAGGCCACTGATTCTTACTCCGAGAATTGTTTTCCAAAGGATCTAGCGGCGTATGAGGTCCTTCCAAGTCGTAGCCACGAATATCATAACCAAGCTGTTTCCAAGAACGTAACATTGCCGCGACTTCGTCCGCGCCCAAAGGCATCGGCGCCTGGCCAAGCTGGCCTCTTTCTTCATCCTTCGGCAACGCTACAATAATATTCTTACCCCTCCATGGAACCTTCTTCCTTTGCGTCGCGCTTGGTTTGGTAGGTTTCGTCGGAGTAGCTAGAGGCGCTGAATTCGCAACCAGGCTATGGGCCGAACCGTTTAAACTGGCGCTATCTGCCTTTGGCGGCGTCTCCATCCTAGGTACAGCGTCCGAAACAGACTCAACAGTATGGATGCTAGCAGCATCCTGACCGGGTTTCTCAACATCTAGAGAGTCCATGGTCGAGGCTCTACTAGCGACACGCCGATTGAAAACCGCTTGTTTTAAGGTTTCGTTACTGGAACGTGTTCTCGGATAATGCCGATATGTGTTGCTGGAGGCTTGGCTCGGATGAAGAGTAGCTCGCGGCGTCTTCGGGTCGGTCTCCTCAAACCAACCGGCGTCGTCGCTGGAAATGGAGCCGCTCAATGAAGAGTGCTCACT
The DNA here is from genome assembly GCA_022376535.1 of Xylariaceae sp. FL0662B. NCBI lineage: Eukaryota > Fungi > Ascomycota > Sordariomycetes > Xylariales > Xylariaceae > Xylariaceae sp. FL0662B. Next base: position 90,113 of record JAJJKD010000031.1, on the reverse strand, counting down.
TTCGTCAGTCCCGTCACTAAACCAATTTCGATGTTCAGAGGTTAGATGGCTAGTGGTGTGCTGACGAATCCAATCCTCTGTAATACCACGAAGCGGGCGCCGAGCACGGTTTGCGAGCACGGCAGCACTAGCCGATATAGAAGACTGTGGACGGTCCGATTCAGGCGTCGAGATCAAGGGAGCTGGACGCAAGAAAGGGGTACTGATCTCAAGTTGGTACAAGGGAGAGTCGTCAGAAGGCTCGCTACTGCAACTTGGCTGGCGAAGGTGTTGACTTTCGGTGTGAGGATAGGGCGAACCCCAGCTTGCTGTGATGTATTGTCTGTCTTCTTCACTACCAGAATGAGATGGCGGTGGCGTCCTCCTAAGATATTCCGAAGCCCTGTCAGGTAATCTTGGAGCTGGAAGCGGAGGAAGCTCGGGCGAAGACTCCCCTTGGTCGACCGTCGAAGTACTCGAAAGAGATGACCTCGGTGAGGCTGGGTCAGACGGCGGTGCTCCGGAGCCGTCCTGTGCCTCTACACGAGGTGATGACGGCGTTGAGGAATACGTCTTAAGAAGCCTGGAGCACGGTGACAAGTTAGTGCCAAGGTTCGCCGAATTTTGTGATGCGTAATGCAGACGTTGGGATGTTGTGGCTGGGCATACCACAATGAGATCCGCGCAGACGAAACACAGATCGCCTGCAGTCAGATCTCGAGTCTCTTGATCTCGCGTTATCTTGTACGGCCTCTGCTGTCCGATTGAGGATAGAAAGAAGTCGGAGCAAACAAAGGGGCTAGGTAGCGTAGGGGGCGTTGTGTTGTCGCGACGCGTTCTACAGTATCTACTCCAAAAGCGAGGGCTCACCACGAAGGATCCGAAGACAAGGGTTTAAAGAGAAAAATTAAAAGAATGGTAAAAGTATGCAACTCTCCATCGGGTTCGCTCTGCTTGCCGCTGTCCGCCTTGTGATCTCAAGGGATAATTGCGGGATGGACTCGAGATTGAAGACAAGACGATGGAGAGTTCACAGAAGAGAACTTAGAACTTAGGTGCTACATGTATGGTTGTATGCATGTATTGCCCCGTGTCGAGATGTGGAAGTCCAGTTGTCAGTTCCCAGTCAACCTCGCTGCACAGAAAAAAAAACCATCAGGGATCCCTTTCCTGCAAATATGGTGCTGGGGAAATTGGCTCCTGCTGTGCGATATGAAATACATTGCCCGGGGTAATCACCGCACCCAATTTTTGCTGTAGAGGTACCGAGCACCGACGTCCTCCCTAACCAATTTTGCATATCATGAAATATTATATCAGGTACCGTTCGGGACTAGTGCCTACATCCGCTGTCATTTAGCGTATTGTACCCACCCTCCTTGCCAAGATGTAGGTAGATACATGAGATAGGCTGGTAGGTATGTGCATGTAGCCCCTCGCCGTCAGTACATATGGATTATATTTGAGGGTCTAAGTTGTATCTCCCCGATCATCCCGTCTCTTCACTCACCACAATTCTTCCGATATTCAAAGCTTCGCCAGAGCAAAATCTATCATCATTATTCGCCGAGAATAAAATTTTCGAGTTTAAAAACCCGTTAGAGCCCGTTGAGATGCAGGAACTGTTCGGGGCTAGGACTGTTATCCAGTTGAGGCTCAAACGCCACCCGACGCAAGGTACCTATCTTGAGGTACATACGGCTTTCTTGTCTTTCAAGTTACTGCAGTTTCTGCCGGCCTCCAGCAAGCCACGTGCGGACATCCAATTAGTTCGTTTGCCTGTGACTGGCACAACGCGTTGGATTCGATCAGCCTGTGATAAATCGTATCACGTGATACTTGCTGAGTTGTTCGCTGTCGACGATTCCAACCAGGGATATGTAAGAGAGGTGTAGTTTTCGTAGTCATCTTTCTATATGCATCTAAATATTTAATGGCAACTATGCCTAATTTTAACCATCATGCATTCACTCGAAGACAGTGAGGTTGAGCTCGACCACGGGTGGTACTGTAAGTAGGGATATCTAGGCTATCATTTCCAGTCAAGTTCCAGGTGAACTGCAAGGCGCGGTGCTCTACCCATCAGGAGAATGCGTGAAATGCGATATTTATTGAGTTCACAGCCAGACGGTAAAGTATTGGCGTGTCAGTCGCGTTGTATTAATTACATAAGTTCAATAATGGCGGCTCGTCCCACTCACCCGCGTTAGTGATTATATATAAACTTGGCAACTGACAAGTTTGCCGAAACCTGTCATTGACTTCTTGGAGCTAATGATGAAACCTAATGAATGAATGAAGAAGAAACATATCACCATAGTAAAGAAGGAAGGGAAAAAAAGACGCAATTTAAGAGGCCTTGGGCAGTTAGCCTTACGTGCAACTAGGACTAAGCCACTTAATGCGTAAGTAATATACTGTAGCGGCTTTAACAATAAAGTCTTACCATACAACACGTGCGTCCAGGTAGAACAGGAGTTTTCGAACAACATAAGGAGCTTCCAACATCATCATCCTCAAGTTTTTGATCAATATGCCACCTAGATATAATATTCATTCATATAGGGCTAAAGAACCCCACGACACACTAATAACCTGCTCGCTGAGGGTATGGGCAGCAAGCAAAGTCGGGGTAAGTACATTGGCATTCGAATAGAGATCCTAGTCAACATCGGCTGATGAAAAGGTTTGCATCATCTAGTAAGTATGAAAATCAGTTGTTTGTCCCGCATCTGCCAATCATCAGCTTGTGAGAAGCTTGATGTGAGACTGAAAAGTCGAGATAATTGGTAGCACAAGAATCATATGGCGCCGTTACAGGTTGTTGGGTGACGCCAGTTTGGCCTGCTGTCTCACTCGAATATTCCCAATGTGCTGCTTGCTAACCCAACAGCATTATTGGAGGTGATATCTAGACGAGTAAAAAACGGTGGATATCCGCTTGGGGACAGCTGCAGACTCAAGTTATCGTTGCCGCATCTAAACAATGCCAATGTTCCGTAGCCATGATGCCTTTTCTCTAAAGTTCATGAAAGAGGCACGAGATGGCGGTATGTAACTTGGATGGTCTTTCAACCTAAAAATAGAAACCCTTAAGGAACTCAAAATACAAGACAAATTCGAGGCGCGAATGAAGATGGCTGAGTTGGTAGATCACAGCATTCCTCAAGGTCGAGCGCATAATAACAATCTGGATGTAAATGCCAAACCGGGGTTGAAGACCGGCGCTGTCCGAGTTTTCTAGAAAAAGGCCCGTGTCACCACACGTCATTTTCAAGACTGACTCGGCGCGCTAACCTATTGAAGGGGACGAGATGTTCAATTGCTAAGTTCTCAGGACATTCGGAAGCTACTCCTAGTCGCGGGATATGTTAGTTAGCGACTATTAGTAGTTACATGAACTTGAAAGTTCACAAACTGCTGTGACGTTGGCCTCTACATATGTATTTACACCCTTTTAGTTGGGAACTCATCATTTGAGGTGTGACCATGACTTTGTTTCACCGAAGCCTGAGAATGGAATTTGTCTCGCTACAAATAGATGGTGGTACAGCACAATACTGGCGATGGTAGGATATACGGTCGGTGTTTCGAAAAGCGTCCTTTGATCCAAGCAAACGGGTTCGGGGTCGGCCGAGCTTTTGTTGTTGGGCATACGCAAAACTCCTTTGAGGCCTTTGGCAGCCATTCTGCCTCTCTATTTTAAGTCCGACAGTGGCTTGGTTGGGGGAATAAACGGTCGGTTCGGGAATATAGATGCAACGTTGATGTTGTCAGCCAGACAGCGCCTGGCGCCTGATCTTAACGCCCGTCATCAACTGCTTTGAAATCGAAAGAATACCTAAAGTATATAAGTAAGCTAGGTACGAGTGATGCTCCAGCTGTACTGCGCTGACGGTTTTCATAATTTATATCGACATTCTCTATGTTAGATAGGTACATGTAGCAGATTGAAGGCAGGCGTACATTTATCACTCTCAGCATCTTGCCAGCGCTTTAAATTACTCACATAATTAGCTAGTTTATAGAGGTACTTATTAGCTGTAAACTATGCATTTATTGGACGATTTGAAAGATGAAAAAGGGGAGATGGAGGGGAGATAAAGGGGGAAACTCTATGTACCTACTTTACATATGTACATAATGTATGTAAGTATGCACATTATGTACGGCAGGTACACCCGCCTTGAAGAAAACTCAGCCCCGTTAGACCCATAAAACCTTACACTGTTGCCCTGTGAGAGGAGACCAAGAGGGTCCAGAATAATCGGATTGGGTCTCAAGGTCCTTCATCCACAGTTATGTATGCGCGCCATCTGCCCTTTTATTCAACTAACACAGCGTAATACGAGGCCACGGGCAGGCAGGCTGCCAGGTTTGTTTGTGGGCGACTCCATCTTTTTTTCAATGCAACCACACTCCTTCTTTACTCCCTCGTTCCTCCGCCAGCTCTCTTGTCATTCGTTTCTCTCTCGTTATTACGGTACCGCAGTCAATCAATCTCACTACCGCAAACCATCATTCGTTTATTTTCTTTCCCATCCCTAATTTTCGACCCGTCTCCTACGCAGTACACCTACGTCTTTTACATCTTTTACTCCTTCACTAGGACGACCCTTCTGTCGCGCGCCCGTGTTTCCTGGCAGATCCCTACTTCAGATTGGTACTCCCGTCACGGCCAATCCACACGTGTCACAAATCAGATTTCTCATCAGACACTCAAAAAGGAGAGGGGAGGACGTGGACGTAGAGCCCTTTGCATAAACCTCGCCCTCTTTCTTCTTCACAATTGAGCATAAATCTATCTGCTCGTCGCATCGCCATCATGTATTCGACACGGTTAATTCGGTTGATGATGGTGGCGCTCTCCATCCTCACCGTCACCCAGGCAGCTTGGTTTGATGTTCAGCTCTTCGGCAGAGCGGACGAAGGAATGGTCATAAAGAGACAAGACAATATTCTCACAAGCGCCGCCGGACAAATTACCGCATCCGACGCCCCGTCTTCGACAGATGAGCCGACATCTGACACACAAGAACCAACGAGCACCACCGACGAGCCGACAACTGGGACCAGCCCAACGAGTGATCCCACGAGTCCCACTACCACGACAGGTGGCGGCACAACTCGGACATCTCCAACTGCATCCCCGACTGATGGAACGACGACGACTGACAAAACACCCACCACCAACACCTCGCCTACCCCGACGAGCGACGGGTCCAAGACAACGTCTGGTTCACCGACGCCGACGACCAGTACTAGCGGTGACAAGACCACCGAGAGCCCCACCTCAACACCACAATCAGTCACCTCGACCACGGTAGTATTCTTCACCACCACCGATTCAAATGGACAGCAGAGTGTTGCCTCTTCCTCGTCTCAAGTTGTCATGCCGGCCCCCACCCAAGATAGTGATGAGAGTGGCAGCTCAGGCCCGAGTCCAGGGACCAAAAACGTGATCATTGGTGTTTGTGTTGGTGTCGGTGGTGCCATCGTCCTTGGAGTGGCTGGACTGCTGTTCTGGAGACTTCGCAGTAAGAAGCGCAACCCTGAGGAGAGTGAGGAATTGGTCAGCTATGGTGACGGGTTCGCTGGGCCCGGCACCGCAGAGAAGAGCGATGCTGGCACTACCAACCCCAGCCGAAGCCCATTCCAGAGCACCCTCGAGAGCTACCACGCACCAACACAGACGAACGCGGCCTCCAACTTCTAAAATTGGATAGGTTAATATCCATCTCGATTCCATCACGTCTTGACTACAGATCACTGGTTCTATGGCGTTATTCTGCCTAGTGGCACCGGAGTTGAAGGAATCTTTGTTTGCATGGCACGGCATCCATCTTCCATACCTAGGATAAGGCAGCCGGCCAAGAATAGAAAATTCCCCCATTATGCGACAACGTGCCAGGATGCGAGCGAGTTATCTGCGAGAGGCTACGAAGAAGCGCTCGCAGTACTCGTACGCGCAGCTCAACACGAAAAAGTCGGGAAATGGAGGTTCTGTCTACGTGGTCTACGTAATGATCCACGAAGGATCAGGGAAGAAAGAAAAAACCTTTGCATATAGCTTGATAATATCAGATGCCTTCGATTCTGCCTGTTCAAAATAAACAAAGTAGTAAAAAGATACCACAAGAAATCTACAGATTCTTCTACGTTTGCGTCACCCGCAGTCTATCCTATCCTAAGTGCTGAGCTGAAATAATAGGCTTCAACCTTATTGTTATTGCTACTCACTACTCATGTTGATTTGCATACCAGCGGGACGATCCGCGCCTGCGGTACCAACGGGAAGGTAAGGTTTCGGGCCTTCTCGAGCATCTTTTCATGCGGTCATGAGTCGGGTACCTTATTATTACCAAGGTATGGATGTCTTCTCTGAACCTTAACTTCGAATTAGCTTCGTCTTATACCTCAATAATAAACTTCAACCTGAACTACTTCACTCGTCCATGCATGGCGCGAGTCAGACGAACTCCACCATCTAACTAGCGCGCGCTGCACAAATCAAGTCGCGATGCATATAAATCAGGTTTTTGCAGAGATGAATTTTTTTCTCTTTTTTTTTTTTCACGCAACGAAAATCTACCGCCTAGTATAATTCGTTTTTATATCATTATGGTTTGGTTTGCTTTCCACCGTGAAGATATCTTACCACTCGCTCATTCGCCTAGTTTGACTGGCTGAGAGCGGGCGGGCGAGCCGGCCGGCGGGCAGGCGGGTTGTAGGTAGTAGTAGGTACGTGTGTTCGTCTCAGGACGGTTTCATCTCTTGCGCGCCGAGCACCACCCAATCGATGATACGAGTTAGTATTTACGAGTTGCGGTCTTGCGCGTTTCGGCCCCCGCGTGAACCATAAGACATACAACTGCGATCCCTAAAATACCCAGGTAATGTTCGATTCCGCGGTCGAGAGGTACAACGGAAAAAGACCGCTACAAGGTAATGTTTCAATATCGACAACGTTAAGAAAGTATTCTGAGGGCATCATTATATATGAACAGTACATTTCTATATAAGATCGCTTTTGATCGTCTTAGGGATCCTGAACAAACGCATAAATTCACTAGAAGGACCACTAAATAACGTTATTTCAGGGGGTGGACTGTAGATGCATGCCGTGTGAGAAGTTTGTCTTTTTCGCTGTAACCTCGTGGTGGTTGGTTGGATCTATCTGTCTATCTATCTATCTGGGAATTGTTGGTTGTTGCAACTTCTTGTCTCTTGCTTTTTTTATTGTTAGTCTTGGTTTTTGATTTGGTTTTGATGAAGAATTCCTGTTGGTATCTAATTATACCTGTTTTGTTGTCCAACAAAGTACGCATTGCGTATAAGTGATAAAAAAAAGTAAAATCCTAGCCGAATTAATCACCTAGCACAAGCCAACGACACCATGCGGTGCCAGGTCACCACCCTGTTCGCGGGACTCCTGCTGGCCACGGGGGTCCGGGCCGGCGACAACGCGGTGCTAGAGGAGATGCGGCGGGATTTCATTATGGGTCTGTTCCCACGGCAAGAGGGCGAGGAGACGCAGTCGCCGCTAAACCTTCAGGTTCGCATCGACCGATCGATCACCTTAGCCTAGAACTTCGTTATCGAATTCTCCCCCCCGAATAGCTCGCTAACAGCTAGCCCCGCGTCCATATATATAGCCGTTCAACGAGTCGCTAGGCGGTATACCGCCGCCGCCCGTGAGTTTTCTTTTTTTCTTCCGGACTTGATAGCCCTCCTCCCGTGATGGGGAAGGTGAACGTCAACGTCGGATATCTCGCTAACGCGAAAACGGCCATGTAGATAGAGAAAGGGGATAACCCAGAGCGGCCATTCTTCGTTCAGGGGGCTTCGCAAAGCGACGACCTGGTAAGTCAGTCCCCCGAGTCTGTCTACTAGACAGACCAGCACTAGCCGCCGTCACTGTCTGTGCGGACACGGCGTTCCGACGACGAAGGGAAGCTTACGAATGAATACCCATGTAGGACACGTTTGCCAACGCCGGGAACAAGGCCTGCGACTTCCAGTTCGACGAGTGCCAGAAAAAGGCCAACGACCAGCACGAGTTCGAGGTCTCCGAATGCGATGAACAGAACTGTAAGTCAAGCCGGCCTGCCCCCTCCCCCCCTCCTGCCTGCCGGAGGAAGCGGACGCGGACGAATATTTACGCGCTCGCGCGTTCAGGAGGGAGAACTTGACTGAGGACTTGTTTTCTTTATTTGTTAACGTCTCGGCTAGCTAAGTGCAAGGACGCGGTAAACGCGGCGACGGTGACGACTTTCCGGGACCCGACGACGACGCAAGGCGACTTTGTTATTTTCTGTTAGTGCTGGCGTTAGTGCTGGGAAAGGGGAATGGGATCGAGCTGCGTGTTAAGTGGATATATCAAGCTGTGCGATGCAGGACTCTTCGGACATGGTTACGAGTAGATCGAAAGGGGCAGGGTGACGATTTGAGGTACGATATCCTGGCGTTGGGGTTTGGTGTTACCAGACTGGAAGTCATGGGTTTGATGTTTTTCAGCCCTCTAGTTGATAATGAGCAAAGTGTTTCAATCCTCATGGCCCTTGAGAATGTCCTCAACTACGTTGGCGCAGACTTGCTTCCGCCTTAGTTAGAATCCAACGGGATGGTCTACTTACTGCGTTTATTTCAAACCTATAACCACCAAATACCAAGCTCCAGGAGAGGTAGAAATCTAAGACACCAAGTTTACGAAGATACCAGCGACTGGGTTAACTTGAGCACAGAAACAACGCGATGGAAATAACGACCATCTATGATGTCCCATCAAGATGGCGTTTACCAATCCGCACAGCACGTCTTCAAAGGCAGCGCTTGACTTACATACTTACAGGAAATCAACGAGAAATTCCGTATACCTAAGCATTTACATGCCTAGCACAAATACACCACCCAGTGATGAACTAGAGCTCTCCCATAGTTATTGCTCGAATGCCGATATCCGTGATCCTATTCGCACTTCATGCACAGCACCAATCTCAATCAACATAACATCTCGCATCCATCACCTAGATATATGTACGCGATCACCGATACTATGACGTACCCAATGTAAGAGCATAAAAACGTCTTGGTTTTCCTATTATTTAAATGTACACGCAAACACAAGGTCAGTCCAGTCCGGTCCAGCCCGGTCCGCTCCGGCCTACAATGTACCGCACTGAATCCGCAACGTACGCCGAACTCAGAAACAGACAAGACAAGACAAGAAAGACTCGCTCTCTCACTTTCTCTCTTTCTCAACCGAACCACCGATCGACCGACCGACCAAACGAAACCAACCAACCAGCCAACCAACCGATCAACGCCCCTGTCTGTCTCCCCTTTGTAGTAGTAACCAGTCATGTCATCGTGAAGCCGCCCCGATCTCAACTCGACACGGTAGAGCTCTCTCCCTCGCTCTCTTTCTCTGTCTCTTTCTCTGTCTGTGGCAACAGCAACAGCAACAGCAACAACCCCCGAAGAAACCATTACGTCCCAGCCCTTCCAGATAGATGTGTGAACGGCCAATCCATCCATGCATCCATCCCCTGACTCCCCTCCACTCTCTCTGTGCTAAAAACAAAAGAAAAAGGTCGATGTCGCTGGGAGTCCTGTCAAAGCTATCTATGCATGTGTATGTGTATGTGTATGTGTATGTGTTCGTGTGTGTATGCGTGTGGAGATGAATATCGCGGTGCGGCTCGTCTATTAGTACATCCGGGGTGTAGTGTAGTTAGGTAGTTTTCTTTCCTTTCGTCTCTTCTTTCCTCCCGTCCGTTCTTCTTCTCGTAATGGGGGAGATCGCTCAGACGCGCGCTACGGGCTTCTTACGCACCAAGAACGGGCTGGGCATCTCGTCCCTCTCGGGGTCCCAGACGGCGGGGGGATCAATAGTGACCGTCGCCACCGCCGCCGCGGCGCGATCGCGATCGGCGACGCGGTCCTTGAACGCGCGCTTGGGGGTGGTAACGTTGCCGTTCTCGGCCGCCGCGGGGCGGCCGCCGGCGCGCGCCTGCTGCAGCTCGATGAGCGTGCGGCCCTTGACGTTGTTCTTGGCCACGACCTTGGTGAGCATCGACGACGGCGCCTGCTGCTGCTGCTGCTCCAGGTCCTTCTTGGTGGTGTTGGTGGTGGTGGCGGTGTTCAGCGACGTCTTGCGCTGCGGGCCGTTCTCCGAGCTCGCCGGCGCGCCCAGGTTGGCCGCCGACGGGATCTTGCTGAGTCGCCGGTTGGGCGAGTTGCCCCGCTCGCGGAGCGCCCCATTGCTCCCCTGCGCCCGCACCTGGAGGTCCGGGACCGAGGCCACAGGGGGCAGAGACGGTACGGGCTTGTTGGTGTTGCCCATCGAGCCTTGCGTCTTCAGGCGGTTGATGGGCGCCGTTTTCGTCGCTGTTAGAATCGGTCGCTGCGGACCGAATGGGTTCTTGTTTGAGCGTGGCGGTCGAGTGGGAGAGGGTATGACAGGCGTGTCATCGTCGTCCTCGGATTCCGATAATATCGGGTCTTCATCTCGACCCTTCTTCCACCGGGCTTCCTCAGCTGCCTCGTCGAAAATGGAGGGCTTGTTGGCCGTAGGGACCTTGGTGGCATGGTTGCGCCGGGGTGATAGGGACAGTGATGCAATTGCTGCAGGTGATGGCGAGGATATGTCAAGGTCCATGGGCGTTCCGAAGTTACGCTCAAACATGGTCTGCGCGCGACCGAAAGGCGCACGCGAACTCCGCTTCATAGGATGCGAGTCATCGGGCGAGTCGATTGACAACTCGGTAAGGTCTGTAGTAGATGGGAATTCACCATCCGTGCTCGTGCTAGCCCCGGCGATAGAGTGCGGGAAGTCTGATTTCGATAGAGACGACGCCAGGTCTTGGGTCTCGACGCCGCCGAACGTAACGGCCTTTTTCTGCAATTCTTCTTGAACTCGCGCTTCGACTTCCCCGTCGAAACGTCTCTGAAGCTGTTCGATTTCCTCATTGACTAGGCGATCGATTTCTAATCGCGCCTTGACCTCCCATTCCCTCCGCACCGAAGCTTCAGTTTCGTGTCGGAAGTATACCTTGTCGGCCTCAATGCCAGCTAACTTTTCCTCAGCTTGCTTCAACTTTGTGTTGAGCGCCTCCATCTTCCTCTTCAACGCGCTGTTCACATCTAGCGCTTCCCGCTCCTTACGCATTAACCGCACAACGGGGAGGTTGAGCAATGTAGCAGTATCTGGTCGTATATCGGGGTTAACTTTCAAGCAATCTTTAATAACAGCCATAAGCTCCGCCGAATACACCCTAGGTAACGGCGCGATCTTTCCCTCCTTGATTTTCTGCACAAGCTGGAAGTGCGACTTCGCATTGAATGGAGGTTCCCGTGCGCAGAGCTCATACATGATGCAGCCCAACGACCAGATGTCGGATTTCAGCGTATATCGCTCTGCAGCACATATCTCGGGGGACATGTAGAACGGCGTGCCCACGTACGTAGAGGCGAAATCGTGGGATTGGATCATCTTGGATAGGCCGAAATCACCAAGCTTAACAGAATTATCCTCTCCGAGGAACACTAGTCGCAGTTAGCATGTGCGAGGGAGAGGTTTAAGTAGCCCACATACCATTCTCGGGTTTCAGATCTCGATGCAGAATGGTCATACCACTGGACGGTGCCCTCGGTCTTGCTATAGTGCCGAGTCCCAGAACATTTTTTCCCACGTCAGGCGGGTCCATCCCATAATGGCATCGGTATAGGGCGGTGACCAGTTGCGCGAAGATACTCCAGACAAACGACTCATCGGCGTACTCGTTTCTCTGGGTGAGACCCCGAATTACTTGGCCCAGATCACCATTGCCACAGTACTCCATGTACAGATATAAATCCTGGGATTGTTTCAGGTGTTCGCGGTGGTAATAGCCAACGATGTTCGGATGGCGAAGGGTTGAGAGAATTTGAAATTCAGCATGGAGTTGTTCACGTTCCTTCTGCGACATCTTCAAGTAGCTGATCTCTTTCCGGCAGAGAACCATACCATCGGCCTTTCTTCTAACCTTTCGGATGACTCCAAAGGAGCCATGGCCTATGTACCCAAGCCATAATCAGTATTGGGGCTGTTATGCAAGTAAGTTGTTCCAATTGTGCGAAGACATACCGATCTTCTCCAACACATCATACTCTAATTCCCCCATGGCGACTGATGGAGGGCACTCTCTAGGTTCAGTAATTGCTATGCCATAAACGGAGGACGATGTGTGGAAAAGGAGGGAGTGGAAAGAATTGTTTCCAGCAATTTGTAAGGGATGTTGATGAGCAACGTTTTGACTTGAGGAAATTGGATATTAAACACGGCTGTGAGAAAGTGCACAGAGAATGGTAGTTAGAGTGTACATGGTACTAGAAATTCTAAGTGCAAGTTAACTGTAGGGCTGGTTCCAGCTTCTTTAGTCAACAAACCTCTGGTGACCACAGCAACTGCTAGTGCACAGGTGGGGACGAACCAGCCAGCCAGCAACGGATCGGTCCTAGCGTTCCTGCACACGCAGCAACGTTTTCGTGCTAGGTTCATGGCTACATGTAACCAAGCGAGGACCTTATCGATAACAAGAATTATTAATTGATATATTAACCCCTACTACCAGATATCGCCACTTCTATTCGTCTAGCCACTGACGACATAAGGCACTATGTAGGCTGACTACATACTTAGGTAACCAATCAAATGCCATCACTGAATAAGCCAATAATCTATTACTTACATAGTCAGGTCGGGGTTATCGGACTGACAACTTTCCAGAAACTTCACGCGCCCTCAGTGTAGGTGAGAGTTGGCGATTATCATCGTGGACTATCCATTATTGGTCATTTAATTTACCATGGTTCTTCGAAAGCACGAACTAGAAAAGAAATTGAAGGATGACCTTGAATTGGTTAATAGTGGAGTGCTCCGCGAGGAAAACCCACTCGATCTAAGCAACGAGTTTAATGAGCTTCTAGAAGCTTGTCGGCGAGGCGATCTAAAGCGAACTCAGGAATTAATCTCCGCCGGCGTGAATCTGAACGGTAAGGATAGTTTTGACTATACCCCGTTGATAGTTGTAAGTAGAGTCCATTCACCTGTGAATAGAATAGACTTAAGATAGCTAGCTGACTATCGTCTTAGGCAAGTCTTTGCGGCCATTATGAGCTGGTCGAGCTGTTGCTGGAGTCGGGTGCATCGGCGGAGAGAGACACCTTTCAAGGTGAACGATGCATTTACAACGCTTTAAACGACAAGATTCGGAATCTTCTTTTGAAATATGACTACTCCAAGTCCACAGATCCGCTGCAGCCCTGGGCCGCTCATATCAGCGCTTTACTTACTAGAGATACTCCAAAGACCTCTGATATCGCGCTGATAGATTCATCCAAGTCGTTCGAGCTTCACAAATTTCTTCTTTCTGCTAGATCTCCCTATTTCCGGAAGAAACTCGCAGAAGCACCAGATACTACTACATGGAAACTATCGCAATCGATACCGACCGAGTCTTTTCAGCTCTTGTTACAGCACCTATATCTGGGAGATATTCCAAGAGATTTGGTCGATGCTCGAAGTAGTACCACGGAGGAAGAGATCCTGACTGGTGTTGATAAGATGAGCAAGCAGCTGGAGGTCGACAAGCTCTGGGAAGCTATCCTCTCGGGCAATGATCGGCGGCTCGCAAGACAACGGCATCAAGATGAAGTCAACCGAGCCCAGCAGCAGATTCAGAGCTTCTTCCAGGAGAAGGTGATTGGACACAAGATGCTTGTCGACACTAGGAAGGCCAGCGAGGTCAAATGGTCTCATGACAACTCCATATTTGCTGATTGTCTACTGCGAGCCGATGAGGAAGGAGACGAAGAAGAGGACGATCTTGAAAGGCAAGAATCAAACGCCATCCCAATCGGCCCTGGTGCTGAGACCCGGCAACAAAACGGTTCACAGAAAAAGTCCAGGAGATCTATTATATATCCGGTGCACAAAGCGATGCTCATACGCTCGCCGTACTTCGAGACAATGTTCTCGAGTCAGTTTCTCGAGGCCCAGGAATCAGAACACCTTCATATAATCAAAGTAGACTGTCTACCAGAGGTGCTTGAGATCATCCTCTCGTTTCTCTACACCGAAAGAGTCGAGTGCCCGCTCGAACTCGGACTGGACCTGCTCTATGTGTCCGACATGCTGTTCCTCGACAAGCTGAAAACCAAAGCCGCCGTCGCCATCAGCACTCTGGGCAGCGGTAGCAACAACGTCCTGGTTGATCGGACACACACGCACGGAGACGACACGGGCGAAGTCGAAGTTGAACCTATCAATGTCTACGACGTCATACACGCCGCCTGGGACCTGCGCGTGCAGCGGCTAGAAGAGTTCGCCGCGCGGTACCTGGCGTACCGCCTCGAGGATTACATCGACGAAGAGGAATTCGCCGAGCTTATCCAGGAAAGCGCTTCGAGGCTGAAGACGAGAGAGGAGACGGACACGATCGAGCTCCTGGACGATATCCGGTATTACCTGTCGGAGCGCTTCAGGCTACGGTTCGAAGACACCAGGCTGGAGGAGATGATGGGCGAGAAGGGCGAGATTAGTGTCGCGGCAGCAGCGGATGTGGTAAACGCTCATGCCAACGCCGTTAATGCGCCAGACGGGACCGTGCATGGACATCTGGAGGTGCGGAACGCTGAGCCCGTTTCAACCAAAGAAGACGCGGTGGAGCCTGTGACGAGCACGGCTGGGGTAGTCAGAACACTTGATGGAGAGCTCGTCGAGGATGAGTTTGCTTCTGATGCCGTAAACTACCAGATCTTGCTGCAAAAGATCGATACCATGCTAGATAAGCTTAAACTAGACGCATAAAATATCATGGCGATAGATATACGTAAATAGAAATGAAATTGGATAATGACACCGTAGTCCTCGGAGATGTGCACTTCTCAAAGCTGGCCGTGTTATGATAGCTCAAATAATCTGAAGTGGTTATGACTCGCTCCATGGATGTGTGTGGTGGTGACCCCTTGAGCTCGCTTGGTGAATTACATATAAGCAGCATGCCCGGTCCAAATGGCAATGGCCATTACCCATTTAGATGACGTTTAATATCCAATATCAACCCAAATTCAGAGGAATGGCATACATAGCTTAGCTTCTATCCTTAACAATTCTCAACTAACTCTATTACCCTCTTTAGGAGCAATTTTGTGTACAATGGTATCTGACTATCAATGACCATGCTAACACCCCAACAGCCGACTTTGGAACATGCTGACTCGGCTAGGCAGGACACTCGTTGCTAGTCTCCGTATGTCTATGCCCGCACAGACACATACGGTTGAACTAAGTTCACATCTGAGTTCAGTCAGGGGGCATACCGAGCTTGTAAGGCACAGACCTTCCTCCCCACAGCTTTATTTTGACCTCGCCGTTGTCGCGAGTTAATCACCGCGGAACATCCTGGAGTGTACTGTGGCGCATATTTCTCTTCCGAGTGGGATGTACTCGCAGTCGAGGCATCGTTTGATGTCGAAGGTCGCTTTGACCCGTACAGCCAAACCTGTGGAGGTATTGAACAACTGACGTCGGGAACTGACATGTGATAGGATCCTACTGCGTGAAGCTTTCAAGCTTGGTTTCAAACTCTCTAATCGGTGGTTATTATCCTATCTATCACAATAGTTATCATCCCTGGCTCGAAAGACCTCGCCGTTCCGCCGCTGCGAGGCAAGGGGCCTAGGTAAGGTAGGAATGTGTCGTCTTCTGGATAATATCTGACAATTCTCGATCGATGAACGGAAACTTGGTTGCCCCGAGTTTTCGAAGATGATATCCTAGAATAATGAATATCTCTTCCCCTTCTATCAATTTGATCTTCCATTGGAGCCGTCCAGTCAGTCCAGCTGAGATCCCAACACTGAGGCTGGAAGTCCAGCACCCAGTTGTTCTATGTATTCACATCCCATTCCTTACTATTGAAAGGATTGTATTTCTCAATGTTGGATCCGGTATACTGTGGCGTAGAGTCGAAAAACTGGGTTCAGAGTTTGGTCTATCCGGGTGCCAATAGGTTGGTTGTCGGAGTTCATGGGCTCGAGCGATTCAGAGGACAAGCAGAAACGGCTTGTCGGTCAGCGTGTAGTTAGATAATTGTAGTCTATGGCGTAATATCAACCAAGAGCATAGATATGCTAGAGTTTCTCATGAGTGTTGGTTCCTCCTTCGATGTCTCGACTCTCTCTAGGTGCTGTTGGGGCACAGTGTCAACGAGAATAGGGGTAAGCGGCTCGATTTCCCTCTAAGATAAAGGGTTGTCAGTTCCTGTCATGTTTCAAGCATACGAGTCCCGTGTTGTAGAGAGCAAGGTAGGAAAGGGCCTGTGAAGTTGGTTCCTACAGACTCGATGGTAGGCGCGTCACAGATGGGCAGCGCCATCGGGTGGTGACTTCTACATCTCTCTTGTGGTCTTCAAATGGCTGCTTAGTCCATCTCCACAGGTTTTCTGAAACTCTGAGCGTTTTCTTGGGTGCAGATGTCTGAAAAACTTCTACCAAAGCTATCAAGTCCTGCCAGCACACGCTCCTCCCGGCCAACCACGACCACATCGCTACACACGAAAATTCCATTGCCGATCGATTCCTAGTGCTTCAAATACTCGACCTCCGCAGTTTTATACGATTCGAGCTCGTCGCTGGTGAGAAATGCCGATCAATGAATTTCTAGATCCTGTCCAGGTGTCCCTTGTGGCCCCCCAGCGGCACCCACACACAGGTTTTCATCGATTACTCAACGACCATGACAAATAACTTCACGAAACTTCCACATGTATTTTAATTCATCAATAGTTACATTCTAGTACAATTATTACTATACAATCTATAATACGCGTTGCCCAATGGCTTCCTGGGCGTATTCTCCTCGTCAAGCCCGCCTACATAGATATCCTTAAATGCAGTGATGCCTATCCTTCTATGCCACTTAGCTACAAATCCAGTATGGATTAAAGCAGCTTAGGGGCTTTTCGATCATGCTTCTATTCACTATTACTGGCTTAGCGAAACGTGATTTCGGCGCACTGTGCTATAGACTACTTAAGAAATCTTCTGCTGCCAGAGGTTCCTCTCCCCCCCGTCTCCCAGACAACTACCACTCCGCTTCCACACACATTTCTTGCTCTTACTCTTGCTCTAACTCTTGCTACCAATGTATACTTCCAACGCGTCGGCTGCTCGCAGTCGTGGGCTAACTAGGTCCCACATCCCCTATTCCTATTCTTCTTCCTCCCCTTCTTCCTCCCGTTCTCCCTCCCCTTCCCCCCCTCCTACTCCTACCCCATCACCCAGCAGGGTTCGACCTTTTCCTCCTACACCATCTACCCCATCCCCTACGGTTTCGCCTCTCGGTGCCCGTGAAAAAAGACGGGAATCACGCCACATTTGCACGAAACGATGCGCCAGGGTTAAGGACTTGCTCCCAGCTCGTTTTTGCCCGCATCAAGTCACCCGTAAGTCACTATTATTTACTTGCTATACCCCTCCAATACAGGCTTATCTGCCACTCTCTCCTATTCCCTATGCGCTATGCACTACGTTGTCGTCGGCATTTTCATACCCTCTATCCATTACTCATCACCCTACCCTATTACTTCCTGCTATCATCCCCTATTACCCACCATCATCCCCTATAACCCATCATCATCCCCTATAACCCACCATTGTCACATCAACTACCCATCCATCAACTACACATCCATCAACTACACATCCATCAACTACACATCCATCAACTATCCATCTCTGGTTAAATTATGTTTTCATCATCGCCAACTATCATCGTCTCTTCTCTGTTACCCCTTTCCTTTTTGCCTTGGCCTCATCGTCCTACTCTTTTCATTCTACCTCAACCTAGTACCTATCACATAATGATAGTTCCCCAATCTTCGGATCTGTCTTCCTATCTGTTACCATCAGCTCTATCGATGTCTCTGCTACTCACCTATCACTTGTCAATTATCCACTGTCCACACTCGAACAATTCTTTTCCGTTTGTCCGCAACCAACTTACCTGTTTATATCTGATACTGACTTTGTCTTATTAGCATCCCGGATGAAGGACGGCAAGCGTGTCGTTCGGATTCCTTACCCGAAAAACGGGCTCACTGCAGAACAGGCTCGACAGAGACATTTCCTGTTTCCTGCGTCCACTCCTTTACAGCCACGGCGTAATGAACGACGTACCGATGAAAGAAGATCGGGCAAATGCGTCGCCAACCCACCAGCGGCACCAGTCACTCCCCCGAGACAAGTCATTCCTTCAACTCTAGTCTCTTCCCCTTCAGAGCTTGTCACTCCTGGCAGGCCAGTCACTCATTCAACACCTTTCACTCCGGTGAAGCCAGCCGCTCATTCTCCACTTTTCACTCCGGTGAAGCCAGCCACTCATTTTCCGCGGCAGCCAGTCACTCATTTTCCACGGCAGCCAGTTACTCATTTTCCACGGCAGCCAGTCACTCATTCTCCACGTTTCACTCCGGTGCAGCCAGTCACTCCGGTGAAGCCAGTCACTCCTTTCAACAACCCGGACTTGAACGACAGGCCCCTTCGATGGTCGCCTCGTATGTTCAAGCCCGAAGTCGATCGTTACAACTTCAGTTGGTCTGATTGGGACTCGCCCTCGCGCGAGTTCATTGACACATCTTACCAAACTGTCGACAGTCCTCGGGACGAATTCACTCATTTGCCACTACCTATGAGGAGGCGGATTCGGGAAATCCTAGCAATGAAGCCCGAGCCTCTCTCGTCCGCTCATTCATCCGATAGTCTCATGGTAGACACTGTCCGCTATGAGCCTGTCAAAACTGTATCAAAGTTCAGCTCTGATACGTCCACTCATTCAACTAATTCCGATTTTTCTTCATGGGTCGATCTCGACGTCCACCCATGGACTCCAGCGCTCCTGGAGATGTATATCGATTGCGAGAAAGATCGACAATGGTGTGAGGACAGAGGAATCGGGAGACGCGATTACTTGTCCGAAGGCCTATCCACTCTTTCATTTGAATCTGAATCATCAGATTCGTCCACTCATTCAACACCATCTGAGGATGGTGACGACGAAGATTTTTCTTCATGGGTCTATCTTGACGTCTATCCATGGACTCCAGAGCTTCTGGAGATGTATATAGACGGCGAGAAAGAACGTCAGTGGTTTGAGGACCGAGGAATTGGCAAGCACAATTACTCGTCCGAAGACCTATCCACTCTTTCATCTGAATCTCCGGATTCGTCCACTCATTCAACCCCATCCGAGGATGGCGACGACGAAGATCTTTCTTCATGGGTCTATCTTGATGTCCACCCATGGCCTCAAGACGTTCTTGAGATGTACATCGACGGCGAGAAAGAACGTCAGTGGTTCCAGGAGAGGGGCATCGGCGAGCACGACCTGTCTTCGGACAGTGATATCTCTCATTCCAATTCATTCCTTGTTTATGCAGCCATGATTGGCGCGTCCACTCATTCAAATTCACCTTCACCTTCACCTTCGCCGCCGCCGCGCCCTGTCCCTGCTGTTCGCAATCACTTCGAGTCTTTGCAACAGCGCCCGTCCGCCATTCCTCCCCCTCCTCCTCCCCCCCAGCAGCAGCACTTCCAGTGCCAACGTCAGGTTCCAACCTTCGTGGGTGGCCCGTCACGACTTGGTGCTGAGCCGAAGTCTAACTCCGGTTGGAAGTCGCTTGCTGTTGGTTTTGCTGCTGGTGTGGCCGTTGCCACTGTCACTGCTGGCCTTGCTGTGAGTAGAATCGCTCTATTCTATTACTGCTCAACTGTCGAGTCCTTGGCTCCGGCAGTTGGCCAAGTCATACATAATGCTAACTGCAGATGTCATAGTATGCTTGGTTCACCAGTTAGACGTTGGTCTGCACGGTTTCTTCGCCAACCGCTGTCCACTCGTTTATCCTTCTTACAAGGTCCCACATTCTTTTCGTCCGGTTAACTCGCTTCTTGGTTCGGCTCGGTTTACGGTTCCCGGTTCTGGCATATTGTCCTTCTTGGTTTGGCTTTTGGTTCACGGTACACGGCTTTCTTTTGTTGATTTTTGGTTATTTCCTTTCCACTCCTATTGCCCATCCCTATTCCCATCCCTATCACCCTCCCCCGTTGCTCTCCCCTATGCCTTTCCCTAATCACCTCCCTAGTCCCTTTCCCTATTACCCATTCCCATTACCCACCCTATTTCCCATTACCCTTGCTCTCCCTTATTCCTTTTCCTTATTCCCTTTTCCCTACCCTTTTCTTATTGCCTTTTCTATTGCCCTTTCCCCTTCCCCTCCCCTATTACCCTTTCCTATCTCCTATTGTCCTCCCCTATTCACCTTCGCATTCACATTCCCCGTTTCACTTTCTCATCCACCTTCCCCATTCACCTTTGCCATTCCCTCCCATTCCCTTTTCTCATTCATTCATTTCCCCTGGTCCTCTCCCCCTCCATTATCGCCCAACTACATTCACTCTTTCATATGCCTTTCTTCCCAACTACACCCAACCAACCGCCCACCTCCCCTTTCGTCATCCCTACTCAATCACCCGTTCACCAGCCCTGCACAATCTTTCACGTACCTCATTTCCATCTCCCTCTTTCCCTTTTCCCCCTTTCCATTTTTCTCCCTTTCTCCTTTGAATCCCGTTCACATTCACTTGCCCCCAGCGGTAGTTTTGTTTTGTTTCGTTCTGTTCTGCTTTTGTTTTTTCCCCCTTCCGTCGATTAGATAGCGTCTTTGTTTCATCATAGCGTGTCGGTTTCGTGTTTTGGAGGAAGCGGAGGAGGGATTGGTTGCAGCGATTTGGTTACTCACTTTAGGTTTCACTCGTTTTCGGATCACTCAACTCACTTTAGTCGCTCGTTTTCGGTTCGGTTCGCTCGTTGTCCGGGACTTATCGGGTTGGAGTTATCTTGGGGGGTCTGGAGTTCTCGGGTCTGGGGGGTTTTTGGTTCTCTGGGCTTGGGGGGCGCTGGTATCTTCTGGGGTTTCTCGGATCTGGGGGTCTTGGGTCTTGGGAGTGGTGGAGGGAGCGGTGGAGGAGTCTGGTCAGCGGTTAGGAGGGGGCATTCAATTGGTTTTTCTTGTTTCTTGTCGTCTATGGGATTTCCTTGTGTTCGTGGCGTCTAAGCGTTTAAGCGTTTTCCGCAATTTCATTTTTTTTTTCTTTTCCCTTTCATTTGATTTCCTTGTGTCTGTACGCGGGGTTCCTTTTTCCTTTGGAGTCGGTAGGTATCAACGGTAAGTCAGTAGGTATCAACGGTAAGTTGGTAGGCATGAACGGTAAGCCAAGGTTCATCCGAACGAATCCGACCGATTAGTTAGTTAAGTGTACGCGGCTATTATAGCAACAAAGTAAACGATAATCAATAAGAAAAACAGATGAGAATAGACCGAGTGCGCTAAATAATTCCATTGAATGTTTATCTATCCTGAAGTCTACCGTGACGGTGCACTACCCCTTTCCCCCATTAACCTGCATGTTTCCTCATTGTTACCGCGTCCTCCCCACCGAGTACCCAAACGACGCGCTTGGCTATCGCCGCCCTTCCTATACCACCAAACCCAGTAGACGGCACCGCTGCCTAGCACTGCTAGGGCCGTAGCCGGGTACGCGTAGTACGGGAAGCCGGAGTCGGACAGGGCGCCGTCCGCCGGTGGGATCCAGGGCAGGATGAGCAGCAGGCTGTTGAACAGCAAGAAGGTCAAGATGGCGAGGCGGCGGGCCGGGAACGGCGACGCCCACCGCTGCGACGGGCTGAGGTGCAGATAGAACAGGCCCGCGCTGATGGCGACCGAGACGACGCTGACCGGGTACCCGCCGATGTTGACGAGGAAGTTGTAGATCCTGTCGGTCGGCGGCAGCACTATGACGGCGACGGAGACGAGCCAGTGCAGCAGGAGCCCCCGCCTCGGGGGAGGAGTCGTCGTCTTCTTGGAGGAGGAGGGGGCAGCCGGTAGTCCTCCCTTGGACCCCAACTGGTGGTGGGCGTTGTTGCTGTTGCCCCCCGTGGTCCAGAAGCTGCTGCAGGGCAGGAGGCCGTCCTTGGCGAGCTCCTCGTTGACGCGCGCCTGGGCGAACGAGGTCGCGGCGATGTTGCCCGCCGCCGTCACGATGACGAAGAACGGCATCACGTGCGCGCCGACTGCCTCGCCGAAGACATTGCGGAAGAAGATACCCGCGACAACAACCCCGGAGGAGCGTAAGTCTTCCTTGTCGACCACGAGCAGGAAGGCGATGTTGATGGCGAGGTAGGCTAGCGACACGATGCCGAGGGCGACGGGCGCGGCGACCTTCAGCGTCCGCACGGGATCCTTCACCTCCGAGAGGACCTGGTTCGCGGTGCTGTAGCCGCGGAAGCAGTAGATGATCTTCAGCAGCGCCGTGGCGTAGTTGTACGGCTGCATCGAGGAGCCTTCCCAGACGTTGCTGAAGTTGCGCTGCGCGGTGCTCAGCAGTCTCGCGTCCGTGAAGGACGGGTCGGGGCGTCGGGCAGTCAGTGCCAGCCCGGCTGCTGACTGTGCTCCTAGACCCGTCCAGGCTGCGGCGATTCCAGACAGCACCACGATGGTAAGGATAAGGAGCTTCCCCATCCCGAGGATGTTGACGAGCCGTAAGCCGAGCCGCGGATGCCGCGCGTGTATGTAACATAAGACTGATACGACTAGCACTGCGATGCCGCGGACATTCCATCGGGTCGAGGTGATATCGAATGCGTAAAGCGCGTACTCGCCAAGGACGATAGCGTTTGGTGCCGAAAACCCCAGTAGCACAACCCACGACATGAACATGCACGTTGCCAGCATATACGGGCTTCGGAAAATCCGTTCTAGGTAGACCCTTTCGCCGCCACTCTTCGGGAGTGCCGTTCCCAAGTCGAGATAGACCGCCAAGCCGCAGAAAGATACGATGCTGCCGATGATCCATAGTGACAGTGACATCCCAACCGAGCCCACACCCGCGAAGACCGCGGACGGAATCGTGTACGCTCCGACACCCAGGGTCTTGCCCACGATGATATTGATGGCTGATAAGGCCCCAAGCTTCCCTTCATCATCCGGGAGTTTTCCGCCCAGAAGAGCCGGCGTAGTCGGCGACAGGACCCACGCGTGATCGGTCGGCGAGAAGACGGTGACGCTTGACGAATCGTCCTTATGTGCGAGTGTCGAGCCCGAAGCTTCACTCGACGAGGGCGAGACGTTCGGCAACGTGAGATACGCCGAGTTGGCAGACTGCCTCTGGGCCGCTGCGGCGTTCGACAGCTGCAGACTGGCGAGCGCTGAGGGCTTCCGCGGCGTCACCGGAGACCGGTAGCTTAGCTCGATGTCGGCTCGCGGAGAGGCTGCGGTGGAGATCGCTCCACCGATGAAAGCGCGCGAGGACCTTGGCGGCGAGGTCGAACCGGCGAAGTCCAACGGTGGTGGCACCATTCTCGCAAGATGTGGTACGAACGACTGTAGGGCCAAGAGATGGATAGGGGGGGAGGGGGTTGCGTTGGTGCCGAGTGGGTTTGAGCAAGTTTTTCTTGGTGAGACTAATCGCTGATGTCCCAGAAACAAGGAGGCGAAGATTTACGTGGGTATATAAGATCGTTGGCCTAACTTACAACTTGCACGCCATCTCGAGAGAAGATAAAGATTTTCTTCAGTACACGGCGAGATTTGAAGGGAGGTTACAAGACTGAAGGGCCTTTGAAAGATGAAGACAGAGATGTCGGTTTACTCGTAGGTAATAAGCCCTACGCAGTGACCGGTGATCGGTCATAAGCCACTTGATTCCATACCCTGGAGCGAATAATTCCTCCAACTTACTCCATCTCGTCAAGACGTCGCGCAAGAGTTGCCTCTCCTTGCCATTGCGAGGCCTGTCAGGCAGATGCCCCGGCAGACATCGTGGACTGGTTAAGATTTCTTGGCACGATCGACGTAAGAACAGGGACCCGAAACTGAGGGAAAACCGGGGACGACACATCACCAGGTTGAGTTGCTGATTGGATAGGATCAATCTTTGGGCGCGACGTGCATCCTCCAGTTGAGCCGCACGTTGGTTGATGGTGATGACAGATCGAGCGGCCTCCAGAATGGCTTTGTAGTCATTTTCACCTTTCGATCAAGATCAGAAAGACCTCTCTAACCTGTCACCCAAGTGGTGGGTAACTCCTATTTGACTTACATACTTCGTACGATCCGTATGAAATACTGTATATGCGTATGTATAGTGTACGTATGTGGTATGGCGGTATGGCGGTATACCCCGTCCATTGTTTAATTGTGTGGAGTGCCAGAGTGCATGGGTTCATACCGAGATTGCTTCCAAATAGAAGTCCCTGGCCTTCGAAAGCTACCTAACACATGGGGAACATTGGGGCCTCGATCAGAAGTTACAAAAGCTGAGGAATCAAGGCATAATACCCAGGCTCTTCCTAGCCAACAGCATTTCGTAGCTTTGGAGGTTTGCGCTGCAGCAGCTAACCTTGAATATTTGGAGACAGAGAAGTCTGAGACGTCGCGGTGATCGGTAGCTTTAGGCGGCGCCGGTGAACGTGTAAGTGCGTGTGTGTATGAAGAAATGGAGATGGACAGAAACGTGTGTCGGTTAGTCTTGGCGCAGAAAACGTCGCGAAGTGCGTTATGAAACCCCTAAATTCCAGCCACATGGTCCCCTGTACAGAACATGTAACATCACAGCCAGCGGATCTACCGATGTTATCATCGTCCCCTGAAGAGATCCCACCAGTGTTTCAAGCTTGGCGCAAATCCGCCCGTAGATTTTCATAGCGCAAAGTCAGTGGAATTAGGTAGAAGATCCCGACAATCTGTATTACGAAGGTCTGGGCCAAAAGTAATAATACGCATCTGTTAAGCACCTGGCACCCGAGACCCTACAAAATATATCAATTACACGAGGTAATAGAACGAACGCTTGTTAACTACTTACGCAGTAAGCAGACAAACGATTATTAGAACGGGTCTGGGGATATTCGTAACGTTTGACCCGACCTTTGTTTGTATTTCAGATCTCTATCTTCCTGTTATAAACATGGAAATGAGATATCGAGCTGTCTTATTAGTCACGTAACGCTCAACGCCTAGTCAAGTCAAACAATTGATGCTATTAAAAGATACCAGATTGTTTCGATAGAAATAGTTATCAAATAAGTCATTGTGAGTTATTAATTGCTATGTCGTTTACTATTTAGCAATAATTCTAGGGAGCAAACTACAGCAGTTACATAACCCATTGGCTACTAGTCTAGCACCATCTTAGCTATCGCAAATAGGTGTAAACTAGTGACCCGTGTAAACTTATACATGAAGTTCGATCTAGTACAGATGCGCAATTGTTCCCACTTGTCAGCTCTCTTATCAAAATCTCACTCGCCTATAGATGTCTCATCTCAATTGTACACAAGATAAATACGGAAAAGTAATACGACCGACTATATCACAACGAACTCTGCAAAATAAAAACCTTTTAGAGACATTGTACGATATATAAGTACATGTTGTGTCTAGGTAATTATATTAGTTGAGATCCATGGTGAATGAACCGCCGATTTGTTCCGACCTAACAAACTTTTCAATTGCCTCAAGGAATAACCGCACTAATAATTTCATCATTGGGAACACCTTTTGTTAACAAGCCCACCCGCGAGAAGGAGACGAAAGAAAGAAGAAGAAAAATATATATGCACCAAACATTCATATCGCAGGTATCGCCAAACTAACATTACCGAAAAAAAGGGAATTGCACAATACAAGAGCCGAAAAGAGAAGAGAAGAGAAAAGAAGATGGCCGCCTCCAACCAGGCCCTCACCAAGATCGAGCTGACGTCACTGCCGAAGCTGGCGTCGGGCAAGGTGCGCGATCTGTACGCCATCGACGCGCGCACGCTGCTCTTCGTGACGACGGACCGCATCTCGGCCTACGACGTGGTGATGGAGAACGGGGTGCCGCAGAAGGGCCCGCTGCTGACGCTGCTGTCGGAGCACTGGTTCAGGGAGCTGCCCGCCCGCGTTCCGGGGCTCAAGACCCACTTCCTGACCACGGACCTGCCCGCCCTGTCTCCCGCCGACGCCGCCGCCATCCGCAACCGCAGCATGCAGGTTCGCCGGCTCAAGGTCTTCCCCCTCGAGGCCATCGTCCGCGGATACCTCACCGGCTCCGCCTACAAGGAGTACGTCGCCCGCGGCACCGTACACGGCTACTCCTTGCCCCCCGGTGTCCTCGAGTGCGCCCCGATCCCCGGCGGCCCGATCTACACCCCGAGCACCAAGGCCCCCGCTGGCCAGAAGGACGAGAATATCTCCCGGGAGCAGGCCGCCGAGATCGTAGGCGAGAGGTATGCCGCTCGTATCGAGGAGCTCGCGCTCAAGGTCTTCCGCGCCGCCTCGGAGTATGCGGAGGAGCGCGGCATTATCATTGCGGATACCAAGTTCGAGTTTGCGGTATGTCTTTGGATGTTATTCGGCTTCTCAGCTTCAACTTTTCTTGCTTTGGGGAGCTTTCTGGTCTTGTAGCTCTCGAGACGGGGCTTAGGTTGCCTGGAAGAAATGTTTGCTAATACTACTGGTCTGCGTACAGCTCGATGAGGAAACAGACGAGGTTGTGCTGGTCGACGAGGTACTCACATCGGACTCGTCACGCATGTGGCCCAAGGACAAGGTTAGTAGTGTCCAAATTCGTATCCAGCCTAAGTGTCCCACATCATTCCCCCTATAGTCCCCCATTATCACCAAAGAGCAATTACTGATCTCTGAATGTGTACAGTACGAGCCTGGACACGACCAGGAGAGTTTCGATAAGCAATTTCTCCGGAATTGGCTGACGAAGGAGGGTCTCAAGGGTAAGGAAGGCGTCGTTGTACCGGAGGATATCCTACAAGCGACGAGTGACAAGTACAAGGAGGTCTTCCAGAGGCTCACGGGTAAGACGCTGGAGGAAGCTTTGAAGCGTTGATCGTAGTGCGTAACAGATATCAAGATTATAACAAGGAAACAAAATACTGAGCCCCGAGAAGTGAAAATGCATAGTGGTTACTTGGTCATAGACACTTACAGAGGTGTAGCAAGATGAGGAGAGAAGACAGTCTCGCGATGGTTTTCTAAGTGATGAACCATTGATTCTACGTATTGAGATGTATCATTAAGCTAACTCTAAATTCCAAAAGCCATGCCCTAATTCCTCCTCCCACCTAAGTGTGAACTTTTTCCACCGTTATCATTAATGTGCCCATGAAGTTCGTTCAATCATGAAGAAAGCGACCGTGAAGACATTCAAAACTCTGATCCAAGCCCATTCCATTGCATTCCATCCAGTCTCATCCAGTTTCCCGACATTATTTCCTCCCACCATTCCCAAGTCATCAATCAGCGCACTAGTACGTTTTCTAGAGAGACTTGATGCTAACAGGCCCCGTCTCCTTCGGCAGACTTGGGCATTCAGCCAAACAGGCCTCGACACAAATGAGGGTAGCCGCAATATCATCGGCGTTTGCGCACTGGAGCCCGCATTCGCAGGGGGCGAGCGCAGAGGGCACGGCGCTCGCGGCCGACGTGATGGTCGGCAGGAGAGAGATACGCGTGCTGGTCGGGACCGACAGCGGCAGCCTCGTCGACAGCGACGGGATCGGCAGCCTCGTCGAGGGCAGCAGTGTGGGAACCGGCACGGCCTGCCTCTTGCCGAGCACGGCGGCGCCGGAACCCGAGAGCGCTTCGCACTTCTCCTTGCACGAACCGTCGCACTGCGTCACGGGGAACCCGATATCGGCTGTCTGACAGTTCTGGTTGCAGTCGCGCATGCAGCTGTCGTAATCGACGGAACCGGCGCCGATGGCGGGCCCAGACTGAGGTGCAGAGACGGGGATCTCGTTACCTGCGGTATCGTCGTCTGCGGGAACCTCCCCGTTGTCGCCGCCTAGTCCTAGACCCCCGAGAACCTGCTTCTTGACGAGGATGCTGCCGGCGCCAGAGGCAGACAGCGCCGTACATTTGTCCTTGCAAGAGCCATCGCACTGCGTCACGGGGAAGCCGATGTCAGCGCTCTGGCAGTTCTGGTTGCAGTCCCGCATGCAGCTGTCATAGTCGACGGATCCTGCGCCTATAGCTGGCCCGGAGGAGAGAGGTGCAGAGACTGGGATCTCGTTACCTGCGGTATCGTCATCTGCTGGGACCTCCGCGCTGTCCCTGCCTAGCCTTAGGCCCTTGAGAACTTGCTTCTTGACGAGGATGGTGGCGCTGGAGGCAGACAGCGCCGTGCACTGCTCCTCGCACGACCCGTCGTGCTGGGATACGTGGAACGCGATGTCGGCGTCCTGACCGTTATGGTAGCAGTCGCTCAGGCAGCTCTGGTAGTCGGCGGAGCCGGCGGCGATGGCGGGTCCGTCAGACTTGGAAGTGCCGCCGAGGGAGGGGATCAGGTCCTTCTTGACCGGGGCGGCGGCGGCGGCGCGGCGGGCCGCGTCGCTCAAGCAAATGTCGACGCAATTGCCGTTGCACGACGATTCGAAGCCCTTACAGATGTCGTCGCACTTCTTCGGGCACTCTTTCACCGGGTCGGGGGTCGGGGTCGGGGTGGGGGTGGTGGACGTGACGGCCTGCTTGGGGTCGTTGTTGCAAATCTCGACGCAGTGGCCCTTGCAACTCGAGTCGGAGCTCTTGCAGATGTCGTCGCACCGCGTCGAGCACTTTTTCTTGGTGGCCTCGTCGGGGACGTACGGGGTGGCGGAACTGGCGGCCCGGGGAACGAACGAGAGCGTGCGCATCGGGATCGGGGGTTCCGAGAAGGGAAGCGGTTCCGTAAGGCTCGACACCATGGGCGTGTAGCTCACGGATGGTAGGCTCGGGAGCGGCACGGATGGCGGGATCAGACTGCTCGGGTTCACGGGCAGGGTGCGCATCGGGATCGGGGGTTCCGAGAAGGGGATCGGGTCTAGTTGTCTCCGCTGATACTCAGGTTCGGGGTCAGGGTCGGGCGTGGGGCTGGCTTTGGAGCCGGTCTTGGAGCTGGAGCCTTTGGGGCATCTCTCGAGACATTCCTGGACGCAGATGATGATATCAGCGGTGGCCGTCTCGTCAGCGCAGAATGAGCCGCATTCGCAGCCGAGGCTGCTTGTCTTCGGCAGAGGCAGTTTCGTGGACAAGCTCGGCTTCAGGCTGGCCGTCAACGCGGCAGAAGGTAGGACCTGCCTCTTGTCCATGGGCATCTCGAGAATGCCGGTGGACAGAGCGGACAGGTCGGCGGTGGTCGACACACTGAGCATGCTGGTGGCTGACAAGATGTCAGAGGGGACGCTCGTGACAGTCGGGATGTTAGGTAAATTGGGGTCGATCTGTCGGCCAGCCATGTGCAAAATTGACGCGAATTCACTAGGCGTAGCCATGGCAGTGCTGGTTGCGGTGCCGTTGCCCTTGTGAGTGGCCATCTGTGCTAGATCCCGAGGCTCGGCGTCTGGCTTGGACTCCCGGCGCAACATGGCAGCCATGGCATCTCCCATGGCCGCGATGTTGCTGCGGTTCATGGAAGCTGCCATGTCTGTCATGTTGCGAGAGGCCAGCTCATCTCGTGACCTGGCCGTATTAGCTGGCTGGCTTAAGGTGGTTATGGGCTCGGTAGAAAGACTGAACTTACAAGATGGGCTTGGCCATGACGGCCGGGATAAGACCCACGAGAACGATGTTACCGAACATCTTGGTCTAAGGCGGTGATGCGACTTAGAGGTTAGTTACTGGACTGGACTAAGACTCCTCCTGTTGTTGCTGTTGATGCTACAGTGCTCTGCTGCTACCAGCTTGTCCTTGACTATCAACAAACGATATTGGCAAGGACACATCATGCTTTATAGAAGATTGTTTATCGGGCCAGCCTCGAATAATCCGCAGATATTAGTTGCCCTGCCTCCTGTCGAAACACCAGAGTTCAGCATCGCGCCGATCCGATCGTCTCCATGGCAGGAAAATGCCAATTCGCGATCACTTTCGGCAGTGAGCGGCGGACCTGTAAGACAGGCAATTCGCGCATGTGAGGTGTTTGCATTGGCCGCTGCGAATTGCGCTGTCTCACATCGCCGGCGTGTAAGCCGTGTGCTCGGCCCCATTGCGAGACTTCCGGTGCACATCCATTCCATCGTCAACGAAAGGCACCGAGGTGATAGGTAGCAACACCACGGAACGCGTCCCTGCGACGTGCATGCTTCGAGCCTCGAGAAGGCTGGAGAAAGCCTTTTAGGGCTGTTGGTTGGGAAACTTGGCTACCTAGGTTTCTCGATCTATGGGTAGAGAGCATTTGCCCTGGATAGCAACTAGGGCGGTCCTCGCAGCTAGGAGACACGAACTAAGTCACTGACATCACAATCTGTAGCGAACCTTTATTAACAGTCTATCTGAAACTTTCAAAACTCCTGATAACGCCCTTTCTTGAGAAGGAGACCTAGGATATCGAGGTGCATGAGGATGATTAGCGGCGATGTTGCGAGTTAAGCAACTATAGAATCTCAGCCCCAGAAGGGCCCGCTGCAAGACACGCTTCACAGGAGCGATGTATCAGTCAAGATAGTGTCAGTCGAGGAAAGGGACTTATTAGTGTAGCTTGAAAGTCCTCTACTGTAGATCGGATTCATTGTTTGAATCGAAGCTCAAGAAACGGACATCGTTACATAAGGTCTGAGCGGGCATAATTTCTGATTCGGGAGTCCTCACAACTGTCTTCGTAGCAACCTCTTGTAGCTATTTGCGTTCTATGCGATAATTACTCGTATTGCCATCGGGAATGCTTTAGATTAGAGGCCTGCATGTTAAGATGTAGGATTGCATCATCGAAAGCAAGAACATATCTTCTTTATGTAGGTGATATCGGCTAGTGTTTATATCCGAAATGGTTAGTATATTCGCGTCGCCTTGATGATTCTCCTAGGTAGGAGGTAGCTTGTACAGTACTGCAAGTCTGAAGATGGAATCCCCTGTCAATATGCTCGGTTAGGTAAAGCCTATTCTTACGTCTGTTCAACGTGAAGATGATTCGTAGTTCATGGCCTTGTGTTGGGCTGGAAGTTTAAGTTCATCCGCCGTCATAGACCATTACCTACCTAAGCCCAATGCTAGAGGGCAAACCCATCTTTGCCATCAAATCCAGTGGAAGCTAGATTCTTGATGATAGCTACATAAAGGATACTTGCCATCATAGCAGGGTTAGGAAGATGCTGGGTATATTGAATGGATGACGGCTACTGAAGTAATAAGGTCGCTGACGGCCGGAAACCGAACGTATTTCATCTTCATAGATAATATACACATTCAGACCCCCTCTTACTTATCCATTCCCATTATTGTCCCAAAAGGCAACATCGATGTAATAGAACCAAAGCAGAACTCATACCCATCGTCAATATGGTTTCCGAGAAAGGCATTGCCCTTCGCTTGATGGAGTGCCTCATCCGTGGCATCCAACTCTCCTGCTCTGCCGTAATCCTGGGGATCAATGCCTACTTTCTTCACATATTACACAGCCATGACCTTAGGACCCCAAGATGGATTCGTGCAGTCGTGGGAATATCCGCGGCCTCCATCATCTACACATCCTTGATCACGCTTCTCTTCTGCTTCCTCGCCGGCCATCCCATCTTCACCGCCGTCTCCGCCATCTTCGACCTCATCTTCTTCGGCGCTTTTATATACGTTGCCTACGCCGATCGATCTGGCGCTAGGTCTTGCCACAGATACGGCTATACGCCCATTGGTGCGGGCTACCCACATGATCGACCGACTGGGTTCGGTGGGCATTTCAGGCTCCCAACCTACCGATTTGCCTGCCGACTTGAAAAGGTCACCTTGGCACTCTCGATCATCACGCTGTAAGTGTGCCGTGATCGCGAATGTCCCTTTCTAACATTGCTGATCTATCGCTAGCATTTTCTTCCTGTTATCCATAATCGTGGCATGGGTGGCGATTCGCCGTCGGCGCAGAGAGAAACAGGTCGCAGCTACTGGTAATGGCCACGATGCCCACGAGGGTCATAATGGTCACCATGGCCATCTAAAGCGATGGTTTTGATGGCTTAAAGGCGCCATGACCATCGTGGTATGGAAATATGCCGTGTTCCGGACCCAAAACACCATGGAATTTTAATTCGTGACGCGGCGTTACCGGTGGAAACTCTGTTGGTTTGGCCTCTTTTTTGCATGTGAAAATTAGGGGCTCCCAGACCGCCTCACCCGGCACGGATGGCCGCGGTAAGGTTGACCGCCGCCCCCAAGGCGGGGGATCGGCATAAAAGCCTCGTGGGGAGAACTGCACATTCTGCTTTTGATGTTCATAATGTAATGTAATATATGATTTTGAAGTATTATCTCCTAGTAAAGCTAGGTATGCGGTGTAATAGACTCGAAGTTGAGTTGGAGCTGAGCTTTTACCTATTCCAGAGAATTAATCCACGAAGCTAGCTACGGTTGCCCGAAACTGGACAGCCATGTCCTTATCCTCATAAATAAGTATATTTCTGTCAGACCATGAGTTGCTATGATTATGAAGTGCTGCATAAGCACTGCCCCTATCCAGTCGACTGAATAAGCATCGATGAGCAAAGGATTGTAGGTAAGGGTAACATCGGTCTGGTAGCTGCTCGATCACAGGAAGGCCGAGGACCCGGAATTAGAGGAGAGAATTAAACGTGGCCAACCCGTTGACAAGTCACGGAAGAATCGATACCTATAAGGTATGCCGATGTATACGGAAGGAGAATCAGAAATGGGAATAGATGATACAGATACATACATATAACCTACGTAGTGTACATTGTTCTGGACCTGTCAGAGCTGGCTTGGTGGGACATGGCACTCCACATGAGCTTAATTGAGTGGCCCAAGCTCCTTTAGCTCCTTTAGCTCCTTTAGCTCCCGCTTCCCCCCCTCTGCCCCTCACTCTCAATCTTCATTACTTCAAGTTAGGTACTTGGGCGGGTATATACTTATCTCTTAATCGACTATCATACGTCGTACAATATCTAATCTATCTGAATTATTTATTAATAAATTTAATTTTGAAATAAACGCTTTTTGAACTGAGTTGTCATTAAGGTAAGCTTTTTTTTTTTTTCTCTCCTTTTCTTTTTCTGAGACCGCAGGGCTGGTAGGTAATCCTTGGGCTTTTCTCATCCCTGTCGAACCCCTGTTTGAAGCTAGGTACACTAGATACAGCTTCGATCTTCTACTGTAAGTGGGGAGCTTCATCCCGCGGTGGTTGGGCAGCCCAGCCTTTTCAATTCATTCTACCAACACTTCATACGTACGTACATACAACCAGCCTCTTTATTCTACGACTATGAAGAAACTGCCGCCAGCTAGATATTCTTGGACTTTTTTCAATCATGCATTCCTCTCGCCTGCACCTGCAAGAAGCCATCTGTTGTGCGACTAATCGGCGTTACCGTTACCCAACCTTAGGTAGTAGACGAGTCCAAGCATGAACTACCAAACCTCCAATCGTACGTCAATCCTATCATGACTATTTGATTGATGGAATTCTTTCAGATCTCTTACTTACTTACTTACTTACTTACTCTTGTTTCTTAGGATGGAATCCGTCCAATAGAGCCAACACTTCTACCTCCACCATTACTCAGGAACCGACGACATCCCAGGTTACTGTCGTCCACGACCCCGGGCACGAGCCTGACTTGGGTATGAACCCAGAGACGCCATCCCCCTCGACTCATCTAAGTGATATACCCTATGGTCCGACGCCACCTCCAGCTCCAACGCCTCCTTCTGCAGCATCTGTATCCGAGATCTATGGACCCGACCGGTTCTTTGGCTATCGGCCTACCACAACCGAGAATGCCAGTCGCTCGCTGATTCCTAGCCCCGCCATACGCTTCGACCAGCCGCAGCCACCGCCCATGGCCTTCTGCAGAGATCTTTCTCATATGAATGATTTCAAAGACGATCTAGCAAGGGCTGCTGGCACAGTCACTCCCGGCGTCGACGATGGTCCCTATATTCGATACGCTTTAGAAGCCCTAACTCGTGGTCGTGGCGATGGACGTGACGTATCGGGACTTCGTTCGTCTTATAGCGATGAACAGTTTATGTCCAGACACCACTTCACACCTATCGCGGCTTCGAGTCCCTTCGTCCCACCTGAGGTGCGTCTACCTCCTGAGGCTAGCAAAGATGACGATGCACTTCCGAGCTCCTGGAATTTTACGCCTACCGCCTCTACGCCTACGCTCCCTACGCCCGAGAGAGAATTCGAGGCAAGGCGGCAGCGTCGAGAGGAGATGAGAAGGCTCTTCCCAGACCCCAACTCTCGGATGTATGATCCCTGGAATCTACGTTTGGATCAGGACGATTCTCGTGATCGTGATATTCGTCCATCCACTCCCGCCACGGCTGAACACTACCCCGAACGCACTCTCCCGAGGAACGCTGAGTATTGGGTGGCTCGGCCTGACGGATTTACGGACCCGGAAAAGGCCCAGAGGTACCCTAGACTTGCCCGTCCTTTGACGTTCAAACCCTGGATTTTACGATCACCATCGTTATTGCTTCTGATGACGTTATGTATATTGATGATTGCGGCTTTGATATTTTGCGCCGTCTATTCTGTCGGTCACCGTGGGTTTACCGCATACGCCGGTACAATCTTCGGTGGCCAATACTTCCTGTTTCGAATTTTACCACAGCTATTGGCAGCTGTGATGCTGATTTACGCACAATGTATTCTTACAGCGGCGTTCCGCGTTTTGCCGTTTTCGATGATGGCCTCTGATGACCGCAGCCAACGACGAAATGCTGTTTTTCTGCCTTTATACCCCAAGTCATTTCTTTGGCCACAACTTGTTGGCAGCTGGAACGTTTGGATACCCATATTCAATGTTTGGCTTTTGAATTTCACGGTCCCCCTACAGAGCAGCATTTTTACCGTCATACTTGTGGACGGTACCTGGACCTGGACAACCGTGCAAGGTGTGGCGTGGACGCTGGTGGCTTTATATGTGTCTTTGTTTCTGTCGCTAGTCGTCATATTTATCTCTTGGCGCCAACGGAGGACCGGCATGAGGAAAGATTGGGACCTCCGGACTCTAGCAGATATTATCTTTCTCGTGTCTCAAAGCAACTCGTTGCCACAGTACCGCGGGCTCGAGAAGGCCGCGACACGGCGGAGTATGAGACGAAGTCTCAGTGGCACTGCAGAGAGACTCGGCTATTGGTTTTCTCCTGAAGTACCGGAAACTGAGATGTGGTACGGTATTGGGGTCCCTACTAGCGAACATAACTCCGGAGTGGAGAAGCCGGACAACGAAAATTGGGCTCATCGGCGACGACGAGAGTCATCCGACGCCGGCCAGCGACCTAGCGCCCTCAGCATACGCGGCCGCTATCTTCCGTGGTGTTTCAGGGACAGCCAGATTATTCTTTTCACTATCGCATGCTTCGTTCTCTTAATCGCTCTGATCGCCGTCTCCTTCGCCCCTGCAACCGATCTGCGCAAAGGCTTTCTCCCTGGTGTCAGCGCCGCACCTATTGCCGGCGCCTTCTCGCCTGCCGACTTCCTCTACTCCTTCGTCCCTTCACTCATCGGAGTTGTACTCTTCCTCGCGTTTCAGTCCTTGGATCTCACTTTACGCATTCTGACTCCATGGGGGGAGCTTGCCCGCCCGGAGGGATCACGAGCGGAAACATCGCTTCTGTTAGATTATGCAGCATGTCTACCATTCCAAGTGACATACAAGGCACTTAGGAACAAGCATTGGCGGGTCGCTTTTGCGTCTTTTCTGTCTACGCTGTTGATTCTGGTGCCAATCCTGAGCGGCGGCTTCTTCTTAGCTCTGACCCCGCCGTCCGGGATCGTCCGTATGTATCCCAACGTGCCCGCGTTCGCCATCGTCCTCGCCCTGCTGGTGCTGTACGTCGCCGGTCTCGTCTGCCTGGTGCCCTACCGAAACCAGTTCCGCCTCCCCCACGCCGTCACCTGCCTAGCCGAGATCCTCAGCTTCTGCTGCAACGAGCAGCTGCGCACGGACCCCGCGTTCAACGACCTCGACCGCGTGGGCATGCACCGGGAACTGGCGGCCCAGGTCGACGCCGGCCTCGACTGGCACCGGCAGGGCCGCTGGACCTTCGGCTCCGGCCGCAACGACGACGAACGCCTCGGCATCAGGCGCTACAGCAAGTACACGGTCAACCCCAAGAAACTCCGCTCGTACGACAGGAGGGCCAGGGGCCAGCTCGTCTCCTCCGCCTCCTCGCCGCTGCCACATGATAGTGGCGAGTTGTACAGCCGGTGAAGGGAAGGGAAGAGGACGCTTTCGATTTTTTTTTTTCGCTTCTGAGATATCTATTTTACATTTCATAATGATCTATTGTTTAAGAAAAAAAAAAATTGCATTGTGGGAAGCGAGCGGGTGGGCTGTACAGTACGACTACACGGGTTCATATGGGTGGCTAGATATTTAATCATGGGTTCACATAATGGCTTATGGAGTTTTTACGGATACGAATTTACGAGGGCAAAGCTTCAGAGAATGTTATGTATGTATGTAGGTATGTCGATACTTACGACGTCACGAGATTGATCGGTGGGGGGGGATTTTTTCTTATCAGAGAGAGATAGAGAGAGAGAGAGAGAGAGAGAGAAAGATAATGAACGGCACGTACGCACGTACGTACTTTATGAATGGATCTACGAGAGACCGAGACTAAGACTGAGACTTGCTACATAGAAGCGAGCGAGCGTTTGTGGTTGCGGTTGCGTTTGTAGAGCTTGTTACTCAGGCACATATAATTTTGATTGAGCGTCCGCGAATTTTGTAGTTTTCTGGATATCTGGGGGCTGGGTTTGTGTGAGTTGGTTGTGTCTCGCATCCGCGTCCAGTACCTCGACACTTGATCTCGTCTGAACTGGCTGCGTTTTAGCTTCTGTGTCGGGTAATAGATATCTCCAGTCGCTTTGTCATATATAAAGTTGCGTATGGACGGACGCTGCGATCGACTAGAGTGAACTCAGGGGCGTTTGAATGAATACATTCTGGACGTGCTGGGCGGTGTAGTCCATAGTTGTTTTCTTTGAGTCTAGGTTGTGAAGGTTAGGTATTTAGTTTGGGTTTTGTTTAATTAATACTCCTAGATGGGTGCTCGGCCTCATCAGTGAAAGGGTATCGAAAGGTCATATCTAACAGAATGGCGCCGGTTTTGCGTAGAATACCTATCTTCATCACTTAGGATTCCCAGCTCTTCCAAGTTTCTCGGGGGATGATGGATAGGTTGTTAGTTTTTGTCGCCTACTTCACTTACTCTCGATGGCAGTCTCGATTTCTCGAGAGCTAAATATTTCCCTCCACACCACGGCGGCCACCCGTACCAAACTATGCAGTAACAGAGATATGTATAGAACTGTTGTAGCCAGTATATAGGTACGTATGCACATATGTACTTGGCTGGCCGGCCGGACCAATTTCGTCCTAACCGATAGTTAGATGTCGGATTACGAACTGTTCGTTCCATTCACCTCCGAAACTCGCTCTCTCTACTCTCTCGTAGGATGGACGTGCAACGCGTGACGTCCAGAAAGTTTTCCGGACCCCACGCCGACCCGACCCGAGACTCTGGAATCCATTCCACACGGAACGAGGGGAACAAACGACGAAAAAATGGCGCAGCGATGCGACGCGACTGCGGCGGTGGACAATTCGAAGGAGTGGGCGGGCCCGGCCACTGGAATCTACATAGTTATAGAACCCGCCCAGAGGATCGATCGCCATCATGATGATAATGGCGGTGGTGATGGTGGCGGTGATGTTGGAAGTCTCGCGGGAGCGGGTGAGTTCCAACGCGTCCCAGAGAACTCACTTCTTCGGTTCTCGACACGCGCGGCCCGGGTTTACTTACTTACTTACATACCTACGTGCATACGAACGTGGTGGTTCAGCTGAGCGCTGAGCTGAGCTGTGCTGGGCCGCTGAGAGAATCTGAGCCGCCCATTCTTCCCTGTTTCTATATTAGTGGTAGGTTATGGTATGGTATGGTCAACATTGTCTTTCTGTAACTAGAATGTTCGGGTGCATATGAAACCAACGGAGGACCAAGACCTGGGTGCAGATAACGATGTTTGTAGCGCACCGGCCTTGGCACGTACTTCGAATCCTTTGTGTGTGTGTGTGTGTGTGTGTGTGTGTGTGTGTGTGTGTGTTTGGGGACTCGGTGCTGGGTAGGTAGTTGTAGGGAGAGAAAGATCGTAGGTTACCGGCTGGATGTATAGGGATGGATGACTTCGCAAAAACCCAGCACCCGCTAGGTAGTTAAACTCGGGCTATATTCTGGTCCCGATAGCTTACGCTCACTCCGATAATCTCAATATATATCTCTGAAGAATCCCTTCTGCATAAGCCCGCGAAAGGGAATACCCGTGAGATGATTGAGTGTATTGGGTAAGAGTTCCTGAAATGGCATACCTACACGTAAGCTGTAAATCCTATGGAAAAGATCGTTGAACAGAACGAAGTCTATATTGAAGAATTAAGCACGGCACAACCCATATTGAGCGATGTATATCTAACGTTCGCCCTTAAAAAATTGGTACAAAAATAGGGCGAATAGAAACAACCCTAACGGTTTCAGCCGCCCTGATCGATTTGTCGTAGGGGTCCGATTTCATAAGCTACTAGGGTTAGATATTAGTCTGGACAGGGGGCTTTAGGTTATTAACTCCCCCTTCTTCCTATCATGAACCGGTTTTGGTTACACAGTTCAACCTAGGAGCAGTGTAAACGGTCGAGAGGCAAACTGACTGACTGACCGACCTCTTCTAATAAGCTAGGAGACCCGACTCTTAGGTCCTTAGGTAAGGATGCTCCAAGGTAGGCTCAATCTATCCGCCGCATTGAAGAGGCCTCCTGTGCCAATATCGAGACAGGGCTACAATCATATTCGTAATGGATTGCTCAGTTTTCTCGTGAACTTCCGACGAGGCTGACAAGTGTTGCCCACATATGTGATATATGTAGGTGACAGCTACTAACCTAACGATATACTTGCGTAGCCAGAGACAAATGATACGTCTATTGGACGATCGGCTCAATCAAATGCCACAAACTGTCGATCACCCGCGGCCATCGGAGCCTCAAGGGAAAATAAAGAAAAAAAAAATAAGGGAAATCAAGGACACGCCCCGCAACACACCTACACCCGACGCTTTGCAATTAATCGTGACGTCGAAGTCGTTTAGGTGTCTCGGTGCTTCGGACGCATTCTAATTCTCTTGGTCAACCACCAACAACAACACGTATGTGTACCAAAAAAGAAAACACCAAGAACAATCGGTATGAAGCTGTGCCGTCAACATGCAGCGCTCCTAAGCTTAACGCTTCATGTGTATGTCTGCTGCACGTTGCCCTGGGTTTATGGGAATAAGAAATAATGCGGCACCATGAATTTGGCGTCTCCATTTCAAAAAAATCAACGAGGGAAAAAGGACGAGATCTGTCTTGCGGGAGGCCCTGGACCTTAAGCGTGCTTCCGGCGGCGTCCCTTCGCGTCTCCCTTCTGATTTGCGACCCGTCACTTCAGAGGGCAGCCAGTCTAGCCCCGAGTCCCCTAGCGGTGGCTGGAATGAGAAGAGAGGGACCGATACCCGACACATTCTTTCCGATAGATGGATCCCTTCCCTATAACCCTTCAACTGTTGTTTGGTGTTTCGATCAGGTCGCTTTTCTCACTGAAGACTGACAACGTCAGATCCTCCTGACTACTGCAGGAAGCCAGTGTATTCTTGTGCGCGTTGTTACTCCGTTTCCTCCTTTTCAGCTCCTCGCCACCAACATGCAGTCGTCGGACCCCGGACAGTATTGACATCCCCTACAGGCCTTCCCGTCACTACCGTTTGTTCTTATGCAACAGGTTCTTTTTGCGGAGCCTGGCTGCATTCCGTCGCTCTAGCTCATGACGTCGTGGGCCTTCCGATTGGACGGGCGATGAATAAGATCCAGATCCATCGCAAGATCTCACATAAGACATACAATTGGGGAAAAAAGGTGTGCAGAGGGCCATTGGAATCTCCCTTACTGTTATGCATTTTGCACAAACATTTTTCTCCTGCACCCTCGGACGCCTCTAGACCCATAACGCGACTCAGGGGCAGCTTCGTCAATAGTTGCTTTAATATCCCTATCGGCCCCATGCTTTGTTGATTGATTCATATCCTGACCTTGTTATCCCCCGCTTGTCTCTTCTCTCCATTGCTTATATACCTCAGTTTTGCCCTTGACGATCTGGATCTACGAACTAGTGGTCTGTCTCCTCGACCTATGTTGTCTTGGTGGGACACCAACTTCTTTGGAAGATACTCTATAAACCCTCATATCCCGTCATAGGGACTCAGAGTTCGATTCCGATCTTGATCGATCTCCCACTCATCACGATCATGGAAGCTACCAGCCCCTTCGAGATGTCATATCATGACAAAATTGTTGTAGGCGCGGGAAAGGGGGCAGGGGGAGCCGTCCCAACTAGGCCGTCGAGGAGCTCGAACCTGAACACCAACTTTTCATATCCAAAGCGGGACGGCCATCTCAGTCGACATGAATCGAGCGATAGCCGATCATCGTTGACGTCAACTGGCTCTATGCCGGGGATGACAGACTCGTCTGACTCGGAGGTATCATTCGATGACGACTGCAGCTATAACACATCAGCTAGCGAGTTATGGGATAGTTTCTGGCCGGACAATACCATCGCCCTCGACGAGCGATACCCCGCTGTCCTGCGGACATCCCAGACGCAGGATTACTTCGCCAAGTCATTCCCGAAGCATCGGTCTCAAAATTCCGAGGACGACACCGTAACGATATCGCAGCCGGGGCAATGCCTGAAGGCCGTCGGCTCGAAATGCGAGCTTTCCGGACCGCCGGCCTCGCCCGCGCGTCCGCCGTCTAGGAAAGCCCCAGCCACATATTCCGTCTATCCCAAACCACACCCCATTGACCTTCGGCGCATCCACCTCCCGCCCCGTACCTCATCGCTGAACTCAGAGCCCCCCTCACCGCCGCGGCGGATGCCAACTCTGAAGACCAGCAAGTCATCCCACAACCTACGGAGTAAGCCCTCCTTCCACATAACCGTGCCTCCTACTCATCCGCCGCCACCACCTCCATCCACA
Organism: Xylariaceae sp. FL0662B; assembly: GCA_022376535.1. Lineage (NCBI taxonomy): Eukaryota > Fungi > Ascomycota > Sordariomycetes > Xylariales > Xylariaceae > Xylariaceae sp. FL0662B. The sequence continues at coordinate 48,962 of JAJJKD010000031.1, read as the reverse complement.
TCCTCCACCAAATCCTCGGCGCCCCAACCAACCACCAGCACCACCACCACCAGCACCACCAAATCCGTCCCCGTCTCGCCCGCCTTCCCCCCTCCCCCGCTCCCCAAGGTCCTCCGCCCCTCAAACTCGGCCTTCAACCTCCGCGACATGAAGCGGCGGCGGCCCACCAGCCAAGCGCGGCAGATCCAGCAGACCACGCAGCACAACGCCACCGCGCCGCTGTCGCCCCTGCTGCCCGTCGCCGCGCCGGACCCTCGCCCGCGCCCGCAGCTCGAGCGCTTCGTCTCCGTCTTCGAGCACGACTCGGACGCCGAGCCCGATAGCGCCGGTGCTGGGTTCGCGAGGCGCATCGCGCGCGGCCTGCATAAGAAGAGCGCCAGCGAGAAGCGGGGTGGTGGGGGTAGTAGTGGTGCGGGCGCGGAGGGTGGCGATGATAAGGAGAGGGATGGCGAGGGTGGTGGCGGCGGCGGCAGCAGCCCTGCGCGCAAGAGGGGTGGGAGCCTGGGTCGGATTTTGGGGCTGAAGAGCCGCTAGTCTACCACGTTGGGTGGTTGGGTTGTTGGTTAGGTTGGTCGTTCTGTGTGAAGTGACTGACGCGGCGGGTTCGGGGAGGTAACACGGGATGTGTATTATCACTGTTGACTTGACCACTATCATGATTTTTCTTGTGTATTATTTTCTTTTTATGGGATATGGGCCTTGGGGCCTGGCTCCCGGTGACTTTTTGGGGAAGGGGTTAAGGGGGTGGCAGTCTGCATGCATTTCAGTTGATGGTTTGTACGAGTGATCTACGCTTTCATGGGCGATGACGGGCAACGAGCGATAAGGGGGGAAAGAGAGAGAATGACCGGGCAACCGGGCCACTATCACGAAGAATTACAATGCATATCAAGGCACACGCAACGTGTGGGCGGGCGGGCTACCATGACCTATCATGATCATGGGATGGAATTGGAAAAAAAAACCAGATCTCCTTTGTAGATAGACGGACACATACCTACGCAAGCGGGGTGGACGGGTATGAAAAAAATATGATGACGAAGAAGATAAGGGAAAGGGGGTTGCGAGACCCGACCTAGGTTAGGTAACCTGCCTATCAATCATCGATTCCACGATGGACGAAGATCACGGCTGGCGATGACGAGGATATTACAGACATATGAAGACACACACGCATGATGCATGGGAGCGGGAGATCTATTGCTGTTACTACTACTACGACTACTACTACTACTCATAAGCGGCGATGGTGGCTCCTTTGTTATTCATTTATTCACTCTGTCAGCCATTCACATGTATCTTTTTGGGTTATTTTCTTTTCGACTTGAAGATTATTTTTCTTCCCGGTTTTGCTTCGCCTCAGCTTAGGTTTCCCTGTGTGTGTTGTTGATTGGTTGTACGATATCCTTGAAACTGATAGATGACGAACGGGGAACAATTCAAAGCGAGCAAGAAGTATAATTAGCTTGTTAGATATCTACTTACCTAGCATGATAGATACCTACCTACCTATATCTGTTCTAATACCTAGCAAAACGAAAACGTCAACGTGACTTTCTAGTTCAACCTTCTGGGTAGACGATGCGATGCGTGAATGGCACCCTTACATGTGCGGTTAACCTAGTTACTCGTCCCGGGCAACCCCTACCTATAACCTCTCAGCCGCCATTGGCATCCGCGGTTTCTGCTCCTGGGTCTGGAACCGAAGCGGCGCTGTGGTCGGACGGGCGGTCGCGGGCTGGTCTAGATCGCCATCGATTGGCCGGGTCGAGTCGAGTCGACGGCGGGTTCTAGCGGTTGCGGGGGTTACTAAAGCAATGAGGGGATCTGGATGGGATCTAGGTAAGTGAGAAATATGCCGGAAATACCGTATGTGAAGTTTAGATGTGATTACTGGGTTGATTATTGACAGCATGTATTATAGACTTGTTGGGTATCTGGTGAGAGTGCTTTAGGTAGGTAGGTAGGTAGGTAGGTAGGTATTCGCGATAGGTATTTATTACGTTGCCAGTCCAGGACTGCGAGACGACGATGGCATGGGAGAAGGTAGGACTCGTTTTCTGGAATTGCGATGAATGTAATTAGATGGCTCGGCTCATTATCTCATGGATACCTATTTTACGTAGGAGGAAATAAACGTGGCTTTGAGTGGTCTAAGTTGTACATCATTTAGATGGCCTACTTGATGAGTTTATAGCTGTGGTGACTTATTGCTAAACTACTTATACCCATTCGCAACGGTGACGAATTATTTTATCGTATACAGTTTCTGAAGTACTTTAGAATCTTGGTGCTCTCTATTGCACTCTCAATTAATCGAATATCTTCCGTTATATACCGTGTAAATTTGGATCGCAAAAAATCCTTGCGATCTATAGGGATGGCACAGATGCTTAAGCATAATCAATACTACCCTTCCCCTTGCTTCATCTACTATAGTACTGACTTGGTCATTACATGTAGATAGCTTTGAGATTGGCGATAAGCTTCATTGCCAGTGCTACTAGGTACCCCGCGCTTGGCTCAACCTGCATAGGTAACTTATAATAGGTGATGTCCTTACCTAGCTCTGGAAGCTATCAAACCCTATGTAGATTGAGCTTCTGATTGGCCAATTGCCTAAGCTATACTTCTGATGGAGGGACGGGTCGTCCCTTGGCGCCGGTAAGTTAACATCGTTTCACATAAAGTCTTCTGAAAACCTCGGCTCGTTGTATGTAACATCACAGTTTCTGCCGTCTATCCAATGGATGTTAGTCGGCACAGTTGTGTATCTGCATGTTGCGGCAAATTGGCGCGCGTCAATGCAAGGTACATTCCACAGGTGCTGCAGTGATCCGGCTCTCTTACTGAATCTAGTAGTGCTATGCAAAGCTTGTACATACTTATATATAGCACACACACACACATACGCTGGATGTACATAAATACTTGTTCGTAACTGTGTATTCGCGAAATTGGCTGGCATGTCCATGGCAACGGATTGCGATCCTTCTACATAGTTCACGGCGTTACTTGAGTACTTCCATTGACTCAGATATGAAACCCTATGCATATGTATATGAAATTGTATTTACAAACTGTGCGAATACGATCGACTTTGAATCACCGGACCAGCGTTTGTAAATTCGAACTGTGTTTGAATCGGGGATAATTATTAATCCCAACTTTTGAGATGGTGCGAGACTCGAATTGATCTTCAGGAACAAGCAGAAAAAGAGAGACATGGAAAACCCCAGGATTGACCGAAAATACACCCCCTGTAAACGATACCTGGCAGCGCCCGCCTACCCGCCCTATTGGGACGGTGCTGAACCTGTCGGACGACCTGAATCTTGCAATGCATGTAGGTACCTTAGGTATGTACTTGCATGTAGCTGCATGGCCGTGCATGAAACTAACTCGAACGTTTCGTCACCAAGCTGCCAACGCACACGTTGGATTTTCTTTAATTTTCCAAGTTTCCAGCCCCCACACGGCCTTACCATTTCTTGTCGTCGCCGTTCCTGCCCTCCGGAGACCTGAGTGTTGCTTGCACTGTGTCGTATCTAGATCAGTATCATACCTAATAGTCGCGTTGCGTGTACATAATAAGTTGTATTTAGGTAGGTATTTTGAAGATGAACTTGACTACCAAGGTACCTACTCTTTTGGGATCTTTTGGCCAATTGAATCTGTCAGTACCTCTTAGTAAGTGGCGAATCACTTATAAGCTGACCAATGTAAGCCCAAGCGCAACAGCGAATTCTGGAAGGTTACAGCCAGGTATGTACATGTACTGCGTATATTAATCTTAGACGGAACTAAACTTTGTTGGCACTAATACACTCAAAGTTCTTATTATGGCAATTATACATGAGAAGAAGCAACTTGAGATGAGAATACTATACTAGGTGAATAATTGCCGCGTTTGCTAATTATTATTGGAACAAGAAACGGAGGTAAGAATAAGTACTTCTACTACCTACCTACTTCCTTAAGAATGAATAAGTAGCATCGATGTAAGTGGTGACACCAAAGTGGACCGTGCGAGAAAGTCGCGTCCTACAAGACTACATGTATGTATGTCTCTAAATCACCTTTATTTCCTCCATCCTAAAAAAATAGAACCCGACTTCTTTCCTTGTAAACGAGCCATTGGGATGTGAGTATGCTGGCGATAGATCATTTGTTACTTGAGTATTCATAGTGCCCACATCTACTGTTGGCTGCTATACTTTTCAGTGTGCTGTCTGTGACGGGCAGCGCGGGCGCTGCCAGATTTCGTGGTGGTGGTGGCGCCATCGGGCATCATATTCGAAGAGTCTGTGGTGGAAATCAATGAGGTCGCAAACAACATAGACGCGTTCGCGTTGCTTCGATCCTCGATAACTCACTTTTCAAATTTACGGGATTCTCAATCCTCAGCCTGGTCGAGTTTTAGACCCTGCGGAATAAGTCAATTGGCCTTCGGCTTTGGACTTACACACTCACCCGCCCAGCCATCGCATTTCCCACTTTTCGGCCCAGCCTCCTGCTTTACATACATACATCACCAAAACCGTACGAGAGGGGGGAGAGAGAGAGAGAGAGAAGTACCACTCCCAACATCTGCGCACTCTGCGATACTTCGCTCAGTTCTCATTCTTTTCTCACATTCTGGGATCCTCTGGTTCGCAGTCCACTTGAGAATCCTTGAGCCTGCAGTACGATACACACACCGCTGTCTTTCTGTCATATCTGCATATCTGCACACGCGAATCTCAGGCTACGGTTTGCTCCTGTACACCCTCTGGCGTCGTGTCACGCGTACAGTTTTTTCTTTTTCTGTCTTTTTGTTCACCACGCTAGAGTGGTGATTGCTCACCTTGTCTTCCTCACCTCTAGCTCGTGTTGGAGAGGAAGCAACCGCGAAGTTGACGGAACCAATTCCCACAACACCCTCTAACGACCGTCACGAACGTCACGAATTTTCTACGCCAACACCACACCAGCGCCAGCAGCGCGTTCTTCCACGACAATCTCCCCACTCGCCTACATCAGAGCAAGGATCTACTCTTTCCTCCCATCGTCGCCTTCGTAGGACTCCTCGCTTCTCCGTTACTCCTTCACCTTCACCCAGGCCTGAGGAACAGCAGGCCCGTCAACCAATTGGTCTAGTCACTGTGACTCTAGGTCCCCAAGGGCATTACGTCCTCGCAGACATAGGACGCCAGCGTCGAGCGGAGCATCAAGGACCCAGGCGACAACTCTCCCAAGGAAATCTGAGTGACGATTCTGGAGTGACTACAACTCCTACTCCCTCACCGCAGCGCAACACAACTTACTCTTCCCCGCGCCCGGATAGACCCGAGCCACATCCGGCGCTTCGCATCTCGAGGCAGACTCACAGTGCTATCTTGTATGCACTTGAAGGGACACTGCGCGGCCCCAAAGAGCTCACCGACGACTACGCCGAGCTATACGCCCAGATGGCTGATCTCATGGGAGGAAGAGGTCCCGCGACCTCCAATGGCCATGCCGCCTCGCCGGCGCGACCTACGGCAGCGAGAGTGCCTGTCGGCTCTCCATCCGGGATTAGAGGTCCTCGGATCATCATGCAAGAACGAGCGGCACGCGAGGCAAGGCAGCGAGAGGAACGGGAACGACTGGAGCGAGAACACCTAGAAATGGAAGCGCGCGTGCAAGAAGATGCGATACGAAAAGAGGCGGAGCGGAAAGAAGCGGAGCGTCGGGCTGCTGCTGCTGCCACCGCTGCTGGCGCTGGTACATTTGGAGCAGGTCCTGTTCCTACCGGCATAGACCCTTTAGCTTCACGACGACCCACGCAACCTACATCTGGTCGCGCGCCGGTGACGGACAATGGCGGTCGCACAGGGGGTTCCACTAGAGTACCTACCAGTGCACAGGCGCAAGCTTCGCAAGCATCGCGTCATGGACGAAACACTTCCGGTGCGCAAGCAGCGGCGGGCCCCTCGACGTCAGGCCCCGCAGCGGCCGGTCCTTCTGGCACTCAACCACAGCTGGGCGAAACTTCAACAGCTATCGGACGAGGCAGAAACTCGTTCCCCCATGCATTTGAACGCTGGGAAACCTTGTCCGCCCACTGGGAAGGTCTCACTAGTTTTTGGATCCGCCGGCTGGAGCAAAGTGCACAGGAGATTGGCAATGATCCAATCTCTTCGCAGCTGTCTCGACAAGTCACCGATCTTTCGTCTGCAGGCGCCAACCTCTTCCACGCTGTAGTTGAGCTGCAGCGTCTGCGGGCTTCGTCCGAGCGCAAGTTCCAACGCTGGTTCTTCGAAACCCGCGCAGAGCTGGAGCGCAATCAAGAAGTCACTGCCATGCTCGAGGCTGCTCTCGAGGAAGAGCGCAGAAACAGAGCGGACGCGATTCGAGAAGCCGTCGAGCATGAGCAAGGAACATCGAAGGTCCAGAAGCAGCTAGCGGAAATGCGCAAAGAGCTGACGATATCCAAGGAGGAAGCAAGACGTGCATGGGAGGAGCTTGGTCGACGGGAGCAGGAAGAGCGAGACCGCACGATGTCTTTACAACTCGGCCACCCCACTATTGTTGGCGGCGTCCAAGTCGTCCCCATGACCCAAGGCGTGAGCCGCGGTGGCGCCCAGAGAGACCCTCGTTCCTACGGACCACCGGAGTCTTCTGAGTACGGCCAAGCGTCTGGCTCGCGGAGTACGCGCCATGAATACGCACAAGCTCCGCCGGCCCAGCCCGCCTCGACTTCGGCCGGCGCAACTCCTACCTACCAAGACCCATCGTCTGTTCATCACCAACAAAGTTACGGCTCCGAAGGAACCTACAGTGAAGGTGAGTGAGTATGCCACGGACAAACACGGGGATTTTGTTATGGAATAACAACCCCCCTTTCGCGCTTCTTCAGAGGGTTCTAATATTGGAGTAGAAGAGTATGAGACACCCGCAGCGCAACCGAGCGTATATCAACCGACCGGTTCTAGCAGTCAGCAGCCTCAATATCCTTCAGTTCCGGACTACAGCGGTTCAGGATATTCGGCACCCGGCTGGGAGGAGATGGGACCCCGACACCACCATCCGACGCGCTTGAGTGATGTGATCGAAGAGGAAGATGAACGAAGCCGTACTAGCGCCAGCCAGAGTCAAGTTAGCAGACCCTGATTATCTTGAGACATCTATCTCCAAGTCACGTATGACGTACCTCGAGGTAGATGAGCTAGCTGCATGGTCGTTTTTCCCGAGTTGACATACAATACTGGCCATTTACGATTTCTGCTAGGATCGGGAAACGTCTTTTTGATAGGTTCTTCCAGAGCATCCCAGTTGCTCTCCTTAGTTGCATAGGGACCGGCATTCGGGCAAGCTTCGTTTCTCATAGTTTGAACCTGATGCCTCTCATATTTGGTGTTTTGCTTAGATTGCCACGCTTCCTCTCCTTTCTGTATGGGGAAGGGAGTGGTTTTCCTATGGCGTACGGAGGGAGGATATCGAAGAAAATAGACCGACCAACCTGTGTGAAAACTGCTTTGGCCCTTTCCTTACTGGCGAGGCCTCGTTTCCGAATTAGAGGCTTAGTTGGTGAAAAACGAATTCGGTGGGCGGGGGACGGGCAAGCATTCGGCGGCATTGCGCATTTTCCTTTTTTAGTACCTTTCTTCACCACCTACAGAGATCCATCCATGAATATTTCTGAACACCGACACTCCCCCTTCCGAGTGTACATAATGAAACCGAACCGAGAGTGTTCCTGCGCGGGGAGGGAAGCGGGAATGCAAAGGAAGAGAGATAGAGGCGAGGGGATAAGAGGATCAACCGCTCAACAACAAGACTCCGTCGCCCCCGCCTGTCTCGGTATAGTTGTGCAGCGTACTTGTAATTATAATAATATAGAGAGCAAAAGGAATTCAATAACCCGTTGGGTTGGATCCCCCGCCAACCCATTCCATTTTCCAGTCCATTCCAAGGCATGGATAGGAGCACTGCGTGACTGGGGGCTTGTCTAAGTGGAGGATCGGTTTACTCAGCCGTAACGGGACTTGAAAGGCCATTCCATCTTGTGGCTGGCTGGGTGTTCTTGGTCAGGATACCCCCCCCCCCCCTCCCCCCAGTGAGATATAAGATTCCTAGTCTAAACTTTCTAAATGCCTATATTACGAGTAATAAAAAGTTATGCCGAGAGGTTGGGTTTGCGCGGCCACTTGCGGTACCTACCTACTTTATTATTAATATCACGTAGGTGTAAGTAAGGCCATGTATGTAAGGTTACCTATTGTATGGCCCCCAGCCGCTCACGACATGGCTCTGATTCTTGGTGGGCTGTGTGGCTGGAGCTGCCACACGTGGCGCACAAAGCTCCGTCGCCCGCCGCCCCAAAATTGATTTTATCGAACAGGCCATCGGAACGCTCTCGTTAGATGTTACGAGGGACCACGTAGAACAATCACTACAACAATGTCGCGCTCGCTAGCCCCCTCGAAATCGCTACTACGCTCGCTCCTCGAAACCCAGCCCCGACAGCAACAGCAGCTATCGCGGCGCCTCCTCTACACCCACCCTTATTCACCGTCCTCCTCCCCGTCCTCCTCCTACCGACCAGCGCTCTCGCCGAAAAAATGCACGAGATCCTCGGCCCCGACGGCGGGCCTGCAGCCCCTGGAGCAGAGGCGCCACAAGGCTAAGACGGTGGAGGAGGCGCGCAGCAGGTACCGGACGGGCCCGTTCTCGTGGAAGGCGGGCCTGCTGTTCGTACTCACGAGCGCGGGCCTCGTGTGGTACTTCGAGCACGAGAAGGAGCGCATGCGGCGCAAGCGCATCGCCGAGGCGACCAAGGGCGTCGGCAAGCCCAAGGTCGGCGGCCCTTTCGAGCTGGTCGACCATGAGGGCCGGCCGTTCTCGAGTCAGGATCTGAAGGGGCGGTATTCTTTGGTGCGTTCGCTTTTTCTTTTTCGTGGGGATGTTTAGTTGTTGTTGTTGCTACTACGGTTTCGAGGCGGCTGATTTACTGGTTGTTTGACTGACGGTGACTCGGCAGGTCTACTTCGGCTTCACGCACTGCCCGGACATCTGCCCGGACGAGCTGGACAAGATGGCGAGCATGATCGACCAGGTGGAGGCGGAGCGCCCCGGCACGCTGCAGCCCGTGTTCATCACCTGCGACCCGGCGCGGGACGACCCGCGCACGCTCAAGGAGTACCTGGCCGAGTTCCACCCGCGCATCCTCGGGCTTACGGGCACGTACGACCAGATCCGCGACGTCTGCAAGGCCTACCGCGTCTACTTCAGCACCCCCAAGGACGTCCAGCCGGGACAGGACTACCTCGTCGACCACAGCATCTACTTCTACCTCATGGACCCCGAGGGCGACTTCGTCGAGGCCCTGGGACGCCAGCACAGCCCCACCCAGGGGGCGAATCTCATCCTCGAACATGTCAGGGACTGGAGGGGCGTCTGGAGGAAATGAATTAATAAATAAATGGTCTGTTTTGGCGCTGGATGTATGATCAGGGTTCAGATTAGCACTCCGCTCGCCATGCTGATGTTTATTGCTGTGGATGAAAATGTGTATTGATGTGTGTATATACGTTATGAACTGGTGTGATGAAAAGCCGGTCAGTAGATTAAATCTGTAACCTCTATATCTTCGTAAGTATGGGAGTAAGCTACTTATGTGCAATGCCTAAGTAATTAACGAGGCAATTCACCATTCGAATAGCTCAAGAGTCAAAAACACTCAATTTATCCCGTATACACTACTACCTACCATGTGGAAATGCAACGAGAACTAAGCGATGCGGAATAGACTGCTCTCGTGATATCATGATGCAAGTGGAGGTACATGCCTACCAGCCCTACATAAATATGAATAATTGGTATTGCACGGACTTGGGGATCTTCCGATAAGACCCAGCCAGAGATAGCCGATCTTGCCAATTTATTTTACACATCGTCTGTCGGGGGGGGAGGGGAGGCATGGTTCCCCGGCAAACTTCCCTTTTTTTAAAGGCCGTCATCATGAAGGCTTTTCACCCACGTATATTTCTCGGCGCCGCGCCCTTGGGTTCCGCATCCAGGTATCGCTTCCTTCGGCCCCGCGGCCCCGTTCTCTCGACTCCGGCTCGGCTCAGCTCCGTTGGCCCTAGAGACCTCCCCCGTGTACTATCCGCACGCCAAGTACCCGCGAGAGCGTTCAGCGTCGATGCAAGTGCCGAGAATGCCTCTCCTAAGTTCCCGCCATTTGCTTTTGCCTTCGAGTGAGTAGAGTAACCTACCTAGTTAACCACAATTAAATCCACGCGCAAAGACTAAGCAACACCCCCCAGCATCGACGGCGTCCTGCTGCACGTCTCCAAGCCGATCCCCGGCGCGTCGGAGACGCTGCAGTACCTGCAGCGGCACAACATCCCGTTCATCCTGCTGACCAACGGCGGCGGCAAGGCGGAGGCGGAGCGGGTGGCGGACCTGAGCGCGCGCCTCGGCGTCGCGCTGTCGACGGACAACTTCGTGCAGTCGCACACGCCGTTCCGGGAGCTGGCGCAGGGCTCGCACCACCTGCATCGCCACTACGGCTGCCGCGACCGCCTGCGCGACCGCAACGTCCTGGTCACGGGCTCCGACCCGGCCCGCTGCCGCGCCATCGCCCACGGCTACGGCTTCCGCCACGTCGTCACCCCCGCCGACGTGCTCGCCGCGCACCCGGGCGTGTTCCCCTACGAGCCGCTGCTGCGGCACGACGACCCGAAGCCCCTGCCGTGCCCGGACCCGCGCATCGATGCCATCTTCGTCTTCAACGAGCCCCGCGACTGGGCCGTCGATGTCCAGGTTATTCTCGATCTGCTCATGTCGCGCCAGGGCGTCCTGGGCACGTACTCGCCCAAGAACGGCGACACGAGCCTCGAGAATGACGGATGGCAGCAGGACGGCCAGCCGGCGCTGTTTTTCTCGAACCCGGATCTCTTTTGGGCGGCGGGGTACCATCACCCGCGGCTTGGCCAGGGCGCTTTTCAGGTTAGTGGCTATTTCTCTGTCTGTCTATCCGGGGTGTCTTCTTTTTCTCTCTTTCTCCCACATTCAGCCTATGTTGATAACGACTACTATGAGATTCTTCTGCCCTCCGTTTGCTTGCTTGCCCCGAAACATGCCTACATACCTCTTCCAAAGGAATAGACCCGGTGTAGTAGTTACCATATAGTTGCTCTAGCGGACTAAAGACTAACCCCGGTGCGATAACAAACAGGCCGCCATGGCCGGCGTCTGGCGCGAGGTCACGGGCGGGCGCGAGCTCCAACGCACCGTATTCGGCAAGCCGCACCGGCAGACATACGCGTATGCGGAGCGGGTTCTCAACGCGCACCGCGGGAACGTGCTGAACAATAATAACCACAACCATAATAACCACGACTCGCACAACAATAGTGCGAAGACACAAGAAGAGGACGAGACCCCGCAGCAGCCCCTCGAGCGCGTCTACATGATCGGCGATAACCCCGAGAGCGACGTCCGGGGCGCCAACGAGTTCGTCAGCCCCCTCGGCACGAAGTGGTCCTCGGTCCTCGTCCGCACGGGCGTCTATAGCGAGGACAGGGGCCCGCCGACACGCACGCCACAGGTCGTTGTGGATGATGTGGCCAAGGCGGTCGAGTGGGCGCTAAGGCGGGAGGGGTGGAGGTAGCGCTGGGGGAAAGGGGGGAAGGGTGAGGATAGTAGGGGTTGTAATTGAGTCGTGGGAGTGGCAAGTGGTGTTGCTGAAGGGGTCGATCGGGTCCTTGTGGTGTTTGTCTCTGTGTGTGAACGTGTGTATGTGTGCGTTTGTTGTCTAGGGGGACGAGGAGGATTCGATGAGGTGTCGCTACTACCTCGTGGATCATCCAGAGTTCGTCTGTCGACTGCCGAGGCTTACCCAGTAATCGATCATGGCTCACAGACTCGGAACCCTCTAAACAACGCCGACGGAACGTGTTGGTCGAGAATGGATAGTTTGCATTAGTTCAGTTTGTCCGTCTGGGCTCTATCCCGCGAGAGTGGAGGCATACGCATACATACGGGTTAGGAGAAGGGACGAACGAACGAGGTTTCCAACCACCCGACAGACTGCAGCCGGCTTGTTCATAATAGGGAGAATATTAATTACTCTGGAAACCCAAATGCCGGGGGAGCCTACACTTCATGAAGAAACAAGATGCCTGTCTGCCTACCCGCTTACTGTTCTCTCTATATCTTCTTCCGCTCACCTCTTCTGGGGCTGGATGTGTATTCCCACGTTTCAACTTTACGTCTCAAATTTCCTGAGTCTGGTCCTTTCTATAAGTACTAACCTTTCTTATAGGTACCGAAGACCTGCTCAATATTATATCTAGAAACAACAACTCGGAAACTCAACACCTTCTTATTCTGTAGCAACACCGCTATCTTATACTATAATGCCATTGCCTTTTTTTCCAATTCCATATCTTGGCTCTTGTAGAGCAAGTAGAAAGAGTGGAACACGGACCGGCTTCGTCAGGTTCGGCCTAAGCCTCTACTTACTAAGAGCCCGCAGAGCTGCGAGCGAGTTCCGCGCGAAGGACTTATCGAGACCAACCGCCCCCGATAGACAGACCATCCGGGCACCAGTTCTGGGAGTAAGTCGTGCCAAAATGCCGCCATCGACGACAACCTACGCGTAGCGAATCTAATCAGACAGCAGTAGCCAGCCTCCCTCCACGACTATCCCGAGCGCCACGATGGACAAGTATCATTTTGCCGGCAAGTTTCCGGTAGATTTCACAGACAGGAAGACAGAACACCCGAGCTGTTGGTATGATGTTGCTAGAATGTTCAGGTACGGTGGAGGCACCTAGATTCATTCTATTTGGCTCCTATTTTCTCGGCTGTGGATGCAACTCACCTCTGCGTATCTAGCGATCCTCAATACATCATCTCAACACCCAATTACATAGTTTTGCCCCTAGGTTGATTATAACCCTACTACCAAGGATGAGGAGGACAGCCTATGCCCACTTCCTGCTGTGCCGTGCTGTCTGATGAAAGGGCGCCGCGCTCAGCTACCGTTGTTTCAAGAGTCTGGGCTCCATGGCCAGCCTTCTTCGCTACGACATTCCGTGTTCAGGGTCTGAAGGGGGCTGTTGTCCGCCCCGCCGGATGGGGGTCTATACATTGGGACAAAGCGGAAGCTGGAACTAGCAATGAGGAGGGGCCGGCATGGCTATTTTCACTCTGACTATTTTTGCCTATAGAAGATGGGCCAAATTTGATATCCCTAGATAGGCAGTTTGCATACTTCTCTCGTCATCGTCATAGAGAACGATTGCGGCGGCTAACAGTTCGTCTTTGGGTATTATGAATTCGGGGGAGATGGGGATGACGGCGGGAGGGTGGTCTGCTAAGTGAATCAAGCTACTAATACTACTCTTGTAGCCCAAGGTATTACAGTACCTATACCAAGAGAAAGTCTCGAGTGTTCGTGAGGAGGGTTCTATTATGAGCTTCTTCCAAGGGTTTGTTTCCCTTGCTGACTTCTGAGGCCTTCTCAAACATGAAATCGTCGACTTCGGTGCTGCTGCTGCTGCTGAGGACGGGAAGTTCATGGTAACAATATCTGCCCGTTCCTTGAAACCAAGGGCCAGGGCTAATAGTAAAGCCATGTCCTCGCCGTTCATGCACTTATAAGGTATCTCATGTTAGAATATTAGGAGACTGGGCAGCACCTGTCCCACACTCCTGTTTATTATTATATACCGGATATCCACCCAAAGGCCGCCCGTTGGTTATATTTTGCAAAACTATATCAATTTTCCAGGGTATTTATCCTGAGGTTTGACATGTTAGGCAAAGAATATGCAAGTTAGAGTGAGAGAGACATGAACAATAAATCTAATTATCATATTAGGATATATGACCGCAGCCTTGTGTTTATGTTAGTGTGTTGGGGGGGGGGAGAGACAGAGAGGAGCGACGTATCGACTGTGAGATATAAATACATAAATATTCGAGTGTCTGCCTATCTTTAGTCACTAGCTAGCAACCTGCGTACGAGCTGGAATTATCTCATTAAATTTCTTATTTTCTTACCTAACATGTAACCCCTGGTACCCAGGTAAGCTATCATTATCTTGTTCAATTAAACAGCAATCAGCATACATAAGTACGCGATAGCCCTGTATATTAGATGCTTTTATATGCTTCTTACCCTATGAGTTGGGAGCACGATAAGTATGTACATACATATATATACATACGTAGATAATTAGTTAGGTGCCCTGACATCAACCCATCTTTAACCCTCCTTTGACCCTCTACAGACCGTACTACTCAAGAGAAAAGCTCACTTCCTTGCTCCCTCCATTCCTCACCAAAAGCGAGCCAACGATCATAGCCAGAATAATAACAACATCACATACCTCTCGCGCTTAGCATCGATATGTCCCTTGCTCCGCCTCATAAGGGCGGCGTGGCCGTGTTTGCTTCATACATACTTACGTACTTACTCACGGAAGTGCGTGTCGTCTTACTTACGTTCACTCCTGATTCTCCGTATTATTCTCCCTTCCAAAGCACGCCAATCTAACCAGATATTTCGATCTGATCATACATACATACATGCGGCTGGAGCGGTTCTGTGGGTACATATATTTCAGAGGTAGAGTGACCATCCCAGGTGATTCCGTTAGAGACACACACACACACAAACACATATATACACGGCAGCCAAGCAGGCAGGCAGGCATTGCTCCAGTCCGAAACGGGGGCAAACCATATGATCGATCCGTATCATACAGTATCGTATTCCCCAATTCTTGCCGTGCCATCGTCTTTTCAGTCAACGTAGCAACAACAACTACTCTTGAAGATTCGGACCCAACAATGTGAGGCACGTCCGCTCGATATGTACCGTCCATACGCATACATACGGTACCGGTCCTATCTATTATTCACTATCCACAGCCACTTTGAACGTAGTACTAAAATATACCTAAGATACGAAGATACATAGGTCTGTAGGCGGGGAAGAATGAATAAACAGGGGGAAAACTAATGGTAGTGGTAGTGGTAGTAGCGTAACTTCATTCTGTTATATTCCGTATTATCCGACTATAAGCAAGATCGCGTTCCAACAAATTTTTTCGCCTCCTCGTCAGCGATAATAACGAACGCGTAAGGGGGTATTTCTTTTGA
The DNA here is from genome assembly GCA_022376535.1 of Xylariaceae sp. FL0662B. NCBI lineage: Eukaryota > Fungi > Ascomycota > Sordariomycetes > Xylariales > Xylariaceae > Xylariaceae sp. FL0662B. The sequence goes on along the minus strand of JAJJKD010000031.1, from coordinate 33,818 downwards.
CACAGAAAGACGACAAACAAAACAAAGCGACAGACAAGGCCCCCAAGGTCCGGTACCTGACTGAGGGTATCAAACTATAGAAACAAAAAGGGGGATATGTGTGTATGTGTGTGTAAAGAAGATAATAACAATAATAGTAATCCGAGGCAGATAGGTAGTACATGGCTTTTCTCGTTTTGAAGTATTCCCGGACCGAGGAATAAGATATTAGACACAGAAAAGAAATGACCAACGCCGTAAAAGCAACCATGAGCCGTGAGGCGATCCCCTCTTACCCAGCCGCGAGGCCCCATCCATCTTTAGTAGGTGTGGTATAAGAGGTCACTTTTTTTTCTTCTTCTTTCTTTTCCTGTCATCGTTTTCGTATTCGCCATCCTGCTCCCGCTCATCAAAAGAGCAAACGATATTCAGAAGCTGTGGATCTCAATGACTCTTCCGAGCGGTGCTGTAGTTTCCCGCTGCTATATCCATAGCAAGCACGCCTTGGATGTCCCCATCCGTTTCCGCGGTCGTGTGACCTTGTGTTTCTATCCACCCATGAAATATATTTTTTTTTCGCGCTGTACTCATCGCTTTCAACCAAATGACATTCTTCCACATGCAGACTGGCATTCATCCAACTAGTCGTGCGTTTTTCCGTTTTCGTAGATATACTTCTGAAGGCCCACGGGGCTGCCGGTTAGACTTGCCGCATTATTTCTTGTTCCATTTTCAATTTCGTTGTCGGTGGGAATGGCTGTGGCGGTGAGAATGATGGTGGCGGTGGCCGTCGCGCTCCCGCCGTGATGAGCTAGAGCTCTCAAGCTCCCGTTCGAGGGCCTCGACTCGTTGACGATAATCCCTAACGATCTCTCTGATGTGGGCGATGCGATCGAAGTCGACCTCAAGCTCGTCAATCTGGCTCATGATTCTCTGAAAGCGCGCAATCTCAGCATCGGCATTGTCTACTAGATTGCCCGCGTGATCATACTGCTGCATAGTCACGATAGAGCTCTGTTCGCTAAGGTACTCAATGCGCTGAGAAATCTGGTGCATCAGGCGGTCGAGATGTCGGGACAGCGCAGCGAGGCTCGAACTGTCGAGGAGGAGACGGCCCTGGGAAGAGGCCCGGCTGGCGGCGCGCGAGGAAGAAGAGTTGGCGGCCTGAGCCTGATGATAACGGAGAAGGTTGACCTCGTCATCGGTCAGGCCCAATTGCGTGTCCTCGACGGTGTTAGACTCTGTCGGCGGCATGGCTTTGCCGTAGGAGGCGCAACGTCGGCGACAGCGTCTGGGCCCGCGAGTTGGCTAACTAGGAATTGAAATTGTGCAGCGCCGGTAGGACAGAGGGAGGAGAACGTCGGTATAGAGCGGGGCAGGCAGGTTCCGACTGCAACGTCGTGTGATATTGGTAGGTAAGAGGTTGCGACACCCGTTGGTCAAGCGTCGAAACGGCCGGGACGCGCGGATTCATCGTCTCAAGATGGCGAAGACAATGCTGTGACGTTCAATGCAATGGGAACATGACAAAATGTGAGCAAAGCCAAGGGAATTAGTCAAGTTGTGAGCACGTCTCGAGTCTCGGTCAGAGCTGAAAAGTTCGCCGGGAAGATGGAGGGTATGGACGGCTGGGTGAGGGAGACGAAATCCGGTAGGAATCCCAGTTTTTGGAGAGATTATTTGGTGATACAGGTAGGTAACAATGCCGGCAAACCACCCATTCCCTTCCTCTTTGCTCCGTCTCTACCACACACACGCTCACACTCGCACACTCACACATACACACACTCACACGTACACACACGTACACACACGTACACAGACACTCGTACACTAAAGTACACACACACACACACACACACACACACGCAAGATCCTTCTTGTTGTTACTCGGCGCAATCTGATGAATCCTTGAAACAGGAAGCTAGACAATGTGTGGATATGGCGGTCAGCCGCGGTAGTTTCTTTTCCCCACTAAAGGATAGCGTCATTAATTGGTTAACACAGCGGTGACCTTCTTCTTGGGGACACCTTGAGGATGCTGGCACTTGGTGAGGCAACGGCCAAAAGGCGGAGAGGAGGAATGAAGAATACTGCGTAATATCCGGGTTAATGAGAAGATTATGCTCGGAAACCAGCCGGGATCATTGCAACCCGGGAGTGCTTGGTAGGTATCTTGGGGATGGTGGATGGTGGATGGTGTATTGGTAATAAATCCCGGCAACGGCTATATCGACTTTTCAAGAATGGCATTCCTGGAGACAAGCCAATTGAACAAGCAGAGCAACAAGACTGATGGCCCACTCGAGCTGTATTGTATGCTTGTATGTATGCTTTATGCTTTATGCTGTATGCTGTATGCCTTGCTACCTTTCATCAACGCGCCAACTGATACAGTGGTATTCCGCCCCTGCACCAAAAACATGGATCGGACGGTGATCAGTGTTTGTTCCTGTGAGCGCTTATGAGAAAGTCTCATGTAAGCTTTCCGGCTCAAGCCCCAATACCCAAACTTTTCCAACCGTCTCTGTACTCATGTGGCACAATGAGGTTGTTATTGGATCGTACTGCGGTGTGGCAGTCTGGAGAGTTGAGGCAGGGAGGAAGGGGATGAGGAAGATGACAGGCGCGTGGCCGTGGTGGGAGAGGGAAGAGAGGCGGCAGGCTGGGGCGAATAGGCGAGTAGCTAATAAGATTGTGGCGTTTAATGTTCCATCCTTCTAGAATTGATACATCGAAAGGTTGCACAAATCTCGAGGCACATGCCGCACGTGCGCACATGAATTCTGCGATAAGACGCCAAAACCTCGGCTAAAGATATACCTAGATAGGCAGATAGGCAGTAAGAAGTGTGAATACTGGGGCTGCGAAGGTAATAAAACGCTCTGCTATCAGTGCCCTCATCCGCTCACGTACACCCTACACACTTCGTACATACTACTTCATACATATCCTAGCTAAGGTTCTACATACATCAGACTGCCGGCTGGATCAACCGTCTTCTATTGAGCCGCACTGCACTGCAGGACGATCTAGTCTTTATGGGCTTTTCCTACCGGGCAGCCGGGTAACTAACACTTAGGCTACCGTATTTCCACCGTCATAGCTCCTGCAATGCGTCTGCACTTCGCTGCATAGGTCAGGTAGCTTAGGTAGACAGCTACCGGGTATGATCTGCAATGCGTCGATCCTCAGTCACCTTGCAGATGACCCGCCTAGCTTAGTTCACTCCATTTGAGAGCCGGGCGCCAAGCCTCCGCATCCAAATTGCCAGGTCCGGTATACGTAGTAACGGTTTTAAGGATCACGTAAATATCTTCGTTGTGTTTCTCCGAGCAGTCTAGAGCGCCGCCGCCTTTACTGCCCAGTATCTCCCAGAGCTCTATAGTGGCAATTAATCTTTCACCCGGAACGAAAATGGGGAAAGGCGGCAGAATATCCCGTTGCTCGGAGTTGAAACCCCAAGGAGTTCGAAGTCATCTCTTAGCGAGGCGGTGATCTCGTATATAGTCATGAAGTTTCTACTAGGTATACAATAGAGCAAAGATGCCGTGGAGCCATCATCTTCTTTCTCGGAAATGCTTATTCAAAGCCTCATAGCCTCCCTGGGCCTCCTTGCTTCTTCAGCCCGGGGAACAATTCTTCAGAACGGCCAAGTAAGAACTACGAACTACCCCGACACCAAGATAGATGTTGCCTCGTATGATTTCCAGACGTATGATGCAGACGCCACAGAGCTGTCGTACAAAGGAAGATGGGATTCGAAAAAGGTGTCGTGGTGGTCGTGAGTGTTCTGTCTACCTACCTACTACCGCCAACACCTACGGAACAGTAGAAGCCCTGACAGACTATCAGAGCCCCTGGGATCGTCTTCGGTTTTACGGGAAACACAGTCGCCATCACTTTCGGCGCCTTGACGACGGACACGACGCTCGTCGGCTATCGGATCGGGGGCATGGACTGGGCCTTCACCAACGTCACGACTAACGCCACGCACTTATTCGTCGCCGCCGAGACACCGGGCGTGAACGAGACGCACCCGTTCAGCCCCCTTACGTTCGAGCTGCGCGTCTCGAATTGGGCATACGGCGTGCAGATCGAGAAAGTTCACGTCGCTGCGGGCGAGTCGTTGGTCAAGATCGCCCCTTACGGTCGGACGATCGAGTTCATCGGGGACAGTCTCTCGGCCGGCATGTATACGAGCTACGAGGGCCTCTCCAGCTTCGCGTACGGCGTGGGCTCGGGGTTGGGCGATACCGAGTACTACGTCACGGCGTATCCAGGTATCTGCGTCTCCGACCAGGAGTGCTGGGGCAATCCCCGAGGACAAGTTCACCAATGGTTTTACGCCTCTGACACGAGCTGGCGATCGACCGAAATCTGGGGAGGTAGGTTACTTGCTAGCTGAGGACTTGGTTTAGCAACGACACAACTTCCGCTGCTCCAACTTGTGCAGAATCGTTTCTTGACCTGAGTTTGCCATCTAACATTTTTACACAGACGAACCCGAGCCCTGGGATTTCAGCAAGCAGGAAACAACGCCAGACATCGTGGTCATCAACCTCGGCACGAACGACAATAATTCTGCTAATAATGTCACTACTGAGACGTATGTAGACGCCTACACGAAGCTGATCCAGGGCGTACACGGCAAATATCCGAAAGCACAGGTCATAGTGATGGTATGCCTATTTCCTTCCCGCCCTCCCTCGTCTTCCCGCTTGGCCTCGTCTCAACTTATTTCAAGGATAAATACTAATGGCCCCCGATAGCAACTATGGAGTACGTATTCCGGCGTTTTCATTTCCCATGCTACTTCTACGAGCCAATTCTACTTATATGGGATATTTCTAGAACTGGAACCTCGAAAGCAGACCTCTCTACATCCGTAAACCCATTTAAGAGAGATTCTCGAGAGAGATATTTACTAACCCCGGATTGTGTATGAACAGTGGGCTTCTACGCCGACGGGAACAGCTACGCGCAAGACCAGGGCTACGAGCAGGAACTCCAAGATGTCGTCGCGTTCTTCAACTCGGACGAGTACCTCTCGACGCCCGTGGCGTGGGACGGGACAACGAACACGAGCACGACGCTCGAAGAGCCTAGCGAGCCGTTCGTGCACTACTTCAGCACCAAGGGCATCAGTAAGTCGAGAAACTCTTGAGGCTCAGGGGAGGGCCCAGCCGGATCACCCCGCTATGTCCCACGCCAGCTCTACTGAAGTCGCTCTCCTCGATTGCCTCTTATCTCTTTGCTTTCCTACTCCGAGTCCGAGAGAGAGCGCGTGGGTAGACACTAGCAGCAGCTAACTCGGCACGAACTGCAGTGCAGCACAACGACATCGGGCCGCAGTACCATCCAACGGACGTCGGCGCCGTCAAGGTAGCGAGCCACCTGATCCAGTTCATCAAGCTGACGTTCGGGTGGGAGATGCTGGCCACAGGGCCCGAGTACGTATCCGCCGCATCTTCTTCTAGCCTCTAATCCGCCGTACCCTTCCCCCCTTTCCCCCTCCCCTCTAGTCTAGCGCTCGAGTTCCCCGTCCGCAATATGTATGACCGAACCCACCGCGAGTTTTTCGACTAATTATCACGGGACCCGCAGGATCTTCCATGAGACGTTGTACTGGAACGACGAGCAGAACTATTAGGGCAATGAAAACTTGCTTGCTTGCTTGCTTGCTTGCTAGGCGAAGCGAGCTGAGGCTATCCAGACTTACACCGATAGAACGAGGAAGAGTAGCGAAGCGACGAAAATGTTGAATGGAAGAAAGAATATACTGGATGGATACGCCTCAAGCCATCAACGATAGAAAAGCACCGTGATGGGAGGAAGTCCTTCACACCAAATAAGTACAAAATACCGTTGGGATGGATTGGTGTATCTGTCATGTCCCTAATCTACAAATCCAGTTTATCTAGCTAGCGATGTATTAGATCACTTAGCCGGAGGGAGTTGTAATTCGTTTAATACACATCATGCATTTTCCTTCTCCTACCTCGCTTAAACTCGCGGGATAACGACAAGTTAGGAGTATAATGGTGAATAAAGTCGCGATGGCTAGGTTAGGAGAAACAGCGCCGACTTTACTATCCAGTCCTGCGCTTTGAGATACGAAGTGATTCCCCGCCCCGGTTCTACCATGAAAACGATTCTTCAAAATCGCAGGTCTACTACATACATAGACATAGATATAGACACAAGCATACACGTATGTACGCACTCTACTACTTGCCTATCGTACGCAGATAGAAGCGGTTAGCATATCTCCCTTCCAATTCATCTCGTCTCAGCAGCAGCAGCAGCTCTCCGGGTCTATCTGCCTCGCGTAACTAAGCCAAATCAAACCAAGGGAGCAAGCAAGCAAGCAAAAAGCAGTCAGTCGGTCGATCCCCCAGCCAGCCAGCCAGTCCATGTATGTATATCATATAAACAAGACCCGGCTAGCTAGCCGGCCGGCCGGCCGGCCATGAGGCTCCTTTCTGCGTACCGTGCATACATACACACGTATGTACGCAGTATAGATAGGGGCTACCGACTACCTAACCTACCTAATGGAATGTATACATAGTACATACATACATACATACGCGCACACACCTAGGTATGTAGATATGTTTCCGGGCGACCCACGATCCGCGAAATCTGCGACGGCTCGGGTGTGAGTATACCTGGGGCGGATCAATGCGGGGGATAGATATGTAGTATGCATAGATAGATAGCCTCGTTCGTCGGTCATTCGTCACGGCCTTTAGGTTAGACGATAGGTACATACATACAAACTAGCATGATTACCTACCTAGCATGTTCGTTGTCGTCGAGCGAGCGTTTCCTATGCTGTGGCATGACTGACCTTCGTACGAAGGAGAAGGAGGAGGCCTAGCTAGCAAGGCGGGCCGTGGTAGCTTCTTCATGCGCGCCTGCTGCTGCTGCTGGCTATGTGTACTCTATGTCTGTACCGAAAAGTCGGGGATGATAGCCGGCGGCATCTAGAACTTGAGCTTTTTCACCGCTCGAAAGGACACATTGCCTACATACCTACCTGAGGTAAGGGAGGAGGCGGGGGATGGTTTGATGGAGCTGAAACGACCATACATCCACCCATACATACGTGTACGTGAAAGAGTGGAAGAGCTATAATATATGTTTGTGTGGTTATAGGTGTGTTGTCTGATGTTCGAGCTCTCGGGCTATTTGTGAGTTGTTGTCCAGGCATCATCATCACTTGGAACCGTGCGATGGAAGAGCCGCGTGCAACGGACAGCGAAACCTCAAGGGGGGAAAAATAAAACGACGATAGCTTGCTCGCTATATCATACATCGGACCCTAATACATACCGATGCATGCATGTATGGACACCTAAACATTCACTAATAAGGTTTGAGAGTTTCTGATTCTTAGGTCGGTAAGAAGCCCTCTCAAGTGCTGCACGGCTTTCTATTCGCAGTGGACCTCTGAGGCCGCAAAAGCAGAACTAGTTATGATATGTTCTGTTTCGTGAAAAGACACCGCCCCAACCCGGTGGGAGAGAAGAAGACCATGTTGTTGTTACTACACTACTGTATGGAAGAAGCGCATACATACTAGGTTATACATTAGTTAGGGCTTTTGTCGAGGCCAAGTAAGAATCGACGACGCATACTCTAGGAACCGCGGAGCATCCCGCACCACACAGGTGACCTTGGGGTTACATATCAGAGAACCCTGCACGGGGAGATCTCGAGCCGTGGATGACGAAACACTTGGCCGATTCATCGGGGACGCCCCCTTTTTTACCATTTTCTGGGGAACCAGCGCAGCGTCACCAGCCCATCTTCTATGTATGTCGTGGCCATGTAAGTATGTATGTACATATGTACATATGTAGTATGTACTGTAGGATCCTCCGTGGTGGTCGGTCTGTCTGCCTGTCCGGCATGGGGAACTAAAGAATGCGGCAGCACCACCACCACCCATCGCCATTGTTGGCTTGATGGGCGTCCGAATTGGGGCGGCAGCCCAGAGAGGACCGAGTGTGTATGATTAGGGCGCTGGCGAAGGTAACGGCCGGCGGCGGAGATTCCCTATTTGCGTAATCCTACATATAGTGGACATATCGGCTTGGTTCTTCCTATGGCGTCGGTTACCTCTGCCGAGTCGGTCCTTCTTTGCTTTGCGGCTTGGGTGCAGAACGAAGCAGCGCGCACGAGTCTTGTGACCGCAGAGCGATCGCCGGCGTGCGTGCCTGCTGCGATTGCCACCACGAACCACGCTGATGGCAGAGCTGGGTACGCGTGTTGTCTGTAAAAGTATGTAGGAGAAACATTAAAATGCTCTGTATGTATCATCAGCTACAACGCTGACTGGGTACGTCGTCGGATCCTTGTAGCCGACCCGTGGAGGGCGGCAGGCGGAGAGGCACACTCCCAGCCCCTGCTCAATATATACGACGTACTATTGCCTAGTTGGCCTTGAAACAAGCTTGCTGCAGATCGTTAGCTATAAGTATACATACATACGTATCCTTACGATGTGACCGCCCTTCACGACATACTTGCGAGCTTGACTCGAGGCTGATTAGGTCGTTGGGAATAGTATTGGAGCTAGTTCTGCAAGAATCGTACGATTCTGATAGATTAGAAAGAGGCCGACGCTATGTAGGCGGAGATTCATACTCGTAGTGTGGCCCTACGCTAATTTGAATGATGGCTATCGCGGTTTGTCAGTTACTGCTAAGTACATAGGGAGAGCCGCTCTTGGGAGTCGGGGGTTTCGAGCAACGGCGCTGTTACTCACAGCACTAGACAGCCCAATTAAATCATAGCCGTTTGTTAACATGATTCTCCCTTTACTAGTAACTAGTACGCATACTACGACTTAAGACGGTAGGTAGTATGCGCACGACCCAACCGAATGGTCCGTCAATCCGGCTCCTACTATTAAAATAAGTTACATACTTTCGGTGGAGAATATCACCTCTAGCGTGAGGATCATATTCCACCCGCTTGTTATTAGATTTTCTCGATACTAAGTCCGGTAGCGTCGGCCGAGTAGACCGGTATGGTTGTTGGGGGTTCGTCGTAAGGAAGTCGATGTACGGATAAACCCTCCACAGGGTAACATGTGACGTGAACGCTGGAGGCTGCATGACGGCAGACTCCAAGCTTCCGAATGGCCCAAGAACGAATCCCGACCGAAGAAGCAAGGGCCGTCGTAGGTACCAAGCGTTTTCGTTCGAAGGACACGGAGATCTGCATCGGGGGATGTGTTGCAGGGATCAGGACAGGGTAGTAGGGCGTGTTCAAGGTACATACATGGCAACGGAGCATATCTCGCTTACAGACGTGCAGCCGACCCGAATCTGATGTGAGTTTTTTTACTGTATGTAAATAAGAGGCGCTCGGTATTCGTTCTAGGCTAGCTTTGTACATACATACCGCTAATGAAGAACCCGTTACTAGCGATCACCCGGGGCTTGAGATTTACATACGTAGACTGTGGAGGGCGTGCGCAACTTCGAACAGGAGATCGTCAACCGGCTTGGTTTGCCCGGCACTACTAGACTTGATACCAGTATTCCTTTTGGAAGAATCAGAGTGAATAGGAAACCTTGAACAGACGAGTAATATCTCCCGTTTCAATGTTCTAGGCCATGACTGGTGGCTGGTGAGGTTGGGGAGAGGTCGTTTGAGTTTCAGCCACACCATCAAGCGATGAGATGATAGATGATAGATCAGATATCGGCCGTGAGAGAGTCTAACCTACAGCAACGGTAAGGCTGCTGGCTGTTTTCAGAGTGAACTATTGCATGAGCACCTGGCGCTTTCTGTCAACACACGACACCGCCTAAGACTGTTAGTCGATGTACTAAGCTTAATCTGAGCAAGAATAAGCGGCGGGAAGGGCCGCTTTTCGACGTCATGGTCGGCGAAAACTGACAAGCTGGGGAAGAATTGACGAGGGAGGTAGGAGGCTTCTTGCTATGCAAGCTTGAATCTATGATGGCTTGGGCGCTGGACTGGGTTGTTAGGACTTGGAATTACCGCGTATGTGCGGTTAGTTGAGTTGCTGTTGTTTGTGTAGTCATTGTGTCTAATGCGACTTGAAGCCGTATAACGCGAAATAAGAGGGGGAGAGTCTCTGTACGGAATATGGAAAAGGGGTTATTTTCTTCATTGTAATTTTTTTGTTTCCCTTTCTTTTGATTTTTCTTTTCATTTTTTTACAAAATTTTTTTTATTTATTATTATTATTTTTGATGAGCCCACGATGATTCTAAACCAGGAGTATTCCGTATAAACCGGAAGTAATTTTCATCCTTGGCTGATGTAGTATCCGGTGCAGGGCTGCGCCAGGATGACGACCCGACGCCTCAGAAGACCCCTGCAAAGAAAAGGGCTGACGGTGGTACGGACAAGATTCGTCAAGATTTGATAACAATTGTCACTTTATTCTGAGAGGAATTTCAATTAGCCAAGAGTGATACCAATACCGGCAATATTAACTAAGTTCAATACATAGTCAGTCGACTTGCAGCTCGTGCTTAATGCTCTCTAGGTTGTCACCAATGTACATAATAGTGCAGGTCATATCCAGGAAATGACATGTATGAGAAGGTAACCTAGGTAATGTAATATGTCATTAGATCGATCATCGGTGAAGGAGGAAAGGAGTTGCGAAAATGAGATGCTGGCTGGCCTGGTGTAGTTGAGGTAAGGGGGGTCAATTAATCGAGCGAAGTAACCCAAGCTGACAACTCGTTTTGATTATCTGTGCTTGTTAATAATAAACCGCCGAACAAGGAGTGAGTACATACATAGATACTACGCAATACGTACGCGTATTTGATCTGGAAAGCTGGGAATCTGGGACCGTGTCCGCGGAGCGGCAGCCGACCCAATGGAAACCCGGTTGATGTAAGCCCTAGCAAATGAGTGTTGGCCGGGATTACGACATGGACCGAATGGGTCCCAGGACGGCGAGAAATCTGGCTATCTAGGAGATCAGCGGATGTCGTTAATTAAACTGGCAGCATGGTAACTCTTGGTGTGCCGAGTAAACTACTACAGAGCTTCTCCAGTAAAGAGGTAGAGCGGCTGAGGATACCACGGGCAGATACAGTACTTTATATGGTGTTACCGACACCGACTGTATATTAGATGAGATGTCGTGTAAGTCGATAATGCAACTCAATGCTGTGACGGCCAATGCATATGGCCGCGTAGAAGCGCGATCGAAGCATATTGGCCCATCTGGTGTTTGGAGATCAACCGAGAGATCCAATGAGTAGGATCCTACGAACAGCTGATGCGGGCAGCCGAAATGCAGGCATCCGATGTCTAGGAGAGGCGACCGGTAAGGAGGCAGAAGGGGAATTGTTCGGTGTATATATGAGTATTTGTAAAATACTCCGTATTATTTGGTAGTACATGTGCATACATATCGACAGCAACCTTACCAGCTTACATTACATACTATGCTAGATGATGGATGAAGAGGCATGTATATTGTAAGTATAATGCGATGTAATCAGTACATAGGTAGGTAAGAGTGGCTTACTGTGCCAAGTAGCCCGAGTGCCCAAAATAGGGTCCAACGGTTTACCAAATAGGATATGCTTTTGGTAAGTAATTCACCGTGTTGCCGGTGCCGGGTTCAAGGATGCTCTTCGGGTGTGGAGTGTAGGATGCGATGCCATCGGATTTTGAAAAGAGGATGGGATGCAGGATGTACGAATATATATGTATGTATGTATGTATGTATGTACAGATGACCGGGAATCAAAAGGTTATTTTTCAGTACACTACTGTAGGTACTGTCGAGGGCCAATGAGGCAGTAAAGATGCTCTGGACATTACTGAGTAGTACAACACGTAGGGGGATTGTATGTACAGATATTAAGTAATCTATATTGCCTTGTAAATTGCATGTGCAGATCAGTTATCGCGCATGTGGAGCAAGTACATAAAAGAATATGTCTTTCGATTTTCTGGTTAATCGTATATGTATAAACGACTATATGTACCAGGTAGGTACTATACTATGAATGTACATATGTATGAGGCGCCGTGCCTAGGTTGCGGCTACGTCGTACACGGTACTATGGCCTACACGTATGTAGTACATAGATCTACGTTCTTTTATAAGCCTCGAACAGTTCGAGGTAATTACTAAGCTCCAGAAATATGTATACGTTTAGGATACTGGGTATAAAATACATACTTAAGAGTATCAGGTATGTGGATGCTACAATCATACAATGTGATACTTACTACACATACTGTATGTACACCTGGAGTGGTATAAGTATATAACCTACCTATCTAGGTAAATTTAGATGATGACAGCGGTAATATTGCCGGGAATTCGATCCTACCTACCGGTATATGCTATACCTACCTAATGTACCTATACATACATATATAGTTAATCTATTCATCTACGACTAGCTGTACACCTCTGCCAGGATCTTCGGTGTTAGCGCGGTACAGCCCCACATGATAAGCAAGGGGCTCTAAACACCTATTTATCCTCGATTAGGTTTAGAAAATACCACCAAGCCGCCATACTAGTCTACCTATCTTAATATGTATATCCCTATATTAAATATGTAAAAAGGTACTCATTAAAGAAGTTTCGAGAAATACTTACTAGTATATAAGAGGTTTGGTCTATATACCCACTGTGACTATATGGGGCTGTAGCGCGCTAACACCGAAGATCCTGGCAGAGGTGTATAATTATGCATGTATGTATGTATGCATGGTATAATAAAGAAGAGAGAGAAAAATAACTTCTCACAGCTGCCACCCCCACAAGCCCGGCATTGCCAAGCCTAATCTTGACTCCATCTGCCACGCGATTCACTAAGACTAAACAAGCTTAGCATGATCTACAGAACATTACGGGATCTGTCTTAGTGCCGCATTTAACTGCGTAATGAGAAAATTATTAGGTTGCCAGTTGCTGGTTGCGGTTGTAAGCATATGATACTCAGCTGTCAATATTACGATTGGATTATATATATATATATGTATATGTATTGACTGGAGGCTGGCTTTGGAATATATGAGGCTTAGCAGTGATGGCTGTTTGTTATCGTTCTGCATGTCTTCTCCAGGCCTGATGTCTCTGGTCACAGGCGCTTAAATTATCGGTATCGACATCGACATCGACATCGACATCGACATTACCCGCGGTCACGGTCACGGGCGATGAAGGTTGTTTTGGTCACACGTGTAGTAACGCTCACTCAATACGGCGGTAACCTGCGAACGTGATAGTGTCGCAGTGCCAAGTGAGGGAACACACCATGAACTGGAACACTTCGTGGCTACGTCCTAGTGGTACGCAAGTAGATGGATCAGCTAATGCCAGATGAGGTGTGGTATGACCCAATGCTACGCTGGGCATATTGGCCAACCCTCTATCCAATGTATGGGAGAAGAATATACTAAGTATGAGCGCCATCACCGAACATTACATGAAGTTGATATTGATATATTTGCACGGCCACAGATGACTGTCTGAGAAGTTCGACATCTAATATCTCTGAGTTCCTGGGTTTATGGATTTTGGTTGGGCCTCGGTTAAACCGAAGGATCCAAACATCGAAACCCTTCCCCCTATAATGGAGCATTATATAGCCCCATAACATATATATGAAGTTGCATTTGTGATACCAACCAAGCTTCCGTAGTTACGTTCCTCCCCCACAAACCTTAAGCCGACAGATGATCTCTTGTTTCTGACTGTCGCCCGTTCGTGTATCTCGAAACAAACTTTACCAGACGATTGCTAACGCAGGGGCTTGAATTTCCCGACTCAGCAGACAAGGTTACCCTGCATCCTATCATCATCCTTCACCCCTGTACGTAGCAGTATATACTACGTAGAAGTTCAATGCGCATCAAAGAGCGCGAAGATCATCAGCGTGCCTTAGTAGTACCTGAAACAACCGTCACGATACAGTAGTAGTAGTAGACTCGAGCATTATGATCTTTGATACTTCAATTCTCGCGGCCTGCTTGTTAAAGCCAAGCCTATCTCAACTCATGCAGATCCTTTCCTCTCATACGGTTGACGAGCTCCTCCATCATTTGCTTGTCCTCCTCTCAGATAGATGCCCGTGATGATTGGGACCCCCCACTCCTTCGGGGCCCTGTTGGTACAAGTTGTGTGCCTTTTGGAAGCCCATGTTCTATATACATTAAAAACTAGACAAAACACAAGGAGAGCGCCGTGAGCGGTAAAATTCTCTTGGTTTTTAAGGTGCGCCGGGGAAAAAAAAAACTCCAGGTGATGATAACGCCATGTAAATGCCCCCCAAGGTAGGAACCCCGAGTACGCCGTGTAGTGTGATAGTGACCAGGTCACATCCCGCAAGAGTAATGCAGCCGGAATCCTTCCCATGTCCATCCCAGTAAGCAGAAGAAAAAAGGCGTCTTCGACACTCATAATGCCACAAATAGATCTCGTCCTGAATTAGATAGATCGTCTGGTAGCAACAGGTTGCTGGATCATGATTAAGCAAATAGCGAATGTCCCCGGAGGCGGCCGTTCATGTCGTTTCGTGTCCATGCTTGGTATCAATGCTTCTCCCCCCCCCCTCTTTTATTTCCACGACTCTCCCTTTTCGGAATATATCCGCACAGGATTCAGGGCCGTATAGACAAAATAAAAAACATTAAACGACAACATTCGAAATCAAGTTGGTATCGTTCCAGAGTGGTTTAGTGCAGTGAAGAGCTTCCGCTGTCGAAATTGTGACACCCGCGTTCATGTCGTTTCATATTACTTCGCACACTGAAAGCCTTGCCGCAGCCCGCATGGGGACATTTGAAGGGCTTCTCGCCCGTATGAGAATGGCTGTGAATGCGTAGCGAACTCGGTCTCGAGAAGGCCTTATTGCAAGTCGGGCAGACATAGCGATCTTGTGACTGAGGGAAAGAGGCCGCCGAAGATGGCGAGATGTAGTGGTGATGTTGCCATGGGTTATTCCCTGATGCAGGCGCTAACGAAACTGTCACTGGGAGAGGCGGGAATGTCTACGACTTGTGTTAGCTTGAAGTCAAATCATTATTAAATGAGTAAACAGGCGGTACACACCTGTGGAAGCGGTCTCTGGTAGTAGAGACCAGAGATCTGTGGGTGTGCTGGCTGAGCCGCAGAAATAGCAGCGGGATAATAAGACGACATCGCTGGCTGGCCCATATATGACGACGCAAAAGCATGCGGCGGGTACGAAGCCTGAACGGCCTGAACTGGCATTCGAGTCGCGGCAGCAGTAGCCATTTGCGGATGGCGAACGTCCTCCACCGGCGGCGTCGTCTCGTAGTAATAGTTTGGCGCCGAGACCACGGAAACCGATCTCGTTGATGGTGAGTTGTAACCCTCAAATGCATCTGTGCTCATCGGAGGAGTAGGCGGCAGAGCCGCGCGAGGGGGACCATTACTCGCGCAGTCAGATGAGTTCGGTCGCGCCTCTGACTTCATCGAGGATTCTGCTTGCCAGTTTAGTTCCTCGCTGTTCATACTAGGATACCAGGTTCCAGTCGTACCTTGAAACTGAGGGGACTGCTCGCTCGTCGGTGATCCAGCATCTGCCATGACTAACAAGTTGGAAATGGATGGAAGAGAACATTTCGAAGTTTCGTCCATTGGGGGCGATGGAGGCGGTTGCGGATATCCGTGGTGAGCACCAGGCTGAGTTGCGTACATGGCTGTTGCCATTGTGTATTAGGTTTATTTCGCGATATATATATATAAGGAGACCGTCTCGTCGTTGGTAGTATTATAGAAGCGTTGCTTGTCCGTGGTTATATTTATTACTGTCACTTATGACTTATGTGTATGAGAGTCAGAGATATCACCCGTGATGTTCGTGTATTAAAGAGACGTCTGATTCCAAGCAGTAACAGGTGAAAGGTACGGGGGGAGTGTGGATACTTAAATACGGATGGTTGGATGGTGTGGAGATGTATCTATCAGATCTCCCGGGAAGTACAATATGAAGACGTTCAAGCGTTAATCCACATGGTAATCCCTGGAGAACAACTGTCACAAATTGGGTGTGGGTCACGGCAGACCTGGGATGAAATCAACAGTCGATCGCCGGTATCGAAGGTACTCCTGCATCACCGGCAAGTCCTCACAGCGCCTCCTGTTATAATGGGTGAGCTCTGAACCCATGTGCGGCGGCGATGGAGGAGGAGCTACGGAAAAGGCTTGTACTCTCCCACCCTGGTGATCTCAGACTCCCCAGTCTGTCAGTATGTATGAGCTGGTGCAGGGGTAGTACGTACCGAACGAAGCCGCGCATGTGGATGAGATCGAAGGATGTGTGGGAAGGGTACACATTGCTGGGATCCTCGTAGGATTGCTCATGGTCAAACGGCCGCTGGCAACTAGCTGTGCACTAGCAGGGTCGTCTCTGGGCATCCCCGGTGGACCGTTAAGCTCATCCCTTCCTCTTCCTCCAAGTCTTAAGAGGCTAGCCAAGACCTCATCCTTGTCCGCATGGTGCATGGCACACTCGGGCCAGTATTTCCTGTTTGGGGTCGTCTGCCGTCCGGATCGTTGGTCGGTGATAGGTGATCCCTGGATGTAACCGGGGGTCCCCAGTCTAGCTTACCATCGAGTAGGGGATTTGAGACGACAACCGACTCGAGTTTCTTGTGGCTGATCACGGTTGTTGCTGCAATAGCTTCATCAACGCTGTCTTTTAAGCCCTGCCCAGGCTGTACTGTGACCGGATTGTCAGGTTGATCTTATGCCGTTCATCTCCATGAGTCCTGTCGGCACATGCTGTCATGGTGCCCGTGCATCTGTCAATCTTCGGATGACTTCTGCGTTTTGTCCCAAAAGTATTCTGATCTGTTCAGACCATGCTGCAGATTGTCAGATCTTCCTGCGGGATACTGTCTGATGTTTTCCTACTCTCCCACTCTCCCCAGCTTTGAGGTACTCGGGAGCAACGGCAATACCACGAACGAGACATGCGACAAGGAGTCGTTCGGTAGAGCGAGAAGCCGCACTTGACAGGCGAATAGACCCCTGCGTCTGTTTATTGATGTTATTGTTGATATTTATTGATCGTGTACATCTGTATGTAATCAAGATTGGGCATATGGTCTAGGGAATCAGGGCGTTTATGATATTCAGTCTCTTCGGAGAGTATTTACAGCATAGGATGTATCCTCCGTAGTGTAAGCAGATCATTGCATCGAAATGAATGAGTGCACGCAGCTGAACAAGGAGATTGATACATAAACACAGCTGTCCGCGTTTGGGCGTTGCCACGGGACGAATGCTTAAAGTTCAGATAAGCCCTACCAGATCGTGCAGCGCAGTGCCTGTTTCATGGCTTGGGGACATCCAAGGGTGTCAACATGCTACGATGTACATAAACACATAGTACAATACATAGCTACAAGAACCCCCCTGAAATAATGTTATTGTCTGATGTCAAGTTTTGGAAAGTTTCCGTAACTATATTGTTTCTTAATATATATATATATATATATATATATCCAAATAAACTATCTGAATATTACGAATATAGTACATTATAACTACCTACACGTATGATTCATGACCCGTATACGAAGAAGTAGACTACTCGTGCAGAATATAGAATAAACTATCGTTGATCCGCAGGCACGAGGTATGTATGTACAATACAGTGTCCTGAGTGCCTAGACAAGGACCACAATTCTAGAAGACAGGCGGATATAGCCTCATTAAACAACCCTATGCCATCTTATGTATAAGTACATTACGAGTGACAAAGTAGAAATTGGTATAAACAATCCACACCGACGTCATGTTCAAAAATAAGTTATGACAACCTCTTTTCACCTCTACACGGTGTATTAGTAGTAGGATGTTTCTTGAAGAAATGCTTGGGGCTTTCAGAAACAAAAATTAATATCATATGATCGTCATATTAGCGCCAGGAAATCCGCTCGCTTACGCAAGGTAGTGTAAATGGTTAGCAGGGGATCCTGCCTCTCTAAGACTGCTTGGGCTTTTTTTTTGGGACGTCTGTTACCCCCCAAGAAGGTTTGCGATCGACAGCCTAGAATTTTTGAGGGATGTCAAGCAGGGATCCTCACTATCCACTCCGGCATGGCAACTTTGTCACCCGTAACGTGTAAATTATATGCGCGGGTACAAGCCCTTGTCTCCCTGGCTGCCCTGACACCTTAAGTTCCAAGCGAAACACACCGTGAGAAAAGGCATAAAGGGCCAACGAAGTTCCGAGAAGTATCCGGCACGAGCCAAGTCGTGAGACCCTGGTCTCTACATAGATGGATTTTGCTTGCGTCGATACGTAGATTTGGCCTGGTAGATTCCTGTGCATTATTGGGCTGAGACGTCTGAGTTTGGATTTATTTAGTATTCAGTCTGATTAACTAATGTTTTAAGTTATAGATTCGGAATGACGATGCCTTCGATAGAGTCCGGGTGCGGCGTG
The DNA here is from genome assembly GCA_022376535.1 of Xylariaceae sp. FL0662B. Taxonomy (NCBI): domain Eukaryota; kingdom Fungi; phylum Ascomycota; class Sordariomycetes; order Xylariales; family Xylariaceae; species Xylariaceae sp. FL0662B. The sequence goes on along the minus strand of JAJJKD010000031.1, from coordinate 15,378 downwards.
CTATCTTTCAGTATCGAAAGATGATCACAAGAGGATTCAACTACACACAAATAGCGAATCCCAAGACGGCACTTGACTATGAGAGGATATTGAACCTACACAATCATAGATAATAATTAAATATTTGCCAATGCTACACTTGCAACAATTGGCGAACAATGTGAGGAATGACCAAGTGCAAGCCAAGAAGTTGTTGAAAACCCACGTGAACTCTACCTAACGCCGTGGCTTTCCACTAGCTAATGTCTACAGCGTGGATCGAGTCGAGGCTTGCTTGATGGGACGACACGCCAGATATATACGCCAGAACAACACGAGCATATTTCCGAAGCCACTAGCCTTTATTTATCAATATACTCATAGTGGCATTTCGATCTATAACCATTGAACAATACTCGGTCATTTCGATCTCAACACATCCATATCATACTTTTTTTCAACATCCTTATGTCCTTTAGCTATACGGACATCAACCGCTTCAACTATGACCCAGCTATCGTATTCTTATTATACGGTCCATGTAATACGCACTTTGCATATGTCCGAATTAGATTTATTTAATTTTATGCTCACAACCTACCCAGCCTAGTCCACTCGGTTATATCCGTCTGAGTGAATCTGACTCTTTACTTGCCCCGTCAGCCCCTTATGATGATGTGCTGGGTTGTGGGCGGCTCATAGTATTATGGACCATTTCGATACACGGCTGGTTGAACTAAAGTCAAGCTACCTCTCAGTTAATCGTATTACTATCTAAATACTTATGAACTATCTTACTAGCTACTAGGAGCTCCTCCTTTTAACTACCTCGTTAGTATATGTACATATATCACATCATGGTAGTCCTTCAATACGCATAGTCTTTTTCCTTTCAACCCTTGTTTTTCTCATTTGTCTATACCAGACCGCCGGGTTATACATACTACATCAGAGCCTCTGTCGAGACTGTCTTAAATCTACCTGAATTGGAAACAGAAAAGCACTTCGCGTGGCTTGACAGCTGCTGGCCGTTGAGTCGACAAATCAGAAAGCCTTTGTCAGCTAGGACTAGTAAGGGTTTCGCAGCCACCTTGCCGCAGATTTCTTTTTGGCTGCATCACTCAGACCACTTTCTGTAAAGTACCATGTATTAAAATATATCCAAGAGATGCAGTGCAGTGCCTCGAAAGAGGAACGAAAAACGGGACTACCTCGGGGACTCGATCTGGTCTATCCTTGCCAATAGTGATCTGGTGTTTCCTCTGTATTCCCCAGTCTACGGCGGATGTATGTACGGATTATTTTGCGTTCTTTTTCGCAGTGCTTCTACATGTGTACTTGTACGTTACTTTATTATTATTATTATCTCCGGCTGCCCATCCCCATGTGCGGAAAGGCGAGCTAGAGAAAGCTAGGAATTTAATGTTTCCAAGCGAAGAGCGCTAATGCGGCGCCAATGTTGATCTCATGTCACCCAATTCCCGAACTCCCAGCCGCCAATGTCGATCCCGACCCCTAATCCAAACTTTTGGTACATTCTCCCAGCTCTCCCCCTGATTGATGTCATCATTCTTTATAATCACAACGCGTATATATCACTTATACCATTCTATTCATGGGGCACCCAGGAAAACGAACCCCTAATTGCAATATACTATATTGCCAATCAGGAAGTCACATATAGCTACTCTCAAAAATTTGCGTGAAATGTGTGTTCGTAAGGCATTCCACGCGAGACAGGACGTCAAACTTGACAAGTAATGCCCAGCAGGCCGACGATTCTCAAGTCCAAGTCATCAAGTCGTGTCAAGTCACACTCGACGATCCCTAGAGATGCTGTTTTCAGGGGTCATAGTTCACTATCACGAGGAGAAGATTCCGGGTGTGTACTTCGGGCAGAATACATGATCGATCCTCCTAGAGCTATCTCTATCGTGGCAACTAAACCGAACCATGCGGCAATCCCTTAGTCTTGGTTCATATACCACATATATCAAGTGGCCAATAACTATTATGCCGAATCCAACAACAAGTTGGCAAGATTGCTGATCAAGAATCCCGTGTCTGCGTCATGCTCGACAACTCTTTTCTTTAATGACGTGCAGGCTTCGACCCATTCTGCGCTCATCCCGTTTGGGAAAAGACAATGTCTGTCGGGCCAAGTAATGGGTCGACGTTATCTCCGATCAGCCCTACCTGTTTCCAAAGAACATTATTAGAACGATTCCTAGTAGCACTCTAGGATAGCCCTCAAGAGACATGATTAACCTCGTAGGGACCAATCGACCGAAAATTTTCTCACCCGTATGTGCACTATAGTAGGTTCATTATGCTAAATTACACACTATTTACCACCATGTATGTACGTTATGTTAGGTCAGAGTCACACGCGGCTGCGCCTACGAGTCATGTCAAGCCTTTCGGAAAACACCATCGGGGCAATAACCGAATTGGATCAAGATGGATGTGATGGATTTACAGTCTGAGCAAGGTCTGTTTGCCTGTGGTCCCGAACCACAGACGTTTCTATCCATTCAGGTCGCCCTCCATTTTACAGTCTTGCAGGGGAAGGGATGCCTGATGCTCCCCTATTTATTACCGGTAGACGATCGCAGGATCCCGACGAGGTTAAGATTATCTTTATCAATCTCGACTACGATATAGGTAAGGTCTTACGGAGCCATTCAGCTCTCCCAAGTTCCAACCAACATCTAGCTTTTGCTAATAGCCCGGCCCAGTAACAAGGCTTCCTATTCACGATGTCCTTTACAGCCTGGTAGTCTCTTGGCATTTTCTACCCTCTGAATGCCAGTCTCCTCAGCTACTTTAATGTTGACTCCAAGGGCTAGTATTCAAGATACATGCGATATTTTTAGGGAGTTTCGTCAGTAGCCGCTAAAAGCTAAAACAACTACGTAATCGCAGTATTACATATGGCTTACTTGTAGTCTATTCATGCTCCGAGTGCGGCAACCTTCTCTGCTAGTCCCCTAAGTTTCCCTTCGAGCAGGACGGCAATACTACAGCACCCCGCTACGACGGAGCCCAACGACAATCCACACGATCTTGACTGATGCCTGACGTGAGCGAATTTATCATAGGTTTCACGTGCGTATGTTTTGACAATGTTTGTACGGCGAAAGCTTATAGTGGTCTTGATCTCACAGCCTCGGCTCAATGAGTCCGGCTTACATAGTATGGGTTTGTTCAGTTCTGTTGAGTTGCGCTCGATGGACATCAGATGCTTCCGTAGATCGTCTCGGGGCCATCATCATAACGACCTTTATACGCGCCAGTAATGAGACGCGCAGTTCCAAGGTGCACGCATTAACCATGGCGTTGGGGAACTCGGCAGGGATATAAGAAAGTCGTCGCTACTTGCAGCACCAACACTTGACGGGCTTGGGATTGGCCAGCGGAGCATGCAATCTCTAGGCCCATCCCGCTTTCCTTGATCTCATAAGATTGATAACCACCTAGAGGGCGATTTGACAGGCGGCGGCTAGTCAGTCTGCCATCCCTCCCGTTGTCCTGGTAGGCCTGACTCGTCATCAGTGACATACGAGAAGCGCCAGTGGTGATGACTGGTGACCTGTATCACTGCATGTCGGAGTCATCAACAGGACATCCAGTATCACTTCTGGCAGTTAGGCCCGACACGATAATGATATTGATATTCCAGATATTCCAAGCCCGTGCTTCTCATGTTCTGTTATACCCACTAGACGAGGAGGATGCATCATTGTCCAGGGTTGAGCCAGAAACCCCGTTCAAACCCTTTCAATCTCTAGACTAACTCCTTCTAGATGAGAAAGAGATCAGAAAAGGAATATGGGCTAGATACCTGGTTTTCTCGGCTCGATGTCCCACGCTTGTTCAGGTTAGTCCTCGCTCGTCGTTGTGGCCTGATGTGGCTTCTTTTATGAGATATCCGAGAACCTAGATCGCGCCTACGCAGTCATCAGCAAATGTTATGCACAGTATCAGATCAAACCCTCCCAAGCAGTGCCATTGGGACAACGAATACGTCCAGGTAAGGGTCCGGGAGCTTTGCCGCGGGTAAGAAATAGCATATCCAACCGAACTAGATATATCAAAGCCCCAGCCATCAAGCATGCCAGCAAGCGTCTTTCCAAATTTTCGTACACTGTGAGAGGGATGTACCAGTCAGCGAGTCTGTGGGATTAGCTACTCGTGCTGATCTTAAGCCGTACTGCGTACAGCTTCAGGTGAAAATGAACTTGCATGCAGCCAAGGGGCAAAATTTTATCCGCATTGTGTTGAGCAGAGCGACCCGGATCTAGAGGATTACTGATGATTGTACCTCTCCTCAGATACATTAATAAATCATTGCTCTATTAGGTCTTTGATGTCAGCCTCTTCTAGATATAATGTAGCCCTAAGTCTACAGTTTAACTTTTGTTAGCCTTCATACTCTCTAAATGCTGAACCTTTCTTCAAAGTACCCTTGCTCCTGGACTGATGGACGCTACGGGCCGTTGTCTACACGTACAACTAAATAAGGTAATCTCATACGAGAGGGGGGGCCAGAACACCATAAAAAGTGGGAGGTTTAGGAGATATCACTTCTAGCTAGACAGTAGATCATATCAACCACAGTATATCGATCGTAGCCAATCTTCTCGAACATGCAGCAGCTGCATGGGGCACTGTACAAGCTGCAGCTGGGGCACGCAGGTTGCGGAAGCCTACCGATGCTATTCCTGGAAGCAATACATTAAGCGATGTTCAGAAGGACGGCGGAATAACACATCAAAGCTGCGAGGCGTGAATATTGTGACAACTCAGCGCCACCGACAGGTCTACCTGACAGCTTTGCGGCTTATCTATCCATTGGCAAGGGCATCAAAAAATAACTAACAATATCAAACTTGACAGCACTAACAGTGTTGATGTAAATTCATTGTATTCGTTGAGGGAGACATACACATGCAGTACACGAGGTAATAGCCAGCTATCTCTACATATCTACTCTGGCCAATTGTGTATTACTGCGAAGAACCTGGGTCCGTATTGATGTTCGGTATTTCTTAGATAGAAGCAATCTACTGAGGATTCTTCTTTCTATACGATGAAGAATACTATATCCTACCGTACATCTCTTACTATCATCTTAGAAATAACGCATCTGGATCACGACTGAAGCCTGCAAAAGGACATTTACACTCCCATATCTGGCTAGCTGACGAAAAATTAACCATTTCAAAGTCATATCAACGGAAAGACTATACTAGACACGCATATACACAGTACAAAATATATATTAAATCCGATCTAAGTAATTTCTTAGATAGATTGAGCCTCGAGATCCCCAACAGCAGACAAAGATCCGACCCCGGCTATGTCACATATCACAACAGGCGCGCACGACTACGATAGAAGCGCTCCCTTTCGTCCTCGTTAGGACAGCCCTGGTTAGGCTACTAAGAGGGTTGCACCTAGAGTATCCTTGATTCCACCCAAGCCGTTGGATTGGGACCGCTAGGGACTGCAAGCGTTCGTCTCGCGGACAGGGGGCCTGGGTAAATGGGGAGACCCTGCAAATCTGGCTTCGAAGCCCTCGCACAAGAACTCAATACTTCATGTAATGACATCAACCTAGCAGCTTTCCTGAACCGCACATTGGTGAATGTTGTTGCCAGTGGCTTTGGTTCCGCCAGTTTGCCTCGTTAATAAGCCTCGACTAAGCAATCACGACTACATAACAAGCTTCTAAATCCCTGGCTTATGTAGATCACCCGAGCAGATGATCGATCCTTGGACAATCCGGCATTCTACAAGTCGTAGCGACATGACTACTGCGTTCTCTCGAGCGTTGCTCTTAGATGCACTTGCCCATACGCGCCACCTATGTCCCGTGCTTCAGACGTTACGTGGTATATTTGCAGCAGGTAAGAAGGGATGCTCCAGTTCATTGGAACAAACCGTGATGATGCGTTCCAACAATGCTACCCTCGTCTCACCCGCAGATGCTGGCTCATCTGCCATACGCAGTAGATGCTAACCCGCAATGTCGATCATGATCAACCACTCCCCGGCCCCATCCTAACGCGGAATTATTATCTTCTTTGTACATACTTGGTACTAACACCGACACTGATGAGCGTGATATTGGTTGGGTTGGCGGGAAGAACGACCCGACGCGTGGTCACGACCAAGATGGCTTGTAACAGACACCTGCCTATCTGGAAACTAGTCAGAGCTATAATGTGTATTAGTATATACCAAAAAGCCTCCTGAAACCCCAAAGTACTCCCTGGGCACCGCTGCAGGTTCCCGTTCCCGTGAGGGGCGTAATGAATTGACCACCAACGTCGTGCGGTTGTCTCGATCCTAACGAGTCGATGCTTTTTCCTGTCCTCATCCATCCAGAACCATGGCCGCCCGTGTGAAGAGCAGTGCCAGAACCCTTCCTTCAACAGGAAAAGGATGCGCATGCCTATCCCAAATAAGAACCCGTCCCATGGGCGCGACAGGCATGTACCCAGCTCTCGTCGGAACATTAACCCTTTCGGCATCAACGAAAGACAACGTCTAATCTTATTCACGTGGCTGACGTGACTACTGATAATCTGTTTGACTTCGAGACGCGGGTCAATGCGCCTTCCGATGTGCTGACCGGGCCAAGAAGCGTTACCGATGTACGGGGCTTTGACGCTCCTGGCATGTCTGGTCGTAAAACGAGCGATGGCTTGGGAGCCAGAAACATCTCTTTGTGACTAGTCACTAGCATTGCTTTCGTGATGGCTTCGTTCACTTCATAGCGCTCGTTTCTTCTTCCTCGCCGCCTTACCCATGGCCTGTATGAGTAGTCGTATTATTCCCGAGGTTCTGGTCATCTGCAAAGTCCATTAAATGCCAGTATACACTTTCTACCGATGATCCATTCCCCCGCTTCACTCTGTCATTAACGACGAGGAGGTCACACTACCTACCTCTACGTCTTGTTTCCCTGCCTAGGTGCTCGGTAGGCCACTCAAACCTTTTAAAAACCAGTGACTGGATCGTCCCGGGACATGTAAAGCATCCTGCTTGGAGGCAGACGCCGAAACGATCGCGCGTCAATCAATAGACTAGCAGTAAGTAAGAAGATGTGAATGCAGACTGCGTCCGCCACCTGCTGCACGCAATCACATCTAGATCGACCGACGAAAGGGGCCAGATGTAGCACCGTCCCCGAGGCACGGGAGCGACTGGGGGGAGGGGCGCAAAGCTTAGGACGCCCATTTCATACTATATCGCGTTCCTACTAATAAAGGCGAATCCTGATCGAGGCTCTCTGCCGTCAGCAGATCCCGCTCCGCGAATGCACCCTCACTAGCGACTAGGCCTGTCCCGTGCTTACTGAGAGCAGCACAGCGACCTGATGCGGAGGACACCTCGGGAAAATAAAAAAAGAAAGTCTTGAGACGACCAGCAGCGAATCACTCGCTTGGGATCACTGTTACCCCGTACGGAGTGGTCCCGCGTCGATCATCTTCGAAGGCGTGGCTCTGGGGACTTCCGTGAGGGCTGGAGCTGGTATCACGGCAGCTGTTTTACTTCGTAGCTGACCATTGTGGCTAATACTACATGCGTATTAATGTCCCGATATCATGTCTCGCGTGAAGGGAATTTCTGGGATGATAAGCCAAGCTACGTTATGGCTTGTGTTGCTTCACTCAGACTATGGGCGAGAGGCACGAATGTCTTGCAGTGTCAGTTTAACTAACGGCAAATCCAAGGCTTCACCATTGTGATCAAGGTCTTCTGTAGTAACTTTATCCCATCGATTGGCCATGTAATCCCACTGCTTGTACCTTATTCGGCCTAAGTGAATGCTAATTCTATTCCATGAACAGCAAAGATCTCTTTGGTTACTTTACGTTACTGACCATTGGTCAGGGGATTGCGAAAAGACAGGTTCTGTTGTCATTGATAACCCATATTATATATGATAGTTACGCCTGATAATATTTAGAGTGCTACAATGGCCCGGTAGGGGTGGATTGAATGATTCTCTTTGCCATGCCCAATAGTAGGGGTACTATGAAGATGAGGTCCGCATAGATCAATAACCAGGTCTGGATTCTGCAAATATGAATAGAAAAGATGCGGCACACATCAGCGAGGCTGGCCCAGGTTGTGTGCTTAGATACTAGGGATGATTATTACCATAGTACCACCGGACACTGCTAACAGCAGTCGTACGATCCCGCGATTAAGTAGCATATCCAGACTACCATTTAACTCAGAGTCGCCTATCAGATCTTCATCAAAAACTTAATAAACTCCTATATTACGGCTACCACAGCTAATTCATGACGAGAGTTGAATACTGGTGCTGTTGGGATAACGACCGGCTCCTATACCCCTATATCGCCTTGCTTTTTTAATGGCAACCCCGAAGCGCAAGGCATAGGGTCAAGTATATTCCAGGCTGTTGAAGATAGTGCTAACTCTTAATAATGACCAATGGGTTCATCATATGTATATCCGACTTCTAGCTTGTTAGATCGAAACACAAAAGCACAGCAAACAAAAAGGAGTGGAAGATCTGGCTGGTACAGGCTGGTCGTACTGAGTCCAGGTCAACCACACATTCCTTGTAGAGACGCAGCCTACTACGATTGAAGTGTTTCCACTGGTACTATTTATTGCTTATTTAAGACCTGTGATTATTTATTCGTATAAGGGGCATCTCATAACGTCTACGAACTATGTTATTAGATTTCCGAATGATTGCTGACGTATCTTACATTTCACAGATCGGTCCGCCTTTGACTTTGCTCTTGACTCGTCACTGAAGCAAGTCGCAACTACAACAGAGAATTCCCAGGACACTCTGACGATGTGTTCGTATCAATCATACATGGATATACACTGAAGGAGAGGCATCGTGCACCACTATCTAGACCGATACTATTACACACCACAGCTCATTTGTCCTTCCATGCTTTTTTCCGCTTTCTGTCGGAGGACAAACGCCTTCTATACAAGCACACATTGTCCTTCAGGGAGTTTCAGACACGGCGTGGGCAAGCTACCTAGTCGGAACCCCGGCACATATCATACTCTCCGCAATAAAGGGAAGAGGAATATGTATTTCCTCACTACACGGAGCGATCGGATACTTTACGAGGCGTTGCCGGTGCCGAATTTTCAACAACACGCTGCCGCTCTATAAATTCTTTTGTTCCGGACGTGGCCATAGACCTGACTCTGCAACATCGAGATGTACTGTCTAAGGCCTCGAGATCACGCTGGAGTAGGTAGGTAGGTAGGTAGGTAGGTATTTCAAGTTCGCTCGCGACGATGCCCATGAAATGGCTCCGGAACCGAACCCCCTTACCCCTGATGGCTTTAGCCTGTCACCACCAGCTAGTTTAACTAGATAGCCCGGCTGGATCCGAGGTATAAAAGAACTGGAAATGCGTGGATTTGGATAGAATAGACCTATTTGTTCTATCTGGACAGTATAAGGAACGGGGAGAGGAGGCAGGAAGGGCGTTTGCCCTGCCATAGAAGGTGATGAAACGCACATCCCGATAACCTTACTCTAGATTTTCTAATGGAGCTGCGGTTGGAGTGTGCCAGCTATGTCTCGCATTGCCCTTAAGCAGGATCCAATGTCTGTAGTAGATGCGTGTTGAAAGTAAACAAAAGACGACTATACAATAAATAAACTATCCATTTACTTAGGTGTGTGCCTCGAAACAATCCTCAAGCTAGGTAGCGTAACGAGACTCGGGGTATTGATGATCATCGTTGTTGCTAGCCGCGAATAAGTTGCCTCCTATCATCCACCGGCGCGCCAGCTAAGTCTAGTATTGCTCTCTATAGCATCTCGCTCGAGACAGACGTGAATGATGTCTGGCAACCTGGACTTCACCAGAACTATCCTCTTATCTCTCTTCACACCTAGGTTGAGCCGCAGCGAGATAACGTCTTCATTATGCTCAGCATGGGAAACAATGTGCTAGCCCGGCCTAGCTAACTAACTACTTAGTAAAGACCTACCTAGTTATCTATTCCAAGGCGCGGAAGAGACAAGCGGTCGAAAATCATACAAAGGGGAGAAAAGAAAAAACAAGACAGCCGACTAGGTAGGTACTTACCTACCATGGACTGGCTCGTCAAGCGTCCTAGTTAACTTAGGGGTAGATATAGAATAGATACAAGTGGTGAGACTATCTATGCCGGCGCTTGTCGCTTGTCGTTCCGTCACGGCACGGCACGTCACGTCAGGGGCGTGTAGCGCTCGCTGTACCTACATAGGGTCGTTACCTATCGTCATCATTTTGTGAGCCGTTCGACGCGATGGATACATACATACCCGGAGCGGAGAGGGCGGTCGTGGTACAGTAAATTCGTCTTCTGAGGCCAGCCACGATTGGTAGGTGCGCTGGCAAAAGGTCGTTGCTGGCAGCGCTGTGTCGAAAGATTCACTTTCTCCAGCGTTATGAGGCCCGGGGCCGGGACGCTACTTACCGGTGAAGACCGTACGGGGGGGGGGGGACTTGAATACAAAGGACGGACGGACGAAGTAAGCACCGAACGAGCGAAAAAGGGGAGGTTGCGAAGAAGAAACGAGGGTGTATTAGAATGTATGTATGTAGCTCGATTAGGACCTAATAATAATAGTGTCCACTAGTGAGTGAAGCCGATGGGCTCCTATCTATATGGTATTATCCTAGGTATGTATGTATACCTGGCCAGTTTTTCCCCCCCATCCCAGCGCCATTATTACGTTTAAACGTCCGTCCGCAAGAAGTTACGCTCGATTCGATCATCATCACTCCGAGACCTCCTCGACCCAATTGTTCTCCAACTGACGCCGTTCGAATCTCGCCTCGGCCTCCTGACGCATGACGTCCTCGGCGTTGAGCTTGTCCGCGGCTGCCGTGGTCGTCTCCTTAATCAGCGTCCGCACCGCGCTCGTGAGTAGCTTATACCATCCGCTGTGGGGTTTGCAGCGCTTTTTCTCGCACATGCCGCGCGTGGCGGGGTCGCCCTGCATGTCGGGATTGAGGGGGGTGTCGAGCTTGCCGGCCTTGAAGGTCGCCTGTCCCTCGGGCGTCTCGAGCCATGCTCCGAACTGGTAGCGGACGGAGATGGTGTCGAGTCGCCGGTCGTAGCCGCAGCTGTCCTTGGTGAACCTGCCCGCCTCGATGGCGGTCTGTCGTCGGTGGTTGGCCCAGTCTATGAGCTGCATCATCTTCTTGTACTGCACGATCTCGTTGCCGAGAGCGAGGCGCTCGGCGGCTGAGGTTTGTAGGAAGGCTTGCTCTTCATCGCTGAGAACGCCAGGACGGGTGGGTAGACCGTTAGACCAAAGACCCTCTATGTTGCCTGTACCAAGATGTTAGCGATATAAATAACACCGTGCTTAGTAAGGTAAGGTAAGGTGTGAATATGAGCGTACCAAAAGGCTTGTCACCAAGTTTCCAGCCGCCTTGCTCGGCGGTGTTGGCAAGAAGGCCCACGAAATCCTCCTGGGTGAGGACCTCGATGGCCTTTTGGGAGGCAGCCTTGGTAGGCAAAGTATTAATGATGGACATCCACCACGCGTCGCAGTGTTCGCTGCTGCAGAAAACACTTCTGTCCTTGAGACTCTTAGCATAAAGGCGGGCCGGGTTCTTGCAGCCGGGTAGGGAACAGGTCTTCTTGTACTTGGTATAGTTGTGTTTGCCGTCGGTGCAGTTGGGGCAAACGAAACGCTCGATCAGCTTTTCGCCGGTCTCCTTGTCGAGATTTACACACTCTCCGTGGAACCAATCTTCACAGACATCACAACCTATCATCCATCTGTGGTCATCTGGTCCGCGGCAGAGACAATAAGGGCCGTTGTCGGTCTCATCGTCTGAGCTCGCACCAGCATCCTTCTTCGACTTGGACTTGGTTTTTGATGGTTTGGCCTTTCTCGGGCCCTTCTTGGCGGCAGTACCCTTCTTCTTAGAAGCGGATTTCATTTTCGCCGAGTCGGTGGGAGATGAAGACGGCAGCTGTGTCTCATCGGGGTCTGGTATGAGTCCAAAGGTGAGAGAAGTGTGGGAGAGGTTTGTTTGCTCGGGGGAACTCAGGTCTTGGCCATGCGCGTTCCCATTGGTATTGACAGCTGTAGCCTTGCCACCTCCCAACCCGTTGCCGTTGCCGTTGCCGCGCTGTGAGTTGGCGTCTCCCATCTCGACGTCGCCATCCATCTCATTTCCCGCTTCATTGAGATTTGCCATTCTGCTGCCCGCCTAGCAAAATGCTATATAGGAAACAAAGGGAAAAGAAAAGAAAAATCAACAACCACTCTGACTCCCACAGCATGCGCTGAATACGTTTCTACAAAGAGGTCTGGTCAGATATCTCATCGATGCAGATCCTTGCCCAAATGTTTCGATGAGACCAGCATTGTTAAACGGCTTGAATGCTCTTCCACTTGGCAAACCAGAGATTTGGAGTAGGTGTTTTGTTAGTAGTGCAGTACTATATCGCCTATAATAACATGCACGCCTCTTGGCTCCAAAATTTTAGTTTCAGGACAAGTGAAAGGAACGTCCATGATGCTTTGGAGACGCCTGTGAGAGAAGGGGGGAGCCACAAGGTATGAATTGGAGGCTGGTACAGGCTTGGTGGCGCACCACCACTGTTATCGGTACACTGTTATCGCTACCCGATAACGACAGTATTTACACGGTGCTTTTCCGACGCTGAAAAGGGGCCCCTTTAGCACCTACAACAACCATCCCAATCAATAGCTATAATTCCTTCAAATATTGGAAATGTATTTCCTATTGTCTTCTTTTGTCCTGCTTGTGCTATCGATTTACTAGATACCTACTACTATAAACTGAGTATAGATAGCATGGCAAGTATGGCCTTATCTGAGTACCCAAGGGTGGCAAGTGAATATAGACCGGGCTCTAAGAAATCTTAATATATTTACTAGATTAGCTGATAAGTAAACAATACCGTCTATCCAAGACAACCAGGGAATCTAAGACCAATGCGTTGCGTTGCGTTGTGTTGCAGACAGCTCTTCTCCATTCATTAACAATTGGGACGAGGGCAGATAAGGCAATAATAACATCCACCTAAGACAGCGATGGTCTAGTTCATGCATCGTTAATCGTGTGTAAAAAAACAGCTACCTACATGTAAATCCAGCATCGCTTCGCTTCTCTTCGATGATTCTACCTATTCTGTTCCTCGTCTCGGCACCGCTTAACAATTCCCACGAGAACCAAGGAAAAGTACCCCTGAGTATATTGTATATCCGCAACGGCGGCAGATCCGTATGCTAGATGCTAGGTCCTCCCAACGTCACGGAAGAACCGATCACTCTCACTCATCCACAAACTTCAGCCTACCCCTCATATCCTCGGGCAGATCCTCTATCTTCGCCAGGCCCATCCGGACGCAGTCCGCCCAGAAGAACATAGCCCTGTCCTGCGCGTACGACAAATAATCGAACTCACCGGCATCGTCCTCCTGCTCGTCCGGAGCCGTTGGCGAAGCCGGCTGGGCTCCGTCGACATCCTGTGTTCCTGGGTTGTCGTCATCGTCGAATCCCGGAATCTTGGCCTGCATGATGCCCCAGGCGACCCATTGCGCGCTGTTGGCGATGCGCCAGATTCGCGTCTCTTCCATTAACGCCTCGACTTGCTTCTCGACCTGCTCCTCCCGCAATCTTTCTTCTTCCCGCCAACCGCCCGGCGGTGCGCGCGAGTCGAGCATGAATTCCTTGATTGAACTCGACGAGCTGGTGGCCGCCGCATTCGTTCCGGGCTGGGTGGGTGCTATGGTTGGAGAGGCAAAGGGGGTGAGATTTGGCGTTGAGGCGCTGGGGTGCGAATACTGGGGGTGGTGGTTGACGTATGCTTTGATGAAGCGGTGTTGTTCCTCCGGCGTAGGATACATAGATGTGTTGCATGAGAAGGGCGAATTCTCGTCGTGATAGTTGTAGCACCATTCTGTGAAGTGGTTTGCAAACTCGAGACCCCTTGTATTAGCAGCCGAGTATTCAAAGTCTATGACTACAAGCTGCTTGTGCTCGTAATTGGGCCGAAGCAGGGGCGACTTCTCGTCATCGGGCTGTAGGCGCAAAATGTTACCGTATTGAGTCTGATGCGTATTAGCATAATGGCCACCTTGACGAAGAGAAATCCTATACTCACGTCGCTATGCGCAAACACGAGCTGCTCACGTATAGCCTCAAGACTGCCATAGTTCTCGAGCAGGAAGCGCCGATACTTGTCAACCATCGCCTTGAACGAATCCCACTCGACTCCGCAAATGAGGCCGCGCCTTTGCCAAGAATCTGCCGCACTCTTCACGCGGCCAGGATTTCCCGAGAGAATCTTCTGGTCGAGGAATGTGATTGCCCGCGAGACCCTGTCGAGCCAGTTATCCCAATTATTTAACACAGCAGGTCCGCCGTCTTTTTCTCTATCCAGCAATTCAATTCCGTCGTGTAACTCCCTCATCCTCTTAGCGATCTGTTTAGATGTATTCGGGTCTCTCATATCCGCCGCAGTCAAAGTGACCGCATTCAGATATTGCTCAAAACGTCCATTAGTGAACGTTCCTAATAAGCGAGGCCCGATTTTCTTCCTTGATAGCCGCCGTAGCACACTCAACTCGTTCTCTCTGTCAATTATATGCTCTACTTGAGGACCATACACTCTGAGCAGCAGTTTGGTGGGATTCCTTTTGCCTTCCTCTGACTTCAAGCCTTCGGGTGGGGAAACAACGTATACGGCGTTCGTCAGAGCGCCGCTGAGACGCGTGACGTCGATATCCTCGCCGCTGTCTAGGGGAACACGCCTCCATCCCTTAAGTCTTAGAGTATGTGTAAGTCGGATAATGTCATTCTTGAAGGTGATCCGTGCTTTACGTTCCTTGTCCTCTCCTTTACTTGGGAACGACGTAGTATCGCCCGAGTAACTTAAGGCTTTGGTGTTGTCTAGTACAGCATCACACTTTGGAACGCGTATATCGCCGTCAACATACTCTGTATCAGACGAAGCTGTCCGACTCAGGTTTATTGAACGCTTCCGTTGGGATCTTCTCTTTGAGCTGTAATGGTGGACCCCAGTAAGGTCTAAGGTACTTATGCTGTCGTCAATGATCTTCTGTAGCCTGTCGAGGGACACATCGCTGGATTGGGAGTCGATCGAGTACTTCCTGGCTCTCTCTGGCTGCTGTGTCTCTGATTTATCTGCATCATTTTTGGGAGTCCTCCGTCTGGCGGAATGAATTCTCCTGGCTTTCCTGTTCTGCTGCTTGACTCGCTCATGCTCGACCCAATCTGTAACTTGGGCAATCAACCTGTCTACTTGGTGGTGATGGTGAGGATGGTGAGAATGACTACCATCTTGGGGGTTTTGGTGAGACGACTGGCTGCTG
>JAJJKD010000309.1:0-19309 GCA_022376535.1 Xylariaceae sp. FL0662B | reverse complement strand
ATATTTTAATAAATTCGTTAATTTTTATTATAAAATTTTTATTTAATTTATTAAGCGAAATAATAATTTAATATTTCGTAAAGTTACAGTTAATTATAATATATAAAAAATCGTTATATTCTTTAATAACCGTAATACCGCTTTGGTTTTTTTATAAAATTTCGGTTAATAAGGGTTTTTTAATAAGTTTAATTCGCTTAAATAATTATTAAAATGCGAATAAACCCGATTTAAATTTTAAATAGGTATTTTTATATAAATTTATAGGGTTAAAATAGACTTATAATTAAACCTTTAATTTAGCTATAGTAATATTATCGGGTATTTGCTTTTTAAAGGCGTATAGGGGCTAAAATTAACCCATTTTAATTAATAAAAATAGGGTTTAAATAAAAACTAAATAAAAAGGACTAAATACGGGATAAAATATAAAGATTTAAGGTTTTAAATAAGAATAGATCGCTATATAATTAGTTATAATAATAAAATATAAAAAAAAATATTTTTTAGGGTATTATTACTTCCTTAAATTAATTAATTAACTTTAGTATTATATTACGGTATATAAAGGTCTTTAAAAACTTAGCTGCTAATTTCTATATATTAAGTGAAAATATTAAAGTAAGGAAAAAAAGAGAAAAAAAAAGGAAAAGATCTGCAACTAGTAAAGGACTATTTACGTATATAGTTATAGCCTGTGCGTTAAGTACGTACCTATATGCATAGACTATAACAAATATAATAAATTTTATAAAGGGAATATTTCGTAATAATTATTATATATACGCTTATTTATTAGTTAATTAAAAAGTATTTATAATATTTTATTTAATCGGATTATATATCGACATATATACTTTTTCCGATAACACTCGGAATTTAATTTATAATAATAAAAATCGTATTATAAAGATATATTTATAATTATAAATCTATTATTTATATTATCTAATCCTAAATTTAAATTATTTAGTTTAAAACTATTACTAATATAATTCGCGTTATTTATTAATAATTTAAAATTAAAATCGGAATTAATATTATTACTATTACCGGTATAATTTATATCGTCTTTATAATAGCGCTTTTTATTATATTTATATTTATTACGGTTTTTTTAATCGCCTTTATCCTTATAATCGCTTTTATCGTAAATTTTATAATACTTTTTATATTTTTAATCGCGAGATTTATTACGGTATTTAAATTTATATTTTAACTTATAAAACTTACCGTTTTTATAATTATTTATATTTAATTTAAAGACTTTTTCTATATACTATTCGATTTAAACATTATAATATTTATTTATTATATTTAGATATTTTTTATCGGCTATAGCTAAAAAAATTAACTTAATTTAGGCTATATATTTTATATAATCTTTAAGCGTTTTTTCCGATTATAATATTCGGAAATATTTTTTAACCTTAAAATCTATATTTATCTAAATTTATACTATAACTCTTTACTAATTTTTATTTTTTATATTTAAAATTTTTATAACGTATATATTATAACTTTTTTTAAATATATTAATTAAATATAATATTACTATTTACTAAATATTATAGCTTAAATTTAATTTTAATAAATTCGTTTATTATTTATATTAGCTATATAATAAATCGTAAAATTATTTATTTAAATATATATTTTAAACCTTCCGTCCGTATTTTTATACGGTTTTTAAATAATATTTCTATATTTTACTATATAACTGTTTATCTTTTTAATAATATTTCCTATAAGGCAAATATCTATATAATATTATTTTATTTAATATTTAAATTTTTAAATAAGGAATATATTCGGTTAAAATAAACATATATATCTATATAAATTAATAAGCTCTTACTTATAACTATTCCAAAATTATACTTATTATATTTATCCGGTTTAAATATATTAATTTGGTTTTTTTTAAATTTATTACCTTTTCTAACGATTATTACAAAATTTACTATTTACGGGGTATTTTTGCGTTAAATATGCCTTTATATAAGGTTAAGGATTATATTAAAATATAAAAAGAGGCTATATTATCTTAATAGTAATATTTACGGTCCCGGAATATTAATATACGGGATATTTAAATTTAATTATTATATACATTGCTATTAATTATTCGAATAATTTAGATTTAATAATAATAAAGGTACTCGTTATTATTACGGGGTATTTATAGGTTAATTTTAGCTAGGCGTTTATCGATTAGCGCTAAGGCAATTAGGCGGCATAACGGATAATCCCGTTTTTATTATTAATAATATACCGTTTTAAAGTAATATATTAAACACTTTATTAAAGCTATCCGCTTTTTTTTTATAAACGTTTTATAATAAAAATAATACGTTATATATATTTTCGTTTACCGTATTTTAAGCTTTTTTTATTACATTTAATCGTCCGATAACCCATTTTATAATTATTTTATTATTTTTTATATTATTAAACTTTAATAGTAAGGTTAATTTAACGCTTATAGTATATAATTTACCTTATTTATTTAATATAAACGTAATTTTCCTTTATATATAGGTTAAAAAAAATTATATCGGCTATATATATAAAGGGATTACTAAAAAGGATTATTTAATAGTATTTAAGATTTAATTATTAATTATACTTAACGTTTTAAATTAAATATTAAAACTATTTTTATATTATTCGTTATTATTGTTTTTTAATTTTTTATTTATCTTATTTTAAACTAGCTACTTATTTTTAAAGTCTCTTAGCTATATATATTTAAATTAGGACATATTAAGTTTCGGCTAAAATACGCCAGTTTAAAAAGGGCTAATTTAAAAGGGGCTAATTTAGAAAAAGCCAGTTTACTTTATTAAAAACTGCCTAAAGGCGTTATAAAAAGGTTCTTTTTAACTAAAAGCTATAATAATATTTAAAAAAATAAAGTAGCAATATTAAAATAACTAATACCGATATTTATAAATAAAAGTACGTTTAATAAATATAATAAATAAATTAATATTAATATTTATAAAGAAAAGTAATTAAAATAAAATGCAGCTAATAAAATATTCGTAATAGTATATATAAACATTTAATATACCTTAAAATTAAAACTAATTAAGCGGTTTAGGGTTAATATTAATTAATAAGGAAATATAAAGGTAAAATATAAATAAATATAAGGATTTATATATATATATATTAAAGAAAAAGGGAAAAAATAAAACAAATTTCGGCTGAAAGAAACTTTTTATATATATCCTTAAAGTAATAGGTAAAGCGATAACCTTTTTTACTAAATATATTTTATATTTATAACTTAATAGTATATAAAAAAAAAGCAAAAAATAGTATAATATAACTATAAGGTAAAAAAATAAGGTTTAAAGCTTTAAGATATATATAAAATACGTATTAGTTTAAGTTTTAAAATAACTAAAAAACCTTAATATTAGCTTATAACGTATTACTTAAAGCAAAATAGATCCGGTAATAAAGGTTAAATAATTAAAGCTTTATATTTACTTAATTAAAAAAATCGTTCTATTATATATTATCGATTTAATTTAATTAATTTTTATATAAGACTTAAATCTATTAAAGTATTAGTCGATTTTTATTTAAAACTTGGATTTTTTAACGTAATAACTTTTTATTTAAAGATTTAAAATTACTATTTATTTTAACTTCGTTATAATAGACATATAATTAATACCTTATTTAAAATTCGGTATTAAACTAATTAAAGCGTAACTAACATTTTATTTAAAACGCGGTATTAATTAATTCGTATATTAGTACGCGGAATTAAAATTTAAATATCGTTTATAATATATAACCTATAACCGGAAGTATTTAATCGATAGAATTAATCCGTAAAAATAGTAATTATAATATAACTAAAGCAGGTATTATTATTTAAAAAGAGTAGTTAAGGGTGGTATTATATATTATATAAAAAATGGAGATTTAGTAATTAAATTATTATAGCGGAGCTATAACTATTTAATTATAGATCTTTTATTTTATCTACTATTTTATTTAGCTAATATAGGGTCCCGGAAAGACCCTATATTACTTTTTTTTTTAAAAGTAATAACGATATTATTATTAGCTAATTTATATATAACTACCGCTATTCCTTTATTATTTTAATTAAGTGCTATATTTATTATTTATATTATTTAATTAAATATTTATTTTATTAAAATAAGGTCTTAATTTAACGCTTTAATTATTACTTTTTTAGCGTATTAAAATAATATTATTACTTTTATTTCGGTTTTTTATTATAGAAATTATATTATTATTACCGTTATTTACGCTTAGGTTTTTAGTTCGGTGGTTTTTATTATTTTAAAAGCGGCTTAAAAGCTATTTATAATAATTAAGGTATTATTATTAATATAGTTATATTATTATTCCAATACATTATATATATTATATATTAATAATAGCCGGATTATTTTATTAATAATATTATTAGTTTTATTATAAAATTTTTATTAATTAAGTTATTAAATTTTTATTTTAATTTATTAATTTTATTTATAATTAAATTCCTTTTATTAATTATTTATATAATATTTAGGTTATATATATTTAAATTTATATTTAAGTAATATTAATTTTAATTAAGGTTATTAATACCCGAATTTATTATTATTAGCGTTTTATTTATTATATAGGCGTTATAAATAAACTATAAATACGTAAATTAAAACACTTAATAATATAGATTTTAAATTTAATATTAAATTAAAAATTTAACATAATTTAACCGAGTTATTTAATTAAGTATTTAAAAAAAATTTCCTTTTTTTTTACTAATTAATTATTATATTAAATAATATAAAAATATATTTTATAATTAAATAATTTATAATAAAAAATAAAGCTATATTAAAGTTTTAATTAACTATTAACTTTATTAATTAACGCTTTAATTAACTAATAATTAATCCCATTAATTAATTAATTAATAATTAATTAATAACTAATTCACAACCCTGAGTACCGCTAACTAAGGTAGCTAACTTTGATTTTAGCGAACAGGAAGTGAGCACCGCCGACATTGCCACTGCCAGTAGCAGTCCGTCTATCTATATATTGAGCCTTAGCGCTACCGACTGTACTCGCAAGCCAGGACCCCCAGCACGGCTCCCTCTCGGGTCTCAATCTCCTCGCTGAACGCACCGCTATCCATGGTCATTTCATAATTACACAGTCTGTCCCAATCCTTCATGCCTTCATCAAGCTTTTGGGCGAAGTAGAAAGCGGTTGCTCGGCTAGGCAAGGCGCTCCCTTCAAGCCTAGGGTAGTTCCATTCGGGATCCGAGCTCTGAACCTCCACAAACCTGCAGCCATTACCGTGAAAGACCTGACGATCTTTGCGGATGTCTCCGGGCTTACTGTTAGAGAAAGAAGTATTTCGTTGAATGCCGTAGTCAATGAACCAAATGTGAATATGCGACTTTTGGGCTGCAGCTCCTATGCAGCCAACGACGCCATCCTGGTCCCAACAGTATTCATTTGACGGGAGATTTTCTGGGTATATCCAGCTCGGATCAAATTCGAAGGCAAAGTGTTGCAGTTGGTACGGCTTCCACGTCCAGTCTGCTCGGGAGAAGGGTACGTCGACGTCGAAAATGTACTGATCAAATTCGACCGGTTGGAAACAAATGAGATCATCCTGACCAATAGCAAAGTACTGAAGGACTCCATTGTTGTGGAAGTATCCAGTCATCGACGCACGATGATTGACTGCGTCGCAGGGTTTCATGTTTCTAGGAATACAAGCAAATACATCGCGATGCCGTTTATTCTGCCTTCGTTCCATGGCTTCGTGCGATTCCTTACAAGTTGTCCACAGTCCGCCGTCTTGTAGATAGGCAGAAGGGTTATTGG
Organism: Xylariaceae sp. FL0662B; assembly: GCA_022376535.1. Lineage (NCBI taxonomy): Eukaryota > Fungi > Ascomycota > Sordariomycetes > Xylariales > Xylariaceae > Xylariaceae sp. FL0662B. The sequence goes on along the minus strand of JAJJKD010000309.1, from coordinate 13,426 downwards.
CCGTCCATGAGAACCGGTGCTTGACCCCCGCCGGCCTGGCCATGGGCGCCGATATCCTGTATCTTGGAAGATGGCCGGCGTCTCTGGCGGGGCCATCGTTATAGCCAAAGATGATGCAGTCGTCCCAAATATCCCATTTATCTTCTCGCCCATCTATGGAGAAAAAGTGGGCTGCTGGCTGATCGTCCCGCACAGCAGCGTCCCAGATCATGTCCCTCAGCTCCTTTGGGAGGCTATTAAAGTCCCGAGTTGGCTGTGCTGCGGTCATCTTAGCATAAGAGAGGGTGCCGAATTGCAAATCGTTCAGCTGGGAAGAGGACGGTAGAATATAGGATGTGTTGAAATGTATGAAGTGGTTACTAAGGCTGTTGAGAGTAATGGAGAATGCTTGTTTATAGGTGTCAAAAGTAATGAATGTCGGGGTGATTCGAGCGGATATTGTCCAATTCTTATATTGCTGAGCAATTGGATCAGTCATTCAAAAAGTAGGGTAATTTAAATTTCTGACGACCTTAATATATGGAATAATGTGGTCAGGCGCCGAGGTAAAAAGAAAAGTTACTTACCTAGTGTGGGGCTAAAAGATGACTAAGCGTACAGTTCACAGTAAAATATCATTTCCCACTGTATTTTAGTTTTAGATCTCGGCCCAGGCAGATGGTATTTTGTATGGACTAGGCGCTTAGTCATATTTTAACCCCATAACACCTCGTGATAGTTGTCAGCCAATTTAGTATGGATAAGACTTTATTTACTTATGAAACGGCATTTTATATCTCATTAATTTATCCATCTCTCCGGGCATCCGCACCGTTGTCTAGCAGGCGCCGACAACGATGGCACTTCTGGGCTTGTCACTTGTCCTGGCGTCCGTTGTTTACGTCGCTATAAGACGACCGCCCTTAATAGAAACACTGCTGGCACTATGGCGTGGTGACCCTCGAATCCAACAGCCGCCCACTACGCGTCCCCGTCCTTCGCCGGATGCCACATTAGAGCATGATGATCAGCCCACGATAAGTCCGGATCAGAATGTACCACCATCACTATCAGTATCGACAGCGGAATTCGATCGAGAAGCTATGCCTCCCCCGCCCGTGATACAACGGCCCAACGGGACCCCAAGCACATCATCCTCGCAAGATGTTCCTTCACCGCAAACCACTCCGAAAGCCACCGCAACACACACGGAGGGAAACGTACCCACGTGCTCCCTCTCTCCTGACCCTCCCGCCTCAGCCGCAAGTATAGCACGCACGCCCGGCGCAACCTCGACCTCGCTGCAAACCCTCCCTCCTCTCTCCGCCCCCCCTCGTCGTCCCTCGATCTCGACCCCCTCGTCCGCATCCACGCCCACATCTACATCGATACCCATGGCGCCTCCACCGCGCCCGCCGACTCTAAACAACATCAACAACAGCTCTCTCCTCAGCGCGCCAGCGACGCGACCGTCACCGCTGCCGAACCGACGGCAGCACGACCGGCAACCCGGCACCTCGACGCTGGCGCCGCCGCCGACGCACTCGAGCAAGCCGTCGAAGCCGTCGCGCAAGGTGACCCTGACGCCGGGCCACTCGCCGCTGGACTGGGCGCGGCTGGCGAACCACCCGGCGGCGGACCTGCGGGGCGTCGGGGCGGGGACGCCCTACCTGCGCGTGACGCCCAGCATGCTGAGGCGCCAGACCGGCCGCAAGGGCAAGGACGCCTGGACGGCGCTCGGCGGCCGCGTCTACAACATCAGCCCCTACCTGCCCTTCCACCCCGGCGGCGAGCCCGAGCTGCTGCGCGCCGCCGGCCGCGACGGCTCCAAGCTGTTCGGCGAGATCCACCCCTGGGTCAACTACGAGACCATGCTGGGGAACTGTCTCATCGGGCTGCTGGTCGACGAGAGCGAGGCGAGGAGCACTGGCGAGATGGAGGCTATGGATTGAAATATGAAATATGTGGTTGGCTCGCTAGCTAGCTACTCGGTTTCTTTGGTCATGGGTGTGGGAGCAGATTCGGTATACAATAGAGGGAATGTGTATAGCATCGGTTTGGAACGGGCTCTGTACAATTACGGATTGCGGCAAAAAGCAAGCATAGCGTTGGGATTCTTATGATCGATCCGTCGATTATACTGCGGAGCGGGCATTTCACATTCCGGCAGCGGCAAGCAACGGTAATTGGAACCGGGCGTTATCGTCAGGTCAGCTCAGGTCAGGTTTGGTCTAGTTGAGCTCGTCATTTTTGTGACTAATAAATCGTCACCATAAAGCTAGAAAGCCAAGGTAGACACAGGTAAGATAGATGGATGGATAGATAGAGATACCCACCCCTGTTCTCACGAATAGACGCGACGTGCGTCCAGGTAGTAGTGGCAACATACATACATACATATATACCGAGATATCAAGCCAATCTCATCGCTTTCCAAACCTGAACCGTAGCTCGTCGTCACTCTCCTCATCGTCACTATCGGCTACGGATATGACTCTCGGCCTCTTGGCTGCTTGTTCCCTCGCCGGCGGCAGAGCGGGCCGCTTGCCCGTTCTCGAAGGCTGCGTCTTCTGCGTTGTTGTTGTCGCGGATGCGCTTGTGCTCCGCGCCGACCGCGCCGATTGCGACTGTGTCGTTGTCTTCTGGGACGCTCTAGTTGATCGTGTCGGCGGTGCCATAACGATATCTTGATCGTCATCCATATCACTGTCTTCATCGTCGCTACTGTTGACCGACGGGAGACGCTCTGTAGTGCGTTTCTGGACCGGTTCCCTGAGAACACGCCCGTTAGTAGCACCGTGCCGGTCTTGGCTCTCGGCCGCGCTCTGACTTGTATTCTGTGTCTGGCTGTGGTTCCTTTTTCGCCGCTGACTCTCGTCCTCAAGCCAGTAATCGTCACCGATGCCGAAGCCCTTCGTCTTGGCTTCCTTGAGCGCGACGATGATTTTCTGCGGTGGTCGCCCCTGCGGCGCACCCCGCTGTTGGAACTTCTTGAAGTTCTTCCGTCCATTCCACGCCGGGTCCCATCGCCCATCTGCTATATCCTGCTCCCGGGTACGTGCGGCTGGATGTTGTCGTAGCTGCATCGGCTCCTCGATCTGCAAACGACGGATCTCCGCTAGATCTAGGTCTTCAGGGGCTGTGGCTAGTTCTTCTCTCTCAGCCTTTGCCCGCTTTTCGGCTTCCTCCCGGTGCTGACGCGCCAAATCCAAAATGTCGATCTCTTTCTTGGGCTTGGTAGTCTTCGACTTGGACTTCTGCGTCTCCGAGGCTGAGGTTGCGACCGGCGTTTCTTGTCGAGGTATGGGATCTTTGCCGGCAGCGATGCGACGGCGCTTGACCTGTGCAGCCGTGGGCGCAAAGTCGTCCATGACGTCCTCGCGCTCAGGGGCTGGTGGACGTTTCCGTTGTAACAGTCGGCCAGCGTGAACAGGATCATTTGGCTCTTGTGATACGACATCTTGCGACACGAAGAGACCCTCTTGTGACGATTCTGCTTCCGCTGCAGAGAGTGCCGAAGCAGCTGGCGCGCTTTCTGGCAAGTCTTCGTCTTCCAGCTCCACATCGAAACCCTTAAAACGGCTCTTTACCGGTCCTCTTGCCCGTCTTCGGGTCGCCGGCCGTTGAGACTGCGCAGGAGGGTGATCTTCATCCACGTCCATGGGCTGCTGTGCCGCCGATGATTGCGCTTCCGCTTGTGAGGTGTGCGGTTCTGACTCGACCTCGAGCGGTCGCCGTAAACCGCTTGCATCATTACTAAGAATTGCGTCGAGAAAGTCTTTTTGGTCAATGAGCCGGTGATCTAGTCGCAGGGAAATTGATGTATAGAATTCAGTGAACCAATCGGCATTTTCGGGGGTGCTAGGAATCCATCTGACCACAACTACGCCTTTGCCCTCGCTTCCATCCTCGAACTCGCCCAACCCTTTCTCCCCTGCAATTTCTTTCACATACCGGATAAAGTCATTGACCTGCGTCTTCCCCGGCATTACCTCTTGCAGTAGTGCTTTACCCCTGCCAGTGGTGATGGGTCCTAAAAGATTATCGTATTGCTTCTTGTTATAGGATATGAAAGTGTAACCTTTAAAAATATCGGCTCGATCGGGATTGGGAGTGAAAGCCTCGATTGCCCTCGGTATAGGCTCGTCTCCTGGTGGCGGGAGAAATTGTACGGCATCGGGCCAGTTTCCATCGAAGTCCCTCTCCAATGCACACGTAGCTACACCATCACCGGGTTGGGTGGGCGTTGCAGCGGTTATGATGGCATCCACAAATTCGTCGTTAACGATGTAGCGGCCATTTATAAGCGCCTGCAAGCCCTTCGGGGTGTTCCTCTTCTTCGATACGACGTGCGTAGTCAATGCGGTTTCATAATCGGCAAGGAATTTGATATCAAGTTGTTCAAGGTCCTGTCGGAGCTTGGTTAGGGGGTCGGCTCGAAGTTGGCTGGCGGTAAACGAGAAGCTCAGGACTACGGGGAACCAAGTGATACTAAAATAGGCATGCTTGTTAAAGCCAGCACATCGTGATAGGTAGCCCCGGGGAAGCGACTCACCGAAACTTGGCCGGGAACGAACCCATCTGAAGGATGTTGGCATTTTGCGAAAGAACACATTTATCGCCCTTGATTTTTCGATCGTTCACTTTAGTTCCTCCCTTGGAGCCGAGATCCTCAACCGTAACTCGTGAGCGACTCTTCACGTTTTCCTAAATCAAAAGCCATATAAGCTGCTGAACGCAAGAGCATAGATAGTTAAAGATGTGCCGTACCCCATCGCCGTCAACTACTCGATCGACCTGAATGGTGACATGCTTCCGCGATACTTTGTCTGCGCCATTGCCTTTGATGGCAAGCTGTCCAGCTGGCGTCCGATCAGTTCAATGCTCTCAAGCGGCGTACACACGGTGTCAAGCGATTGCGTACGTTCGGCAACAGTGCGACCAAAAAGGTAACGTTTTCCCGGTCGTAGCCAAAGCCGCTTGCCTGGAGTGGGATCTTGTGAGCAAAGAAGAACATGAAGCGGGATGCGACAGAGTGGATATGTCTCACCATCAAAGGCCTCGCCTTCGTTCTCGAGAATCCACATGTTGGACTCGATGCGGGACCACAACTCTACCTAGGTAGGTAGACGAGTGAACAATGCGGATTCGTACCGGCTGCATCAAAGGTCACGAACAACTTAATAAGTGGGGGTGAGAATACGAGGAATGGAGACTTCAACCAAGGACGTCCTGCTTTAAAACGCGAAAGAGACTCGTCATCACGTGCCTCATGTAGCTGCGTGCCTCATGTAGCTGCCTCATGTAGCTGCCTCATGTATGTGCCTCAAATATGTGTATAACCAGAAATCTAAGGTTATGCAATAATACACGCAATAATACATATACATAATGCAGATAAAGATATATGTACCTAACGAACTACTTAGGTACATAGTCTTCCTATTCCACCCATATCTTTCTCTGAAGCAGGTACCTAAGACAGCCCCTTCAGGTATGTTAGAATCACTGCTTAAACCTAGACCCAGAAGTCCGGAGATATTTCGTAAATTTAAAGAATGCGAGCACTATTCTACGTATATTCCCGCTTTATAACCTGTTTATTGTTCCCTATCATTAAAGAGCAAACCTGACTCCTAGCCAAGTGGCGCCGTTGTGATGGTTTGAAGGCTCATCAGTAACATCACTCTGGTCCCTTGGAAGGATTCTTTGGCCTCATAGACCAAGTTTGGCCTCAACCATGTCTTTCTCGATAACAGCACTTAGGACTATTGGATCGAGTCCCGGTTTGTTCTCGCCCTGTCTTGCTCTCTGGGCATACTAGAGTGTCTATTCCCATTAACTATTCTTCGGTTTCGTCCTTGAACCCCACTCGGCGAGTTCTCTCCCTCCCTCCCTAGTGTTACTGTTCGTTCACCGGAGGCCGCCTTGCCCATATAGCATTCGTGAAGCAGTGGCTAGGATGATAGTTAGGTAGATTGAATTATTCTTACTTGGACCTTAGGACATTCTAATCGCCGCGCGGCTTTCGTGGCATTCTAGGAAACTAGTTGGTCTCCCCATATGGTCAGATAGGCCTATGATACGAGTCCTACAGTCCTTCCAGGGATTATGATCCCTGTAATCCTTGGCATTAGGTCTTCTATATATCTGGACGACAATTCAGTGCCATGAACTCAAACTCTTCTGTATTATACCTGGTATTTCCCTCCGTCATTGTCCATTTAGTCAAGATACAAGATAAAGCTATTCGATTTATCCCTAGCAATCATGGCCAGGAAGCGACCATTTCGCCAGAAACTCGAGACAATCGGCGCCGTAGCCTTGGTTTATCCTCTCATGGTAATCTGGGTCGGCTTGCGTTTCACCTTCAAGGCTGTCGATGCGACATTCAGTGTCATTTATGATGCCAGAAACCGGTATCGCGTCAAGACTCGTCGGCTCCGGAAGTCAAAGCCATTAGCCACGGCGACCAAGGCTAAGTCGGCCGAACCAGCTCCGGGAATGGGGACGTCATTCCTGCACCTGCCGCCCGAAATCCGTCTGAAAATATATCGGATAGCGCTTGGAGCCCCCAAGATTTTTCAGATCACCTCAGATGCTCCCTTCTTAGGTCCGATGCCGTCAAGCTGGGACCAAAGACAGCACATTCGCAGCGATGAGGAAGGGCCTAGCGAAGTGCTTGCCGAGATCCTCACGCTAGGCGGGTCACCGTTCAACCAGCTAGTCGCGCCTCCAAGTCACGGATGTGTGAGGCATAGTTGTGTATCGGAGCTGATCTGTGGCGGAGAACACTTCCTCCAGCCGGGCTGGGTAGACCCGGAGTCAAAGGTTTTTTTTACGGACCTGATGCGCACCTGCCGCACGGTCTACTGTGATTCCCTCGATGTACTCTACGCCAATAACACTGTCTCCCTCTTCGGTGTTGAAATGGTGCGATATTTTCGCCGCAACGCGAGCCCGGAGGGACTCCGCAGGGTGAGGTTTGTCCACGTCGCTGTAATTATACCCTCGGATAGCTGGGACTCGGCACGGCAGAGGAGAAGTGTCGAGGGTGCTATGCGTACGCTACGGAATTCCCTCCCCAGCTTGCAGCAGCTCGATGTTGAGGTAGTGCTGAAGTGGGATCATCCAAAGGATCCGCGGCGCCTATGGAATTGGCTGAGGAAAGACGTCCTGGGACAATTCCAGGGGTTGGAAAGGTTCGTGTTGAAGACGGCGGTGTACATGTCATCAGGGCGTCTAGGCCCCAACCATCAACAATGGGTACCCCCCTATGAGAGGTTGAGCTCATGGGGGGATGCTGAATACCAGGCATTAAAGGCTAAGGTGACGACTCCTAGATCATCATCAGACGTAATGATACTACCTTGAGTTAGTAAGGAATTTCTACTGAACCGTGATTGGATTTTAACCGTTGAGGGAGCTGTCGGGATGTGCGTACGTCGTAACCGGGTTCTCACCACCGACTTCATATCCTTTATATTATTTCGGGTCATTGACCCATTGTTACACGACGCTGCTGGGACGGCATTTCGAAATTGGAATTATCATACTGTACACCCCTTTAGTTTTTCAATTGGTAGGTTACCTACACCCTACCTTGATGATTTTTGTGGCTCGACAAAATATAACAACCCTAACGATGAGATATCAGCAATGGTTACTATCCAAACTAAGTCGACCAGTATCTAACACTTTAGATTATCAGTAGAAGCAGTATAAGTAGGTGTGACGTAGTGAAACTACTCGAAAATTTGACATACGTAGGACCGGCCATGTTGACTTCGAACAAGTAGCGAGGCTATTATTTGGTAAGATGGGAGCTTAACTTGTAAGTAGTGAACTTTTCTTTTGTTAATCCGCAGCAGAATGGGTTTATTATCTATAGTCATCGTAAATAAAAGAAATACACTTGTTGGGATGAGATATTCAGTCGCGTAGTGGAGAACTTCCAGCCCTATGGTTCATCACGAGATAATAGATAATTGAATTATATCCCCTGAAGGTGGACCTCATGTAAGCTATTGTGTACATTAAATTCGCTGCGTATTGATAATTCAATAACACATTCCAGGCACAGATACATTTCGGAGTGGAAACTTAAACATAAACTAGCTATAGTAATGACTACAGGCATTCGGCCTGATGACTTCTACTGCTCAAGATATAAGTTAGTCACTCACAACTAGCACGTCAGAAACTAGTTATGAAGGGTTGCTAACTTGCCTTACGCAAGATTTAGACACGGCCATCACCAAGAGTTGGACTTGACTTGATATTCTCTAACTATATAGGCACATAAAGGTACATAAATCATTATCGTTACAGAATTCGTGCACTTAATCCCACCTTTCGAGTCTTCCGTCCACATGTATACCAGGCGCCTAATCCATCATCTCATAATTATCTCTTCAATATCTAGGTATATATCTCCAAGCGTATACCATAGCACTTAGGAGTTCACAACCCAAGCCATCTCAGTAATGTCTGTGTCTCCGACTCCCGCTAGCTCTCCGCAAATCCCTCCCATCCATCTCTCTCGAATAGTACGCGGGGGGCGGGGGCCGAGGACTCCTACCCCGCTGGCCGTAATAAACGGGCCTGTCCACCTCCACTATCGACGTGCGCCTCGGGCTGTGATGAGAGTGGCGAGAGTGACGCGAGCGCGACCGGTGCCCGTGCGTTTCGCTGGGATACCTATAGGCGGCGGACAGCTTCTCCGGCTCAGGATCGGCGCCGAAAGTCGCGCCCCAGCCCCGGGGATTGCCCAGGTTGGAGCACGAGCGGATGATCCATATGAGGAGCAGAAGTCCGGCGATAGAGCCGACCACGATGCCGGCGATCGCGCCGCCCGAGAGCTGGGTGCTGCTTGAGTCCTCGCTGCCCTGGACGACCGTCGTGGTGGCCTGTCGGGCGGCGAGGACCTTGGTGATGGCCCGCGGTAAGGTTTTTGTAGGCGTGGTTTGCGCCGGTTCGCGCTGGAGGAGGCGGCCGATGGGTGCCGGCGCGGTCAGAAGAGGAGCCATGATTCACAGTCGTCTAGGCGCAAATGATTAACCTAGCCGATTCGTTTTATTCCTAGTAACAACTATGCGTAAGGCTTGATAGCTTGCAAGGGACTTCCCTCGATGTTTGCCACTACAATTGAGTTTCGGGAAGACACAAGAGAGCGGGAGCTAAATTGTAAGAAAGAAGGACATGAATCGTTGCGAGGGAAGATAGTAGCACTGGCTGGAGTATTCGTAGGGTTGCCATCTTCGACTATGAACGTTGAACAATGACGAAATGGATACGAAACCGAAGTCCCGTTCACGGGAAGAGGATGACTGAATGCTGGGAAATTCATCTCTAGATCGGGTTGCCCACCGTTCGCAGGTCGCAGGTCGCAGGTTGCCGGTTACTTGTAGGTATGCAAGTCATCGACATCGACTGTCGTGGGAAACACTCCGGTGAACTAGGTAAGCTAGACATTTCTATTGGTCACTGCAACCCCCTCACAGGGATCATGGCTTTTCATTTGTAACCATGATGTAAATTTCAAGTGGAATGGAGGCCAGTCCAAGTTTACATGGATCGACCTGCATTACATGTATGTTTAGGTATATAGCCTTATGGAGTTTAGACATATCGGTAGTTTGTTTCGGCGTTGTACGTTTGCAAGGATCACAGTCGCTCGCTCCAAGCATTATGACTGCATACGATTTTAGCATCCTGCATCTCATATTACATTGCATGAGTATTCCATTGCTTAATCTATCTTCTGCTCCTCAGATCCTCTTTAAGATAGGCTGACTGGATGAACCCCAGACGATGAATACCCAGCTGAAGAGATGGTCATTCTCTATCATCGTTGATAATTATCTTGTGATTATGGTTACAACAGTGATGACATTAGAGAGGCTGGTGTCACTGTTCTCATTAACGTGCCGTATTACAAGCTCATCCCACCTCAAAGATGAACAGAACTACTAGGGACAGTAGTTGATAGATGGTCTATGGCTTAGTGCGGTGTAACATCTTAGAAACCTGATTACTTTCTTGATGTGATCCCGAAGGATATTGGTTGTGCGCATTAGTTAGCTATACTGAGGTACGGCTGTTCTAACACCGGTCCCTTGATTCAGCACTCTTAACCCCCTTCAACACTCTAAACGCCCTCAACACCCTTCAGTTCTCCTCGGCAGCCATCTGTCCGCGTTTCACTGGCCTAACCTGATTACGGCTGATATTTAACGAAGGTGATTCCACTGCCGAGACTTATTCATCAGTCATCACTGGTCCATTATACATCTTTTTCACCAAGTCATGGAGAAATCTGGGGCACCTACTAGGTATCTGTAGAGTGTGCAACCGTTTCACGGCAGTGCCGCCGGGGCCATGCTCATCGCCTGCGAGATTTGAGGCTGCTGTGAGATGAGGCCCGCAGGATCGGGCATACGCGTCTTGACTTCCTTGTCCTGCTGAATGAGAGCGCAGCAGCTGCACCAGTATGCCGTTAAGTAGTCATCGAGCCCATCGCCCTGGATGCCGAATCGGTGGCGGATATCGGTACGCTTGAACATGACCCAGCTAGTATTACAACAATATGTCAGTGATGAAAGAAAGAGATACAATATCAGTGGATAATGTACACCCATCCGCATCCAGCAAGCGAATGCAAGAGCCCATGGATCAGGCAGTCAGCGTTGAGCACATCAGGGCCCAGCGCGTAGGGATTGATCAGTCGACTGGAGGTCTGGCCGAGAACTGACGAGGATGTCTATTAGCCTGAACCGTGGAAGCGGCCGCGTAAGAGAAGACGTACGGAAACATGGGGTGAATGTGGCTAGCACGCAGCTCATGCATGGAGAGCAGTCGCACAGGTTGTGCTTCCATCTTCCACCGTGGTGGCCTAAGGTCTTCTGAAGTTGCTGAACTTGAATCAGTGTGGGGAGATCGACTTGTCCCGGGACGGCCATTTTTGATGTTACTAATCCCATATAAACGTCTTTGTTATCATAGGGAATCCGTGTGCAGAGTGATGGACCGGCTGCCGAAGGGAGAGACCGAGTAGCTCGATGCGGTCAATAACAAATATGTACTGACAGTGAGTGAAGGGGTAAGTCTCTTTAGAATGGTCGGGTTGAAAAAACAAACAATGAAGGCTTTAGGTCCCTTGAGAAGTCCGAGAGGAATACTTCCGATAGAACCGGTCGTTGATCAAGGTGGACTTTCTTGTTTCGGTGGAAGACGGCTTCAGGCGAGGTGGTGGCTTATAGCTTCCCACACCCTTGAACGTAAAGCCAGGGTAACGACAGTTCTTTTTCTATAGCACCTCCCTGCTCAACTTCGCAGGCGCTTTATAAACCCTAGCCTGTAGCATCGGGGACTGGGGAAGGCGATACAACTATTAGATTAGTCTAATGTAGAATTCTATCATCTTAGGGTATCGTTGACCAAGTATCTCTATCTTTATCCGATAACGACATTAGTTGGTACCGAGTTGTATATTGGCTCCTAAGTTCCGAGCTTGCGGTCAGCGTCGATTGCTCTCCCTGTTGAGGTCCCGCCTCACTACAATTACCAAATATATATAGGGCCACCGACGTGAATTCTGCGGGAAGCCCATCGGTTTTTGCTTTGACGAAAAGTGCGTTCATGAGCATCGTACGGTAATTGTCATGATATGGTCTCTTTGCTTGATTCCTCAACGCTCGACACTTAACTTTCTGAGGTTGGCACCCGACTCACGACTTTGCTCATGATGACATAGTCAGGGACGAATTCCTTGCCGAAACGTAGCTTTCTCGGCCCGGGCGAAATGGCGTCTTTCTCGAATCCGGACCTCTTATAGAACCCAAGGGCTTTCTGATTGCTGAGAAAGCAGGTCAACATGACTTTGTCGATAGGAGGCGTGTTTGCAGCAATACGCTCAAGGAAGCTTATGAGTATCTTGCCTAGACCGGTTCTGTAAAGATGTAATATTAATACATTGGGCCCCCCCCAACAACGTACATTTATCACGGGACTTGGTATATACATACCCTTGAAGCTCCGGCTTGAGGTGGATCTCATAGCAGTAGATAACGGGCTCTCCCTCTTCGTAGGTGGGCATCAGCGAAGTGAAGCCGCGGACATGTCCCGCAGCATCCTTCACCATGATATACCTCAATTCGGGTGACTTCATCTCGGTGATCTTCTTGGCTGGTCGCCATCCGATGGAAGAGGCTTCGTAGTCGGCACGGCTTGTCTCTTCCACCAGTTTGAAGCACGACTTTAGATCGTCCTTGGTCAGATTGCCTGACCGGGTGAGACTGAGAGAGAATTTCTTTTGTGTCTTTGGGTTGATCCATTCGGTCCATGCTGACGTACTATATCACATGTTAATTGTGACATTTTAAGAAGTTGGGTTGGACTTACGTAGGACATAAATGTTGGTTAATGAAGGTATTATCGTCTTTGTGATTTGCTTGTTCAATGGGATTCGTGGTGGTAGGTTTCCGCTTCACTTTTTGCTTCATGGTCTGCATCGTGATCTCAAATACAAGTAATATCTGAAATACTACGAGGGCTAATTTATTTCGTTTTTAAGATGCCATTATGTAGAGCATCTCGTGTTATCAAGTATCGTCGTGTATCAAGACATTGTGTATACGTATGTCTGAAATATAAGTTGTAAGTTGCAAGAGTACTGTACTGTTCTGTCTAAGTGATTTGCGGTGGGTGGCCCAAGTTGTGGTCCCCCACTATAAGATACTTCTATACTTAGTATTAATTACTACATATAATTGCACCAAGCTCCTTCAGACTCTGAACATATCGTCTGCGCCAGTTCTACCCAATGTCTCCATAATCGTTGCCAACCTGCTTTTCCCATGTGCCCAATCCGACGGGCGTCAAACCTGTATTCCGCAATTGCAATCCGGAGTTATGCGACGGGCCCGACTCGGAGTCGACTAGGCAAAGTCCTCAGCCTGGATCATGTTCGTCTCTTCCACGTGAAAATCGCTTTCGGGCATTATTGTCTTCATATAACTGGTTTACTGAACTTAGAACTAATACTATGACCCCAGTTCATCCTACGCTCGCGCGCCTTATCTCTCTACCGTGCTATTATCCGCGGCACGCGAAAAATCAGCGATCCGACCACCCGGGCCGAGACGCGCAGCTTTGCGCGCGCCGAGTTCGAGCGGCATCGAGACGTCACAGATTTAGACCACATACGCTATCTACTCTCGACCGGCAAGACACAGTGGGAGAGCATGGAGAAGTATATCCAGGGCACATAGGTATATATATGAAGAAAAACCATTGAAAGCTGTGCAAGGGAGACTTGTTGCATACGCCCCGTCTATTACTCTGCAGTGCTATATGTACATGTGGTGGGCGTATTGCTGCTTCGAAATAGCAGCCGATAGGCCAAACCCACTGACATCCCAACGGATCTTTCTATGCATGCTGAGTC